>RJVU01042594.1:1999546-2033739 GCA_003731715.1 Anabarilius grahami
ATAAAATGCCAATATTATGACATACTAAGCCATAATTTTGACTTTTTATTCATAATTGACATATTTTGATATATTTGTCATATTTTACATTTTTGACATGTCAAAATTACCACATAAAATGCCAATATTATGACATACTAAGCCATAATTTTGACTTTTTATTCATAAATGAAACAAGGTCATACTTATGACAAAAAAAAAAACATAATTGTAGCATACCAAATCTTAATTTTCGACTTATCTACTAATTATCATTCACAATTACAACTTATGTCATATTACTTTATCTCTCATAATTACAACTTATGTCATAATTACGACTTACCAAAGCATGATTTTTTTCTTATGTGGCTTCCATAAAATACAGTGTAGTGTTCCATATACAAAACAACTCAACCCAAACTACAAAGAAACCACATTTATTTGCCTTGCATATTGTATTTAACATCTATCCAGCACTTAACATTTTCTCACACACAACCCCATGTTTGATAAAGAGCATATCAAGTAAACAGGTGATCTTCGTGTGTCTTCTATCACTTGTGAAACCTGCAAGTCTTGCAGAAGGTGTCTGATAAGTAAATGACAGACCACTCAAAAGAGAGTGATAACATTCAGGATATTAGCACACCACATCCTGCTCATCATATGTCTGCTGACATTATAGTTCTGAGGCGTTATCTGAAGCACACTACACCCTTCTGGGGTAGAAAAACTTCCCAGCGTAGCGTCCGTGATTGTGAATGTCGAACGGGCTGAGGACTTTGCGGATGCCCAGCATGTTGGCCCGCGCGACCCTCTGGAAGGTCCAGGGGTTTTGGTTGTTGGTCTCGCGTTCGGCCTGTTCCTGATGCAGTGCCGCCAGACTCTCCCTGCTCACCACCTTCACCAGAAACACAAACACAAGAGTGTCTTTACTGAGTGCTTGTACAAATCAAAACCTGTTTCAGAAAAACTTCCACATTTAACTCTTAAGTTTGGGTTCACACTTCTGATCATGGCGGTCAAAACTTACTTTTAATGAAATTAACGTACTATATTTTAATTCCAAAATATTTATTCTTTAATATTTTGTGTTTTATTTCATGGTAAGTAAACAATATTTACTTCTAATTTATGCACCATTTATTTCTATATTAAATAATAAAAATCTCATTAAACAATTTATACATTTTTTCTTCAACTAATGCCATATTTAAGTAAAAAAAGTGATTTTATCTTCAAATGTATTTAATTAAAAATTGTTGCTGGTGGAAAAGAAATAAAGAAAATCATATGTGATATCAGATATTCATTTAAATACATAGAGTTGTGCAATCCCTTGTCGTTGAGAACAGTGTTTTCAGACATAATTACTAGTTTTTACAATATTTGCATTTGTATATATACTTAGACATTATCAAAACCACTTGTCAGTCTTCTTGTTTGAAATGCCAGTTTTTGTAGTTATGATTACAGTCAATTGTGAACGAAAGCATTTTGTTAGCAATAATTTGAATAAAAATTTAATAAAAAAATTCAAGTAAAACACTTTTTAAAAATGTAAACATAGGGCTACCAGAGGATTAAGAGCACTAAATAAACAGCATGTTCTCCGTAAACGTTACTCAACACTTTCCTGGTCATTGCCACATATTTTTGCAGAAACAGCCGATTATGAAAAAGCATTAAGAGGAAGTTTTGTGGGTGAAACTGAAGCTGCGCAGAAGAACATACCTTGGCTGGAAAAGGCAGCTTCTTGGCCACTTCCGTGAGCACCGCCTTCACCTCGCCCAGCTCGACGCGACCTCCGACCTCTACTACCAGCCGGCCGCACTTCACAGGAGTCACGTAGTGGTCGATGGCACCTTTCCCGCCGCCCATGCGCTGACCCAGTCCTTTACGGGTGATGGGTTTGTGAGGCGCCTTGAAGCGCCACAGCGCAAACGTGGTGCTGGGATCAATGCGGCGGTTGATGGTGAGCCGCATCATCTCCATGTGACCCCAGTGCAAGTATCCTCCGCCCAGAGCCTGCAGACAGAGACGTGCACCAACAATGAGGTTATTCACAAACATGCACCATGTCAAAATAAGATGCGATGATATAAAGATACGGACCACAATGCCGTACTGTCCCTTGGTGAAGGTATTGCCGCTTTTGGCCGGCCCCTGGATGTCACGCAGCTTCTTCATCTCCTTCTTTGCTTGTTTCAAATTCGGGACCTTTTCCAGGAATTTCAGTTTCGTCTTCTCTGGAAGAACAACGTCTGTGAGGGAGAAAAACACACAGATTCATCAAAATAAAACAATTAAACACTGCAAAAAATGCTGATTTTACTTAGAATTTTTGTCTTGTTTCCAGTCCAAATATTACGGAAGAGGATTAGGGCCAAGCAATAATAAAAAAATAAAACCATCTCAAGATTAAACTCGTTAAATTACGAGAAAAAAAGTCGTTAAATTTCGAGAAAAAAGTCGAGATAAAATGTTGAGAATAAACTCATTAAATTACGAGAATAAAGTCATTAAATTACGAAAAAATAAATTCGTTAATTTAATGAGTTTATTCTCAACATTTTATCTCGACTTTTTTCTCGAAATTTAACGACATTTTTCTCGTAATTGAACGACTTTTTTCTCGTAATTGAACGACTTTTTTCTCGTAATTGAACGACTTTTTTCTCGTAATTGAACGACTTTTTTCTCGTAATTTAATGACTATTCTCGTAATTTAACGACTTTTTTCTCGTAATTTAATGACTATTCTCGTAATTTAATGACTATTCTCGTAATTTAATGACTTTATTCTCGTAATTTAACGACATTTTTCTCATAATTTAACTCGTAATTTAATGACTTTATTCTCGTAATTTAACGACATTTTTCTCATAATTTAACGACTTTTTTCTCGTAATTTAACAACTTTTTTCTCGTAATTTAACGACTTTTTTCTCAAAATTTAACGACTTTTTTCTTAAAATTTAACGACATTTTGCTCATAATTTAACGACTTTTTTCTCGTAATTTAACGACTTTTTCTCGTAATTTAACAACTTTTTTCTCTAAATTTAACAACTTTTTTCTCTAAATTTAATGACTTTCTCATAATGTAACGACTTTTTACTCATAATTTAACGACTTTATTGTCGTAATTTAATGACTTTATTGTCGTAATTTAATGACTTTATTGTCGTAATTTAATGACTTTATTGTCGTAATTTAATGACTTTATTCTCAACATTTTATCTCGACTTTTTTCTATAAATTTAACGACTTTCTCATAATTAAACGACTTTCTCATAATTTAACGACTTTATTGTCGTAATTTAATGACTTTATTCTCAACATTTTATCTCGACTTTTTTCTATAAATTTAACAACTTTTTTCTCGTAATTTAACGACTTTCTCATAATTTTACGACTTTCTCATAATTTAACGACTTTATTGTCGTAATTTAATGACTTTATTCTCAACATTTTATCTCGACTTTTTTCTAGAAATTTTAAGAGTTTTTTCTCGAAATTTAACAACTTTAATCTCGAGATGGTTTTATTTTTTTTTTATTATTGCTTGGCCCTAATCCTCTTCCGTAAAATATCTAAAAATTCTTAGATCAAAAAACATTTTCTTGACAAGCAAAGTAAAGTAAAATAAATCAAAATTAAGAGAGTTTTTCCTTAAAACAAGCAAAATAATCTAAATCCAAACTGAAAACAAGATTATATTTCTTACTTTTGGTTTGATATAAGATTATTTTGCTTACCCCACTGGCAGATTATTTTGCTCGTTTTAAGGAAAAACTCACTTAATTTTGACTTATTTTTCCTAAAAACAAGAAAATAATTTTTACTTGTCAACAAAATGTTTTTTGATTTAAGAACTTTGGACTGGAAACGAGACAAAAACTGTAAAACAGCGTTTAACTGGTTCATCTGATGCCGAATCATTACCGCTGAAGTCTGGAGGAACTTCATAAGTCCTCAGTCCCGCTGACAGGACCTTCATGTTGCTCCTCAGGACATCTGGAGACAGAGAGCAGCTGCTGGTTAACAGGTTCAGTGGGTAAACATCATCTGCAGACTAATGCAAACACCATATTCATGAGTTAAGATAGTAAGAATATCATGCACACTTGCCCAGAAACTATGGTTTCGCCATACTATATGTCATTTTATTTGTTAGTGATACTAATGGAAGATAAAACAGTTAATATATGCACTATAATTGGTCTTGAATATACCTGGCTGGCTTGATGTCCGGACAAAACCCAAAAACACGTTCTTCAGTGCTGAGAACATGACTGACTCTAGAGATTACTTATATATACGAAATATAAACATGCAAAAATCCTCATTTCTTTTTATTATGATTCATAGCAGAGTCTCGCGGGTCCACAAGGTCGCTGCCATGTTTGATCAACATCCGGTGCGTCGGTGAAAGTCCGCCGGTGGATGCAGTCACGCGCATGACGAGTTCCGCGTAAATATACTAAGCAAATAAATGTATTGTAAACATTAAAATAGTTGCAAAGTGTTATAAAATCAGCATATGAATATTTCTCTACTATATAATTAAATTGTGCACAGTATGCATACTTAATTTGTGCATGCAATTTCCACGTCCTACTGCTTTTGTCAAAATGTGCACGTGCATAATATATCCAACATCTGTAATGTTTCTTTCTTAAACAGTTATTCTACCAAAATATGGCAAATGTATTTTCTGAGATGATAATTAGACTGAATTTTAGGACATTTAATGTAACATTCTAACATTTGAAAAGTTCCAAATTGTTCAAATACTATTTTTAAGAAAAAGTAAACTGCGGTTTGATGCACAATTGAACATGTGAAGCCACGCCCTAATGACAATCAGCGACACCTGTCACATGATCACTGATCATTTACATACTTACACATCTCAGCAGTCAGGAACAGAAATCAGGAAAACTTCATCTAGTCCTCAGACTACAGTGTTGACTACAGGTTATATTTCTCAGGTAAATCTATGAAACAAGTGCTTTAATTTGCAGTGCAGTGATGAACTAGATAAAAAAAAGTTCATCGAGACAAACTTTAAGTTGGCTTGAAAAAGCCGGTCCAGAAAGTTTAAAGTTTGAAAGTTTTCATTTTGAAGGTTTGTTTTAGTTTAGTAGTTTTGATAGATAGATAGATAGATAGATAGATAGATAGATAGATAGATAGATAGATAGATAGATAGATAGATAGATAGAATGATAGAATGATAGATAGATAGATATATAGATAGATAGATAGATAGATAGATAGAATGATAGAACGATAGATAGATAGATAGATAGATAGATAGATAGATAGATAGATAGATAGATAGATAGATAGATAGATAGATAGATAGATAGATAGATAGATAGATGGATGGATAGATAGATAGATAGAGTCAGGGTACTCAAGGTGGCTGCTAGGGTGTTCCTATGCGGTTGTTAAGGTATTCTGGGTGGTTGCTATGCAGTTGCTAGGGTACTCAGGGTTGTTGCTATGTGGTTGCTATGGTACTCAGGCTGGTTACTAGGATGTTGCCAGGGTAATCTGAGTGGTTGCTAGGGTGTTGCTATGTGGTTGCTAAGGTATTCTGAGTGGTCACTAGGGTGTTGCTATGCGGTTGCTAGGGTACTTGGGGGGGTTGCTTAGATGTTGCTATGCGGTTGCTAGGGTAAAAAGTTTTCAGTTTGAAGGTTTGTTTTAGTTTAGTAGTTTTGATAGAACGATAGATAGAGTCAGGGTACTCAAGGTGGTTGCTAAGGTGTTGTTATTTGGTTGCTAAGGTACTAGGGGTGGCTGCTAGGGTGTTGCTATGCGGTTGCTGGGGTACTCAGGGTGGTTGCTAGGGTGTTGCTTTGTGGTTGCTAAGGTATTCTGAGTGGTCACTAGGGTGTTGCTATGCGGTTGCTAGGGTACTTGGGGTGGTTGCTAAGGTGTTGCTATGTGGTTGCTATGGTACTCAGGGTGGTTGCTATGCGGTTGCTAAGGTATTCTGGGTGTTGCTATGTGGTTGCTAAGGTATTCTGGGTGGTTGCTATGCGGTTGCTAGGGTATTCAGGCTGGCTGCTAGGATGTTGCCAGGGTGATTTGTGTGGTTGCTAGGAAGTTGCCATGGTGTTCTGGGTGGTTGCTAGGTTGTTCTGGGTGGTTGTTATGAGATGATAGATAAATAGATAGATTTAGTTTGATAGATATAGTTTGACAGATAGATTTTAATAGTCATTTTTAGGAAAACCGTAAGTCCGATCAGTTAGAAAAGATATAGTACACTCGGTCAGAGCAATGTGAAGGTCTAACCCGAGTCTAGAGTTTGTAGAGTTAAAGCTCTAGGAGGAGTTACAGTTGGAAATTTTAGTCTCAGAAAGAAAATAGCATTACAGTAAGTTTGCTTTCCTAACCCAACTTAATTATAGATTATAAAGATACATTACCATCAAAAGTCTCTTCTGTTCACCAAGGCTGCATTTATTTGCTCAAAATACAGTAAAAATTCTGAAATATTATTAGAATTAAAAACAGCTGTTTTCTATGTGAGTATATAGTAAAGTGTAATTTATATCTCTTATACTATATCATTTTTTTGACATGATCCTAAATTTTGTGCATATTCATATCTCAGGTCCCATAAGATGTTGGAGGCAAGCCAAAATCCAATTCAATCCGATTTTCCGTACTCATTTTCCGAGGACGGTCACCTGCGGCACAGAGAAACCTCCGAACCCTACAGGTTTACCTTCAAACTACACGACGCCCGTGAAACCGAGCGGGAGCATCGGAGCCTGTGTCTCTACATCACCCAGCACGTGTACGGCCTCTTAGAAAGGACGTTTCAGCTTATCAGGGAGAATCTGGAGGACGGCAGTTTTGTGTTTATGAGTCCAGGAGCACTGGAGCATCCTGGGAGTCTTTTGGTTCTGATCCAGGATTGGGGAACGGTTCGGAGCGGCGTGTGGAGCTGGAAGCTCGCGGCCCACGGCGGTCTGGAGCGAGGCAGTCAGATCCCGTACCTGCGCTGGGCTTCGCTGGAATCATCTGCCGTTATCCTGACGAACCCCAACGAGGGCGTGCGAACTCAAGAACATCACGTCCGGTTGGTTTGGGAACGCCTGGTTTCCCAGAGCTCTGCCGAGCACGTCTTAGTGGTCGCGCACGGATACGGAGGCCTGGCTTTTGTGGATCTGCTGTGCCGTCGGCTGGAGGAGGTTCAGCGGCGTGTGAAGGCCGTGGCTTTCCTGGATTCGTCCCACAGCCTTTGGCACCAGCCGTTGGGGAACGCCGGACGCGACTGGCTGAAATCCCACTCCAGAACATGGATTCTCAGCACGAAGCCTCTGAATCGCTCCGTGGGCTCGCTGAAGGCCGGCTGCACGCAGATGTCCGCAGGAACTCGATGCCACGACTCCGCGCCCGCCGTCTGCATGGAGTCTGTGTTCCGCTTCTTCGCCAAGATGATCAAACCTAAAGCCGAACCGACTCCCTTCGAGATCATCACCAGGAGCAAGAGCCGTGCGAACGAGCAAAACAACAACGCTGATCGCTGACCAAATCGAATAAACTTATTTGCATCACAATGATCAATTCTGTCCTTTATATTCTTTTTTTTTATGGAATATTACAGTGTTAATGATAAATGATTTATCGGTGCACATCATTGTATTAAAGGGTTAGTTCACCCAAAATGAAAAATGCTATCATGTTTTAACATGTTTCTAGCATTATTTAACACATTGGTAACGTTTTAACATGTTGCTAACATGATTTAGCACTCTGCTAGCATGTTTCTAGCATTATTTAACACATTGGTAACGTTTTAACATGTTGCTAACATGATTCAGCACGCTGCTAGCATGTTTCTAGCATTATTTAACACATTGGTAACGTTTTAACATGTTGCTAACATGATTTAGCACGCTGCTAGCATGTTTCTAGCATTATTTAACACATTGGTAACGTTTTAACATGTTGCTAGCATGATTTAGCACGCTGCTAGCATGTTTCTAGCATTATTTAGCACATTGATAACATGTTAAAACATGTTGCTAGCATGATTTAGCACGCTGCTAGCATGTTTATAGCATTATTTAACACATTGGTAACATTTTAACATGTTGCTAACATGATTTAGCATGCTGCTAGCATGTTTATAGCATTATTTAACACATTGGTAACATTTTAACATGTTGGTAACATGATTTAGCAAGTTGATAGCATGTTTATAGCATTATTTAGCACATTGATAACATGTTAAAACATGTTGCTAGCATGATTTAGCAGGCTGTTAGCATGTTGCTAACATGATTTAACATTCTGCTAGCATGTTTCTAGCATTATTTAGCACATTGGTAACGTTTTAACATGTTGCTAACATGATTTAGCACACGCTGCTAGCATGTTTATAGCATTATTTAGCACATTGGTAACGTTTTAACATATTGGTAACATGATTTAGCACGCTGCTAGCATGTTTCTAGCATCATTTACCACATTGATAACATGTTAAAACATGTTGCTAGCATGATTTAGCACACTGCTAGGATGTTTCTAGCATTATTTAGCACATTGGTAACATGTTTTAACATGTTGCTAGCATTATTTAGCAGGCTGCTAGCATGTTGCTAACATGATTTAGCACGCTGCTAGCATGTTTCTAGCATTATTTAGCACATTGATAACATGTTAAAACATGTTGCTAGCATGATTTAGCACGCTGCTAGCATGTTTCTAGCATTATTTAGCACATTGATAACGTTTTAACATGTTGCTAGCATGATTTAGCACACTGCTAGCATGTTTCTAGCATTATTTAGCACATTGGTAACATGTTTTAACATGTTGCTAGCATTATTTAGCAGGCTGCTAGCATGTTGCTAACATGATTTAGCACGCTGCAAGCATGTTTCTAGCATTATTTAGCACATTGATAACATGTTAAAACATGTTGCTAACATGATTTAGCACTCTGCAAGCATGTTTCTAGCATTATTTAGCACATTGATAACATGTTAAAACATGTTGCTAGCATGATTTAGCACGCTGCAAGCATGTTTCTAGCATTATTTAGCACATTGATAACATGTTAAAACATGTTGCTAACATGATTTAGCACTCTGCTAGCATGTTTCTAGCATTATTTAGCACATTGGTAACATGTTAAAACATGTTGCTAGCATGATTTAGCACGCTGCAAGCATGTTTCTAGCATTATTTAGCACATTGATAACATGTTAAAACATGTTGCTAGCATGATTTAGCACGCTGCAAGCATGTTTCTAGCATTATTTAGCACATTGATAACATGTTAAAACATGTTGCTAACATGATTTAGCACTCTGCTAGCATGTTTCTAGCATTATTTAGCACATTGGTAACATGTTAAAACATGTTGCTAGCATGATTTAGCACGCTGCAAGCATGTTTCTAGCATTATTTAGCACATTGATAACATGTTAAAACATGTTGCTAGCATGATTTAGCACGCTGCAAGCATGTTTCTAGCATTATTTAGCACATTGATAACATGTTAAAACATGTTGCTAGCATGATTTAGCACGCTGCTAGCATGTTTCTAGCATTATTTAACACATTGGTAACATGTTAAAACATGTTGCTAGCATGATTTAGCACGCTGCTAGCATGTTTCTAGCATTATTTAGCACATTGGTAACATGTCAGCATGTTTCTAGCATGTTTTAGCATGTTTTAAGTATGTTTTAGCATTATTTAACATGTTTCCAGCATGTTTCAGCACATTGTCAGCATGTTTTAACATGTTTTAGCATGTTTTAAGTATGTTTTAGCATGATTTAACATGTTTCAGCATGATTTCACAGTAATGCGTCTTCTCTGAACAGCTCTGATCGTTTCATGTCTTGTTGGTCTTTGGAAACTTATCATAAACAGCATCTCAGCAGAACTTAAACGTAGTTTTACCCAAAAGTAACTTCTCACTTTAACCACATATCCTGTGCTGGAGCAGAAAACATCCTGTTTCTCTCTGGGTCAGAGCCAAATGATTAATTAGATCAAAGGCAAATGAGATTCACGAGAAAATGAGTGAATCTAAATATAAACGGAGGGCAGATGATGATGTTTGTCGATCCTCACCGTTAGGCGACCTTCATGTGCTGCCCGTTGAAGAAGAATGAAGCTGATGTCGAAGTGTCTGGTATAAACCGTGTCCACATCCACCAGATAAACACTCGCCATGTTACTCAGATCATGAGCCGTCTTTGACAGCTGTCAATCAACACTGTATCTACTGTAATACTCTACATGAGAGGAGGCGTTACACATAAAAGGCTACAGCGCATCATTTTCATGATTTTACCTTTAATTTAATTTGAAACATTGATATTGAAATACACACAGACTATATATATATATATATACATAAAAATATATAAATATATATGTGCTTATTTAATTAAGCATTTAAAAGCTATTATATATGCAATAATGCAAATAGAAGTAGTGATATATATAGGAGGGGGGCTATGTCACAGTCTCCAGCTGCACTGCCTTTGATTGCCACCAGAGGGCACTCCACCCCAGAATACCCCTGCATCCCAATGTGCTTACTATGCACCCTATCTGCCCTAAATAGTATTAAATATAATTTCTCTCTTCTGTCTATCCCTCCCACCATTTATATTTAAAGAGCCCACACTCTTAAACTCACCATAGAAAAAATGACAGATAAAAAAATAAATGCCAGATGTGCAACATGATAAAGGTTGACATCACTTTTTTTTTTTTTTTGGTCAAAACTTTTACATTTCCTAGTTTTATTTGACTTGGAAATCTTTTTCAGTGCTGTGACATGTTTTCTCAAATGATACCATTTTCCGTTCGTCCAACAAATCAAAACTAACCATCTTTTGCAATATTGCCACCGACCTAATACATGTTTCAAAACCTTCTCCATCGGACTCATCCTGTTCCACATTATTTTCCGCTTGATTTCTCGCATTCGACAAAGAAATCCCTTCCTTCTCCTTAGTTTCAACCAGAACATTCTGCTCAACAGGTACACTTTCACCCATGGTTTTCTTTCACCAGTTTTTCCCCCTGTATTTTCAAAAACCCATCAACTACTTCACCGTCTCTATTCTTCAGTGCACAATGCATTTGTTCTCCCTTAATAGTAAAATTGCTGCTAGGAACTTCAGTGCATTTCTGTATCTTGCAGTTGCTCATTGTGACGCTCTGCACTTTCAACATGTTCTCTATACCCCACTTCCAAAACATTTCATGCTTCCTAAACTGGGTATAATATCCTCCTCCGTGTTTTACCTTAGAGGAAACATCAAAAGACTCCTGTAGGGCTTCAATCTTCACGTGACCCGTCAATGGTTGGCAGTCCGACTTGGTTTCAGCAACCAATTGATTTTTGCAGATTTTGTGTTTTGCGTTCCTCCTAGTAATGGGACGTTCAGAGCATTTTACTGACTGGGAACTTTGAATCTTGTTCATCAAGATGAATGAATCTTTTTTCTAATATTTTTGTTCATTTCAGTGTGATATAATTAAATTGTTACTAGCCAACTTACTCAACACATCTACTTACGTGACGTTGATCATACACCAATCAGGCAGAACACGTATTGGTCCCCTTTTTGCTGCCAAAACAGCCCTGACCCGTCGAGGCATGGACTCCTCTAGACCCCTGAAGGTGTGCTGTGGGATCTGACACCAAGATGTTAGCAGCAGATCCTTTAAGTCCTGTAAGTTGTGAGGTGGAGCCTCCATGGATCGGACTTGTTTGTTCAGCACATCCCACAGATGCTCGATTGGATTGAGATCTGGGTAATTTCGAGGCTTATTCAACACCTCAAACTCGTTGTTGTGCTCCTCAAACCATTCCTGAACCATTTCTGCTTTGTGTCAGGAGCATTATCCTGCTGAAAGAGGCCACAGCCACCAGGGAATACCGTTTCCATGAAAGGGTGTACATGGTCTCAACAATGCTTAGGTAGGTGGTACGTGTCAAAGTAAGATCCGCATGGATGGCAGGACCCAAGGTTTCCCAAAGCATCACACTGCCTCCACCGGCTTGCCTTCTTCCCATAGTGCATCCTGGTGCCATGATGCTCTGATCCAGTCGTCTAGCCATCACAATTTGGTCCTTGTCAAACTCACTAAAATCCTTATGTTTACCCATTTTTCCTGCTTCTAACATCAACTTTGAGGACAAAATGTTCACTTGCTGCCTAATATATCCACCCACTAACAGGTGCCGTTATGAAGAGATGATCAGTGTTATTCACTTCACCTGTCAATGCTCATGATGTTATGCCTGATCGGTGTATTTCGAATAAGAAAAAAGCAATAATGCTAACCAAGGCCAAATTATGACAAACAGAAACTATTAATTCATTGCTCCAGGCTATGGAGTCTGTTAGATTACCTCACATCCCGATCTGTCCTTCTATGGCAAGCCGTTTTGACTTTTATTTACATCTCAGCATATGAATTCTTGATATCAACAATTCAGTTGTTGATATCAGGAATTACATTTTCACAAGTAACAATGTTACTTCTTGATATCAACAATTCAATTATTGATATCAACAATTCAGTTGTTGATATCAGGAATTACATTTCCACTAGTAACAATGTTAATTCTTGATATCAACATTTGAATTTCCACTAGTAAAAACTAGAATTCTTGATATCTGTAATTGTATTTTCACTAGTGAAATGTCACCATAGGCTGCCATTCAAATTCAATTGTTGATATCAAGAATTGATTTCTTACTAGTTGAAATTCAAATTTTACATATCAGAAATACAATTCTTACTAGTAAAAATCTTAATTTTTGATATCAATAATTACATTGCTACTAGTAAAATGTGAATTTTTGATATCGAGAATTCAATTGTCTCTAGTTGAAATGTCAGTTCTTGATATCAACAATTGAATTGCTACTAGTAAAAATGTTCATTTTTGATATCTGAAAATGTATTTCTGATATCAATATAATTTCAGATATCTAAAATGGCTTTCTTACTAGTAACACATTCATGATATCAAAAACTAACATTGTCACTAGTGACAATCAAATTATTGATATCAAAAATTAACATTGTTTCTAGTAGCAATTCAATTGTTGATATCAAGAAGTGGCATTTCAACTAGTGACAATTGAATTCTTGATATCAAAAATTTGCATTTTTACTAGTATGAATTGTATTTTTGATATGTGAAATTAGAATTTCAACTAGTAAGAAATCAATTCTTGATATCAACAATTGAATTTGAATGGCAGCCTATGGTGACATTTCACTATAGTGAAAATACAATTACAGATATCAAGAATTCTAGTTTTTACTAGTGGAAATTCAAATGTTGATATCAAAAATTTGCATTTTAACTAGTGAAAATTGAATTGTTGATATCAAAAATGAACTTTGTTACTAGTGGAAATGTAATTTCTGATATCAAAAATTGCCATTGTTACTAGTGGAAATGTAATTCCTAATATCAAGAATTATCTTTTTAACTAGTGAAAATTGAATTGTTGATATCAAGAATTCATATCCTGAGAATGAATAAAAGTCAAAACGGCTTGCCATATCCTTCATTGTTTTGTCACGTCATATCTAGCTGTACCACCGGAAACAGAATTGAGTCTTTGGGTTTGAGTCATTCATTCAGCTACAGTTATGCAGTCTGTACCGGTGTCATGAGAAATCGAGTCCTGTTTAAAAGTTATCATGATATCTTGACTAATTATAACCTATTTCACTAATGTATGATGTTTATTACATTACAGTTTTTTTCAATTGCTAACATACTTTTGTCCATTCTGTAGTCACATTTTCAAAACTCTAAACACATTTAGCAGAACATCCGTCTGTTGTGACCATACCATTAACTCAATTCATGTCGTTTTCACACAGAATGCAGTCAATTAACACATTTGTTAAATGCCTAAATTTTCTTTTCATGTAAGCTTACCTCATTCCAAAATCATGGATCTTTCTCATCTTATTTGCAAATGCTTAAACACAACAAGTCAGAAATGAAGACCCAATGATCCAATCATTAAATATAGTATAAAACCTGTACTTTTGCAACAACAGCAGCTCAAAATTGAAAAAATATACAAGACAAATACTGAAACAATTGATAAGCATTTTTAATTAGCAGATCACTGAAATATTGAGAAATAGCAGATTCCAGTCTCAGTTGGAGGCATAGTCAGGTGTTCAATTTCTTTCCATTACATGGACATACAGTAAAATAGGACTCTTTGAATTGGATTTGTTCAGTTTGGATGAAAAACAACACAGAGGAGCAGAGAGGAAATAATATCTGTGTAAGGGAGAAGATTAGATGAAGGAGGAAAGGAGAAGTTGGATCAGGACAAGGGAGTAGAAGAGGTATGGGAGAGGAGGAAGAATGCTGGACTGTGCATCTCTGTTTTTTCACCTATGAAAGCTTATTTCTGCCATGAATAGAAAATAAAAAAGGTAATTATGTCTTTTTATCTCACAATTCTGACTTTTAAAACTCAATTCCTATAGTTTATATGTCACAATTCTGAGAAAAAAAGTCAGAATTGTGAGATGTAAACTCACAATTGCAAAATAAAAAAATAAAAAATAGAATTGTAAGATAAAAAGTCACAATTACCTTTTATACTTTTTTTATTCTGTGGCAGAAAAAAGCTTCAACAGTATGTTGGATTTGTTGTTGATCAATGGCAGCAATTTCATGTTTTCATTTCAGTACAAGCTGCATGTAAATCTTTTACTACAACGATTCCGCTACCACTGTTCCATATGCAGAATATGTGGTCTGCGAAGGGCACTAGCTACCAAAGGGACACCATCCCACCCTCTATGGGGGCTCCATCAACACCACACACCCACCTCCAGAAAGAGATTTCAACCAAGGGGCCAACTGAAGTCCCGCATAGGGGATCCATTTGACCAGTAGCTGCCCTGAGCAATTCTGTTACTTTCTTCTTCTCTTTTTCTACTGTATGTTCAATAAAATAATGACTCACTTCTGTTGCCGAGAATGCACACATTCAACACAACCAAACATGTATAATGGCTTACATGCATACTATTACTGCAGTAAAAGGAAACTGAATTATAAAAAAACAATGGATTTCATGCCGAAAGATGACAAGTAATGCAGTTTTCATAATGCCATCAACTGTTAGTATTTTGACAGTCATTGCACTATGATTGACTATTTGTTCATGTTGGATAGAAAACTAGTGCTATGTTTTGACAGAACGACTCGATTTTGAATCAGGTTTGCTGTGTTTTGATAGAGTTAATATGTGTTGAAAAAGGTTTTTAGCATTTTGAAATGTAGAGTTTGTGTTTATATAACAAAATATGGTTTTGGGCAGAAAATTAACTATTTGGCTAATTGTGTGATGTTTGTGTGTTGCTGTGTTAAGAGTTTAGAAAAGGCAAGGCAAGGCAAAGAAATTTTATTTGTATAGCACATTTCATACACAATGGTAATTCAAAGTGCTTTACATAAAGAAGAATAATAAAAATAGAACATAAGGAATAGAAATAACAGTAAAAACAGAATTTTGCTATCTGGATGGAAGAGCTAGGAAGTCTTAGGGAGTTTTTTGTTTTTGTTGTCCGTCAGAGTGGATCTAAACTGATCTATCCGTCAGAGTGGATCTAAACGGATGTTCTTACATTTCACACACACACCGCTCTCACACAAACACAACATCCCCAAATCGCAGTTCTTCAACTCATTCCCTTACGATCTTATGACCCCTCAATGTTAAGTTACATTCTATCCTCCTTCCCTACATGCCAATTCTTTCTGCATTCACCTTCTTTTCCTTCTGTCTGCTTCTTCTAGATTTCACTTTCTTCCTAATTCTCCCAGCTCTTTCAACCAGACAGCAATATTTAAAATGCATTAAAAGTCAGAATAACAATTAAGAGAATAAAAAAAAGATATGTATAAAATAAAGTGCAAAGAGTTCGGACATAGCACAGTGCTCAATCAGCAAATGCATAGGTAAAAAGATGTGTTTTGAGTCTGGATTTGAATGTGGCTACTGTTGGAGCACACCTGATCTCTTCTGGAAGCTGGTTCCAGCTGCGGCTGGCGTAACAGCTAAAAGCAGACTCTCCTTGCTTTGAGTGAACCCTTGGTATTTCTAAATTACTTGATCCTGATGATCTGAGTGATCTGTTAGGTTTATATTCTATGAGCATATCTGCAATGTATTGAGGTCCAAGACCATTGAGTGTTTTATAAACAAGTAACAGTACTTTAAAATCAATTCTAAATGCAACTGGAAGCCAGTGCAAGGACCTGAGGACAGGTGTGATGTGTTCATGTTTTCTGGTTCTGCTCAGAATCCTGGCAGCAGCGTTCTGTACGAGCTGCAGCTGTCTTATGGTCTTTTTGGGAAGACCAGTGAGGAGCCCATTACAATAATCCACCCTGCTGGTGATGAAAGCATGAACAAGTTTCTCTAAGTCTTGACTGGAGACAAAGCATCTAATTCTTGCAATATTTTTGAGATGATAATATGCTGATTTAGTTAGTCTTTACATGGCTACTGAAACTCAGGTCTGACTCCAAAATCACACCAAGATGAAAAAGTACTTTAAGTATTGCTAAACGCTTGTTAGCAATTGAAAAAAACTGTAAGTGCACAAACAACATGAAATTGAAATATAAGCATGAATTGTATATGTATTGCATAATAAAACAAACTGGAAACACAACCATGCCTAACAAAGTTTTATTTTTATAAGGATAAGGATTGTTGCAACATACTATAGGCTAAATATTTACATGTGTAGTTTTTGTGCATGTTCAGTTTGTATTTATTCTCAGTTCATAAGTACTTCAACAGACCATTCTATGATAATCTTCATTTATTTTGATAATATAAGCTTGCCTATTTTTTCCCCAGAAATGTATCATTTATTCAAATTGTGTAAAATTGCATGTGAAAAACATTACTTTTATGTACATAGACAAATATTTTTCATTGTTTTTATATGCTTTTCATAGCACAAAGCCCAAAAATGTCTGAGTCATCTGGTACGCAAAGGCATCTTTTTCCACCTTTTGATTACAAGATGTCGTGTGCACCGCTTTGAAAAGCTTTGAGTAATGAACCTTTTTCCCATACAATTGACAATATGAATAGTTACTTCCTGGTTTTCATTAGTTTTCAGAAACTTTGCATTCGCTCAGAAAAACTTCTGACTTACAATCCACTCAATATAATGACACCATATAATACTCTTACTTTTGTCCAGTTTTAGCCATTTGTTTATTGTCTATTTGCACATAGATCCACATGTATGAGCACACACTAACGGAACAGAAATTACACTGCAGCTTTAAGATCAGTCACAATTTAAATCCCTATGCAAATAATGCTTAAAATTATTAACTAAGAAGAAACAACAAACATTACTTATGATGTCTGAGCTTTACAAATACCTGTGAAGAAAATCTTCCCTTTTGTTCTAGTAGTCAAGCATGAGGCAAAAAATACCTGAAGTGTGATTTATTTCACAAACATAGCCTATATATAAACACAGAGGTCATTAAGTGAACTGCTCGTGCTCACACTCATGAACACATAATGAACAAGAGACTGAATGTGATTCAATGCCCTGATATACTCACAGTGAAGTAAAAAAAGACTGTGAGACTATTTTCCTGGTGAAGCTACAAGCTATATACAACCTAGTTAAGTTGGGGAAGGTCTCATTTTTTAAGCTTAATTACAAGATGTTCACATGTTGGCAATAAAAAAGTGATTAATACAAGAAAATGGTTGCATATAGCCTTTACACTGATCGGTATGCCATGCAAAGCCTGTGTTTACATTGTCACAGATTATGATTATGTACTGTTTGAGTTGATTCTCCTCATTATTCATCCTGATCCTGAGTGTGATTCACTTTATCTTCACTGAAACCTGTTACAAAAACACAGAAAGATTCACAGTAAAACACCTGGTTAAAAATGAAAATAGTGTTGATAATAATGTCCATTCAAACAAATCCATGAAAAAATAACTAAAAATGCAGTATTAGTAGTTTGCGATGTCATTTTGTAAAGAAACACGTAATACACACGACGTCACTGTTTTCACACATTTGTGTTTATGATAAGGGAATCGTTTTCAAAAACTTGTAGTGTAATACTCACATGTCACTTATACCTCTTGCAGTAACAAAACAGTTACAGCCCAAACCAGCAGAGCAAAACTGACTCCACATATGCCTGATACAGCAGCTGAGGAGCCTGAATCTGAAATGATAAAGACAGACAGTCATTAAAGTCAAGTCAAGTCAAGTCACCTTTATTTATATAGCGCTTTTTACAATGTAGATTGTGTAACCATTGATAACTGGTATATAATTTGGCTGAACAGCAGCTCTTAAAGAATAGTGTCAATGCAGGCAGATCAGAAGCACTGTTGATTAAATGTCAAGAATACTGTTGAATATCAAATGTCAAGTCAAATGTCAAGTGTCCCCAACTAAGCAAGCCAAAGGCGACAGCGGCAAGGAACCCAAACTCCATCAGGTGACATCAGGTGGCAAACAGGTGTTAAAATGGAGAAAAAAACCTTGGGAGAAACCAGGCTTAGTCAGGGGGCCAGTTCTCCTCTGGCGAACAGTGCTTTGTTACGAATCAGGTTGCTATCATAAGTCTGATAGGATCGCAACAATCAAAGTATTTATTCTAGTTCAATCCAGTTGAGGATCGTATTCATCACGCCGGTATGGACGGTTTGTTGAGAAGCTGTGTCGTGTGTCGTTGTAGATCAGACACATGTGAATGTGTCTGATCTATAACAAACACTACAAACATCAGCACTATATAACCCAAATGTGTTTTAAACAGGAATAATCTTGTTTCAGTGACAGTAATTAGCTGATTCACATTCCTTCACAAGTGAAACACTTTGAATAAACAGAATGTTATTGTCTGTTGGTGTGGATGATAATATAGTTATCATTCTTGGTGTAAAGGGGGTCTTAAAACAAAAACAAATATGCCCTGATATTACAATATCTAAATTGTTCACAAAACACACATCTAAATGAGTAGTTTTGAAAGACTTGAGTTACTCACCACTGACAGTAACACTGAATCTCTTCTGGATGGTGAATATGTTGTTGATATATGAGTTGTTGATGATCTTTAGCTGATAAAGTCCTGAGTGTTCACTGTTGGCATCGCTTATAGTGAGATCTCCACTCTCAGTCTGTAGATACAGTCTGTTATTGAATCTCACATCATTGTAGTTATATATTTTATTTTTGCTCTTTCCTTCATGTTTTGCAATGGAAATGTTTTGAGGTCCAAATGTCCACTCTATCGAAATATAATCTTTTTGTATTTTAGTCACGTGAGTGTGTAGAAGGACATCAGTTCCTGTCTTCTTTGACACTGTCTTCACTCCGTCTTTCTCATTACTAAACACACCTGGAGAACAAACAGAAATGTTTCTCAGAGAATAATCTTAACATTTAACACCAAACAATCACACTTTGACACATAACTCATTTGCGCACTAGACATAAATGATTCCTCAAATTGAGTGCCTTGTTGAGTAAATCAGTTACTTTAATAAGAGAAGAAGGCAAACAGTTCGCCTTGAAAGTAAAGGAGGCAGCTGCAGTGAGAGAAGTGTCCAAACCAGTCAAGATGGTCTTCTTGTGGATCAGACACCCATAAGATCAAAGGTGGATACTGTGTGATTCACGCTCATGTTCTTTAGTGCTAATAAATTGGATGTAATTAAAATTTTGTTGCTTACTTTTTTTCACAAAGAATAATTTAGATTTTTTTTTATAAATATCAATCACCAATCTCTTACATAGATTACACTCTCAGAGTGTTGGGAATGTTCACATTTATAAAGATACATATTTATACACAAAATTGATATCAGTTTAAAAAAAAAAGTTAAGAGAAGAACAAAACAAAAATGGGTATTAAATTGTGTTGTCATAAAATAGTTTTCCATCATACTTTTAGTCCGCACAGTCAGGCGAGATGGAACCACCACCATACTTTTGGAGGGAACATTATGGGGACAAAAGAAAAAATAAGCTATAAAAATAAATTAAAATCAGGCCTTTTCAACTTCAGTCCTGCTGAGTTTAGATCTAACCCTAACCAAACACCCCCATTACAGACAGGAATGTTAAACTGGGACTGTTACTAAAGTCTGCAAGACACCAGCCTTCCAGGACTGAAGGTGAAGAGGCCTGATTCCCTGAATACAATTCTTTTAGTCAATTGTATTAAAATCAGATGAAAAATCCTAATAATTAAATCAAAAACTAAAACTAAAAATAATAAAATCTGGTCACCTTATACTTCAGACCAAATTGACCCACTTTTTAGTGTATAAAAGTGTACTTTTAACAGTAGTAAACCTATATAGGTCAAGTCAAGTCAAGTCAAGTCTGCTTTATTGTCAATTCTACCACATATACAGTACATACATACAGAGAATCGAAATTGCGTTACTCTCAGACCCCCGGTGCATACAGATAACACTAACAGTAGAGCTTGGTAATCTAGATCAATATAAAATATAAGATATAACTATACAATAAGGGGATGTAAAAAAAGACATAATAAAAAAATATATAAAAATAAATAAATAAAGTTAAATAAAGCAGCGCAAGGCACATGGCAGATAGAGTGCAAACCAGTGAACAAACAGTGCAGATAAAAAGATTGGCTTATTCATTCTGATTAAAGTGACAAAAGGGCTCAAGAGCAGTTATTATATTTAAACTGACTGATGAGGTGGTAGAATGACGTCAGTTCCATGGTGAATGAGGTAGTGAGTAGACCAATGCTGCACAAAGTGACTGGTGCATGTCATCGTATGTTAGTGGGAGGGGGGGTGGAAGGACCTGGGGATGTGGGATCTGGGGAGGGTTCATAGTTCAGTGGTGCCTGGGGCAGAAAAGGGACGGGGGGGCAAGTTCGGGAGCGAGTTCAGCTTCCTGACAGCCTGATGGATGAAGCTGTCCTTCAATCTGCTGGTCCTGGCCTGGAGACTCCGCAGTCTCCTCCCTGATGGCAGCAGACTGAAGAAGCTGTGTGACGGGTGGGTGGGATCACTTGCGATGCAGAGGGCTTTGCGAGTGAGACGGGTTCCGTAAGTTTCTTGGAGGGAGGGGAGAGAGACACCAATGATCTTCTCAGCTGCTCTCACTATGCGTTGCAGAGTCTTCCGGCAGGACGCATTGCTGGCGCCATACCACACAGTGATGCAGCTCGTCAGAATGCTCTCGATGGTGCCTCTGTAGAAGGTGCACATGATGGGGGGTGGGGCTCTGGCTCTCCTCAGTTTGCGGAGGAAGTAGAGACGTTGTTGAGGTGTACTGATAGCTCACTCAAAACTCATTTTTTGTAAGGGAATACATTACCAACTACAGTCCTGCTGTGACAGCTACAATTTAATGCACATATAAATTCACAGCTGTTTCCATTAATCCTCTGCATTGAAAATTAGAGATGCACAATATATCGGCCACCATATCGGTATCGGCTGATATATGTTCATTTTTAATGTTATCGTTATCGGCCAGATAAGAAAATTTGGTCGATATATTAAAGCTGATAAATAATGTATTATTTCCTTCAGATGTACACTGTCCACCATGATGGTTTTGAATTGCTTGAAATACAGTTCAGTACAACGTACAGCGCAAGTGTGTCATATTGGCTAGATAATATTATAATAAATGAGAACATTATGTTTGTGTGATTGGGACATGGCTTTTAAATGGTGATACTTTTGTTTTTGTAATCAGGCTCTCAAAAATTATATAAAAATTTTGATTTAGATTTATCGGCCAAATATCGGTTATTGGCTTTCAAATATAAAGAATTATCACTTATCATATCAGCCAAAATTTTCATATTGGTGCATCCCTATTGGTCATATTTCAGGGTTCTCTGAGATCCTGACACCCTGCACTTCTGGAGACTCCAGGTAGGTTGCAGTTCTGGAAAATGGTGGCGCTGGAGACTAAAGGGTCTCCTGATGGTTTCACACTTGATTCTTCACCTTAATTCTTAATTCTTTTGCAGTTAGCATGTCTTTTTTTTCACCACCTGTTTTTGTCAGACCCCGCTGACCCAATGAGCATTTCACTGTCCAATGGTCATGCCTTAACTGTGCCACACTTCCTTAACCGTTTTTAGTATTCATTAGTATTGCATGATCCTTCTCGTGAGCATTTAATAATTTTTGACTTTTCAGTCTGAGTTAAATCTCTTATTTGGCTCATTTTATCTGTTAAAAAAAACCTGCCTAATAATTATGCACACCTGAATATAAGGCATTTTTCATTTCCATCCTTCATGAACAATTATATATCACTTATAAATGATTAAATACAAAATGAATAGTAGTTATTAAAACTGATGTGGTTTGGAATTGGCAAGATATGCCTGGGAAAAAAATCTGATCAGAAAATCAAGATGCATGACAAACACGTAAAATATTTTACCTTTTTGGTAAGCGTCTTCTTTTCATTTTTTTTAATCTGAAAATTATTTATAGTATTTACAGTTATTAGCCTATCAACTCCTTTGAAGTTCCCTCAGAAACCACAGTTTAGAAGAGACCAAAATGTAAAGATTATATTTGTCTTACTTTACAGACAACTGTGTTTGTGCACATCCCAGATAGCGTCAATGATCGAAATAACGTTGAATCCATGTTAATGTGTCAACGGTAACGACATTGAATCAATGTCACTTTTGCACCCTCAATTAATGTTGAATCAATGTTAAATTTCAACAATAAATCAATGGTAATGGCATTGAATCAGGGTTACAATGTGATGTTGGTTCAACATCATGCTTACACTCTCAGAAGATGAAACACAACTGACTGAAAGCTACACATCCTGAAATCAACTGAAGATAAAAGACATTAAATCTCTCGAGATCTCAGTAGAAGTTCTTTTTGAGAATTAACAGGTTGATGTTTTATTAAAAATTTTTGGTCACCATTTTGGTGGTCAGTGGTTCCTTTAGTTGGGCAGTTTGACTCTTGGCTTTTTGTGTGAGTTTGTGCTCTTTGTAACGGTGTTTCACAAAACACACCATTTGTTGCAAAGAAACCAGAAACAAAATGAAGGTGTGATATAGTTATCATCATCATAAAGCAAAATCATTTACTAATTGCTTTCCTGAGCAAAAGAGCATATTTGTTTTTAATAGGTTATATTCACCAACAATGTTTCCTTGCTACAGATCAGATATTCTGAATCTTGACTTTTAAAGTTACAATTTTTAACTTTAATTTGACACACAGACATCATGAATCAGCGTCTGAATCTCAACAATGGTGACATGCTTCATGTCGCAATGCATGCTGGGAGCCACCATAGTATATCATAACGTTTTGTCTTGTGACTAAAGAGAATAAATTGATTTAGGTGTTATTACAAATCTAGTTTGTACTGAATCAGAAATTTAACTTGAGTAAACTTAATAAAATTCCTTGTAACAAAATTACAGCAATTTTTTTAGTTTAGTCCGAAGTAAATATTATACTTGGATGTTATGGTAAAAAGTAAGTTTTTCCAAAGTAAAAATTTTAAGCGGTACTAAAGTAAAAATAATGATTTGGTCTCCATGAAAACCAATATTTTAACTTTGTTTCAATGTAATTTTTTTACTTTGGACTGAAGAACTATTTTGATTGATATTAAAATAAAATTTAAAGTTTTAACCAAATAAAAAATATAGTTTGAGAAAAACGAATAAATTTTGTGATAGTATCTCCCTCCATCACTGGCACTGACTTCAGTCCCTCTGTCTCAACAACAAACATATAAAAACAAACAGAAACTGTTTAAAACAGAGAGATTACATTTACAATTCTTTAAGTAATTTAACTTAGTACACCTTTAAATGTACAATTACAAAAAAAACAGCCAAACCCCTAAAAACATTTAAGTGTGAAATGGTGAGAAACAACCTTTTTTAAAATCTTTTTCTAAATTTTAAAAGAGATTGCCTGCAGAATAAATCTCTACCTCTGATTATATAAAGAAAAATCTTACTTTGAATACAAATATTTCATGTTTTTGGAGTTATAGAGCAACATGTTCATCCTGCACATACATTTACAAAGTAATTCCATCATGTCATAAAAAATATTTCATTTTATTTCTAAGCAATTTTTTGTTGTTGTTGTTGTTGTTTGAAACTTTAAGATACATCTCATTATGGAAGTAATAGATTGAATGAATGAGTTTTATTTCACTTTCAGATTTTTTAACCCTCCAGAAACTGTGAAGGGTAAAACATTTATAATACAATAAAATACTAAAATACTTTTGTTTAAATGTTCACAAAGAAAAAAAATAATAACAAATGAAAGATGCTAAGAGAAGTGTAGTTACAGCAATCTCCAGCAGGGGCTACAACTGACCCATGTTAACCAGCCAGACCTTGAGCCCTTCAGTCGGGGAAGATACAAACAACCAAAGTTGGGTTGAAAATGGACAAACCCAGCGGTTGGGTTAAATGTTTGATCAACCTGCTGGGTAGTTTTATTAAACTCAACTATTGTTTAAAAATTACTGTATTGATGCTTAAAATGAACCCAAAATATGTTGGAAATGAACATTAATAAGTTTAATGAATAATAATTCAACAATTTAAAAAAAATAAAGTATATTGCTTATTAATGAATGTTCACCTTTTGATTATTATTGTTGTATCTAGTAATTATGTGTCTGATTTTTAATTTCCATTCATTTTATGCCAGATATATGGTCATTTTTAAACAATAGTTGAGTTAAAGGTCAAGTCTGTAATATTTAGGAGGATCTATTGAAAATATGTGAGAGAGTCAGCTGTAATATCATTGCGTTCCTATTGGTCAGTGTTAAAGAAACTCAGCTTAGCTCCGGACCAGGCTAGTTTCCCAGCATAAGTTGCCAGAGTAACTGAGTTTGAACTAATTTAAGTTTGTTTTATGAAACAGAATTCGCTGACAACAAGTCTGACTAAGTTAAATAAGCCTGGCTTGTTTTCTAATCTTGTTTTATGAAACAGCCCTCTGGAAGAGAAGACAATGCTGAATAAAGTCGTAGTTTTTGTTATTTTTGGACCAAAATGTATTTTCGATGCTTCAACAAATTCTAACTAACCCACTGATGTCACATGGACTACTTTGATGACGTTTTTATTATCTTTCTGGACATGGACAGTGCACCGTACAAACACTTTCAATGGAGGGACAGAAAGCTCTCGGACTAAATCTAAAATATCTTAAACTGTGTTCTGAAGATGAACGGAGGTCTTACGGGTTTGGAACGACATGAGGGTGAGTCATTAATGACAATTTTCATTTTTGGGTGAACTAACCCTTTAATAATGAAAATAACGACAGTCTTATCTCCGTGAATACAGTAAGAAACGATGGTAACTTTAACCACATTTAACAGTACATTAGCAACATGCTAACGAAACATTTAGAAAGACAATTTACAAATATCACTAAAAATATCATGATATCATGGATCATGTCAGTTATTATTGCTCCATCTGCCATTTTTCACTGTTGTCCTTGCTTGCTTACCTAGTCTGATGATTCGGCTGTGCACAGATCCAGATGTTAATACTGGCTTGTCTAATGCCTTGAACATGAGCTGGCATATGCAAATATTGGGGGCGTACATATTAATGATCCCGACTGTTATGTAACAGTCGGTGTTATGTTGAGATTCGCCTGTTCTTCGGAGGTCTTTTAAACAAATGAGATTTATATAAGAAGGAGAAAACAATGGAGTTTGAGACTCACTGTATGTCATTTCCATGTACTGAACTCTTGTTATTCAACTATGCCGAGGTAAATTAAATTAATTTTAGGGCACCTTCAATGTAACCCTTCTTATTAAATTATTATTTTGACAAATTTGGGTAGAAGAAATATATTCCAAAAAACTCTCTGAGAGTACAATATTCCATGCAGGGGTGTCCAAACTTGGTCCTGCAGAGTTTAGCTCCAACTTGATTCAACACACGTGCCTGCAAGTTTCTTGCATGCCTATATGACTGCATTCAAGGCCCCAAAGTTCCCTGTCTTTTTCACTCACATACACATCTTTGCTAACATTGCACAACTGCTGCTCCGAGACTTGGTTTGACGATCCAAATCCAGCTTTTTTGGAACGAATCAGAATCACAGTCAGAATCCAGAGAACAGGCAATAAGTGAAAAACATGGGTAACAATTCAAACAACCAATAGGGCAACAAACACATGCAAAGGCTAATCCAAAAACACTGTCAGAAAAGGAAAAAAAAAAAACAAGACACATGAAACTAGGAAAACCACTCAAACAAATAAAATACTTCAACAACAATGACTGAGCTAATATGGTTACATAGGGTGATCTTAATGGCAAATGACACACAGCTGGAAGCAATCAGGCATGATAATCCTGGCAATGGATTAAGGGAAATGTAGTCCAAGACTGAGTGGCAATGATCTGGGGCAGATTGCCCTCTGGTGGCTGTTCTGGGAACACCAGCTGGTGACAGTGACCATTGCATCATATACAAAATCTATAGGATCTCCAAAACAATATCTAGTCTAGTTTCTGAGCGTCCAGGCAAAACAAGTCTGAACATGAATCGGAGCATATTAGGCTTTGGTACTTTGCAGAGGATGACACCTATTGACTCAGTATGTGCTAGTGGTAAACAAAAATAGCATGATGAATCACACTTTGACACTTGTGTGCACTGAAGAGAAGAGGCAGAGGTGAAAGAAGAGAATGTGGATCCGGTCATGGGTAGAGAAAATAAATCACCATAATTGTTTCACAGTGGTCATCTTTCTTCTAGGACAGCCCAAAATCATACATTGTCCACCAGCCTTAAAGGATTAGTTCACTTTCAAATGAAAATTACCCCATGATTTACTCACCCAAAGTGTATATGACTTTCTTCTTTCTGACGAAGATAATCTGGAAGAGGAAGAGGTGGAGGCAGCAGGTGGTATCCGCATTATACCACATTTCCATTGTGGCTAGAATAGACCCTCTGTGTTAATATTCTGTGAGCTGATCAAATGACTATTTTCCACATGTTTCTTCTGCTCTGTTTGTACTTGTGGCATCTTGTTGGTAAGTGTTTCTAGATTGATTCATTTCCAGACTCTGAGATCTAGTTTGAGTCTTTGATTAGAGTTTAGGCACATAGATTCAGCAGTTTATTGGCATCATTCTAACTATGAGCTAAAAATCCAGGCTTAGTTTAGCTCAGTATGCAAATTCTGTTTGAATGCTGTCATTTCAGCTGGGTCTTTCTATAATCCATTAAGATCCCATTTCAAATGCTTAATTACTTCGATTTCAGTCAAAATGCTGCGATGCTTTAATTAAACAACAAACAAACAGCTGTGCTTAAGCAACATTACGTTAAGAGCCTTCATCCTTCTCTGAGTAATTGTTGCTTTTGTTCTCCAGGTGTGTTTTGTGATGAAACAACTGAAGTTTCAGTGAAGAAGGGAGATTCTGTAACTCTACATAGTGATTTTAATGGAACACAGACATATAACAGGATGGAGTGGAGGTTTGAAAACGAGCGTATCGCTAGAATCAAGTTATCGATTGGGAACAAACCTCAATATGAGGATGAGAGATTCAGAGACAGACTGAAGATGGACGATCAGACTGGAACTCTGACCATCAACAACATGACAGTCTCAGACTCTGGATGTTATCAACTAAGTATCTTCATTGGGATCGAGGAGACAATCAAGAAATTCAATGTCACTGTTAATGGTGAGTGCAGAATAACAGTGTATTTTTGTCCAATCTCTTCACGTTCTTATTGTCACACCAATAAATGTAAATTAAAAAACTACTAATGTTCATTGTAATGTTAGTTAATAGGTCTGCAGAATTATTTAACCTAATATGGCCTCCTACTATTAAACCACAAGTCTGCATCGATGCTCTTGTCTGTTCTTTGTCCCAGATATAGTGTTAAAATTGAATAATACCAAAGATTTTGGGTAAGATAAGAGAAGAGAGCTTTAAAACCTGTTGTGAACTACAAGTTGATCTCAAAGGTCTGGACAGATTTCAAACAAGCGACAGCGACAACATAACGTTTTAAAGACTATGAAAAACAAATTACTGTCCTGTCATAATAAAGGTAATCACATGCCAAAATTAAATCTTAAAAAACATATAAATATTTTAGTAAGCGTTATTTTTATTTAATGTTTTCTTATTAATTACTTCTTTTTTAATTTTTGATTGAATGGATTATTAGCTTCTCATCCTCCAGACTTTATATCTCTGATAGTGCTGATGTTTTCTGCTGATGGAACTCTCCTTATTTATTTTTACACTTACAGAAACTGCGATACCCAGTGTGCACACAGTGTTGATCTCTGCTGCTGCTGCTGCTGGATCTCTGTTCATTGTGGTTGCAATCGTGATCTTCTGCATCTGCATAAAAATGGATCAAGATACCGAAAGAGTCCAGACCCAGATGATTTATGCTAATTTACCGTTCCTCAAGTGAAATGCACAAAAAGCGGTAAGATAATACACTGTAAAGTCTGAACATACATTTAATAATTGAGGATGATGTTAGTATTGTCACCAGTTCACCCTGTTTTGCACCATTTCCCCCCACTAATCTGTCACCATAGTTACTGATCACCTTCATAATCACTATCAGCTGTTTTCCATTACCCACCTCGTTTGTCTGTGTATTTAAGTCTTGTGTTTTCAGTTCATCATTGTGCAGTATCATTCATTGTATGGTTGTGTCTCGTGTTGATGCATGTGGATTTATTAAAAACTGTTCTACCCTTTATCTTCCTCGTCGTGCGTATACTTACATCCTAGCTGTAACAAGTATTATATGATGCATGTTTTCCAAATTTTTTATGTATAGTTGTCCCTTTAAGTACATAAAAGGACAGAGGATAGAGAAATGAAAATAAAAATGGCTCTGTCCCACACTTCAGTGTTACAGCCAGAGGTGGACATTAACGAAGTATATTTACTTAAGTACACTTTTTGAGTATCTGTACTTTACTTGAGTATTTTTTTTTGCTTTTCCTAAAACGAACCATTTCACAGCATTCAAAAACTCGCCATGCAGAAGCATATTGAGGTGTCTAAACTTTTAATTTCTGATGAAAGCTTGAAATTGAAATTGTGCTTTTACAGCTAAAGATTCAATATGAAGCGGTGTTCATTTAGGTGACGAATAATATTAGTCATAATTTTCGTCAATTACATTTTTCACTGACAAAAATGAGACGACAGCTAAATAAAAAATAGATTTGAATGACAAACACTCTGACAAAAATCTGAATATGAATAAAAGTGAGATGAAAATTTTAGGGAGGGATGATGTCCTGCGTTAGCTTTGAATTGTAATGTGCTGATCTACCCGGTATGTAAATGTCTGGGAGAGAGAAGAGCAGACATGTGGATAAATCTGAACAAGGGCGACGACACGAAAGAGAATCAATTAAAGGAACACTCCACGTTTTTTGAAAATAGGCTCATTTTCTAACTCTCCTAGAGTTAAACAGTTGAGTTTTACCGTTTTGAATCCAGTCAGCCGATCTCCGGGTCTGGTGGTACCACTTTTAGCATAGCTTAGCATAGTTCATTGAATCTGATTAGACCGTTAGCATCTGGCTCAAAAATGACCAAAGAGTTTCAATATTTTTCCTATTTAAAACTTGACTTTTCTGTAGTTACATTGTGTAATTTTCCGTCGGTCTTAGTACACGATGTAACTACGGAAGAGTCAAGTTTTAAATATTGAAACTCTTCGGTGGACTAAACCATGAGTTCAGGGACAACATTTGTTGTCTTGATTTCTACACATGATTTTAACACATAAATGTGTCAGAAAGGTTAACACAAAAATGTGTAACATTATGTACTATCCTTGGCTACACACATTGTGTTAAAAAAAAAAAAGATATCCAAAATCCTAAACATGTTAGCGTTTGGAAAAAAAATTAATGTAAAGTCATTGGTTGTTCACTGAAAGCACTGTAAGAGCTTAATAAAACACTGCAAGTGTGCATTAAAGTATTATCCATAAACTCTCTCTCTCCCTTGCATTATCATCAACATACACAGCGAAGAACACAGAAACACTCGTTACAACTAACAGTAAACAAATATATAAAGAACTTATGACTTTTCGGGTGGTGCTTAAACTGGTAAACTATATATCCGTAAATCCACTCCGATGAACGTTAATAAAGTGCTCTCACCTTCATTACTGCTGTATCCAGTATCACTCTGGATACTGTAAGCTGGATCACGAACAGTTTGTACTGATCTATCCTTGAGTAATGACTTTTTAGCAAAACCTCTGTTTTGTATTGTCCCTTTTTATTGACATTCATTCACAAAGCAGTCCGGTGTGAAATGATTTGCGCAGACATAAATAAATTATTGCCAGTTTGCCAGGGAAACAGCTTGTTCTGAGACACTGCAAATGATTTATGGGGATTAAAAAAAAAGGAGTGGTTGGATTTTTATCACTATAGGGTGGTTGTGTACACACACTGCCAACACACATTTCTGTCCAAACACCATGCAAAAGTGAATTAATAGGTAATAGGTCCCCTTTAAGAATTTTGCCTCTTTATAACTTTTGTGTTTGTTTTCTTTCAGAATGTGAAACAGGAGGATGAGGTGATTATCGCAGGTGTCAACACAAGATGTTATTAAAATTCTCCATGATAAGTTTGTTGTTGACTTTTTATCTCAAAAGTCTTACTTTTTTTCTCGAAATTCTTACTTTTTTTCTCTTAACTGTGTGTTATAATGTCAGAAATGCATGATATAAAGTTGCAATTACTTGTTATAAAGTCAGACTTCTTTTCTCATAATTGTGAGATATAACCTTGCAATTGCAAGTTATAAAGTTCAAATCTGAGGGCAAATAATAATAATAATAATACGACACAATTCTGACTTTGTAACTTGCAATTTTAACTTTATAAGTAAAGTGTCTTGGCCACCTGCTTTCAATGCCAATTAATGTTAGTTTTGGTTTAAGCCAAGTGGTTGAGTTTTAAAGTGTCTTTTTTTATTACTGATGTTGAGCTCAATGTGTATTAGTAGAAATCTTTGATAAATAAACTTGTGATCTTGGGGCATTATTTCTCTGCTTATCCTTTTCATTTAGTTGGGAGCCTGCTATTGGGGAGGCTTGTAAATCTGGGGGTCCTTATTAGGGGCACGTAAGATGATCAGGTCTCAATCACATATATTGAAGTGACAAATGACCATCTTTAGAGATGTCGAAGGGTTGTTTTTGATGCTTGAGATGCAAACAAGATGCGTCCAGTCCATTACTGCATTTATCAAATTCATTTATCAATGTTTGCAGATGAAATTTTAAACTCACAGTTCCAATCCTCAAACACATTGCAATTCCACATGTTTGCATGTCTTGACACGGTCAAAAGCTGTTGTGCTTCCCTCCACTACACACCTGACTTCTCTTACTCTCTGACTACTTATATACTAATTAAACTCACACTCCACCCAGTGTCCAACAGTGGAATTACAACACATTAAATGGAGCATAATGGCTCATATTATATATATATAGAGAGAGAGAGAGAGAGAGAGAGCGCTCCATTTAATTTATGTTGTAATTCCATTGTTGGACACTGGGTGGAGTGTGAGTTTAATTAGTATTTAAGTATATAAGACTAAAATTGTGACCTGCATCTGTACACATAAATAACTCCATAAATGTGATCACTTTATGAGCCAAGCCCAAACAACAAGCTCAAAGTTGCCTATAATAAGTGGATATGGCAACACATCAGCTTTCCAAGAACAAACTAAACAGGACACTTCAGGCAGCGACATGGTTTAGTTAAAATGTAGAAGAACATGATTCTTTGGTTGTTGTAATATTACTTTGGTCAAATATAGGGCTTAGAAAAATCAAGACTCCAGAACATTGCTATGGTTATCACTGTGTACAAACACAGAACGATAATTTAGGGGATTCACTTCCCTATTGCAATGCAGATGTCACTCCTGAAATTTCTGTGTGTGTGTGTATATGTGGTTTTTCATGAGATTTTAATTTTAAGATGTGATTCATTTGGACTGAAGGAAAAAGGTCAAATATTGTAAGCAGCCTAAAACATCTTTACAGTTTAAAAGTTTATGTCTACAATTGACCCTTTTCACATTTCCGTGTTTCTCAGAAGCGGAAGTCGTCATAGTTGGGTAAACTTATATAGCGGTGAATGAGAAACCACATTAAATATATATATATTGTGTTTCCATTTGCAAAAATAGCAAAGAAAAACTCAACAATAGTGTTTTGTCACAACTTTCGAAAAGAGGAAAAAAATAGAGAGTGATTGATAACGGCAGTCAGAAGAGAGAACGATAGCAGCGTCCATAGAATGTACTTTTTCAGCGGTCGTGTAGTAAATTTAAATTCAAAAGCAGTACCTACTCAACAGTACGTGATGTCACTTCCACAGCCACCGTGGTTTTAAAGGGAACCTCTGGTATTAAGACCCCTGGTATGGCTTAATATAATGCAAATAATGTCTCTTACTGAAATATGTTGTAGAAAACCCATGAAAGATTTACGTTAATTAAAAAAATCCACATAATTTTAAAAATATTTTGGACAACGGGAGGCGGCATTGTTTTAGTTGCGTGTCGATGACGTCAAATGGTTGCACTCTGTGAGCTACTGANTGCATCCAAAATTGTACTTCTCTACAATATAGTACGTGAAAAACAGTATGCGAACGTATGTTCGAATTCATAGTATTCGAAAAACAGTATGCGAAAAGTACGCTGATGACCTACTGCTTCTGGTAATATTCTGAGGTGTGTATACGATGGACACTTTACTATCCCATGAGGCCACGGGATTTGTGAATGGAGTTGAAGGGACATAACTGATGCCGGTAGGTCATGTGACAGTAACAATATGGCAGATGTAGTACGTCCGAATTCATTCATACTACACGCATTCGTACTATATGGAATGTACTTTTTCAGCGGTCGTGAATTTAAATTCAAATGTAGTACCTACTCAACAGTATGTGATGTCACTTCCACAGCCGCTGTGGTTATAAAGGGAACCTCTGGTATTAAGACCCTGGTATGGCTTAATATAATGCAAATAATGTCTCTTACTGAAATACGTAGTAGAAAACCCATGAAAGATTTACGTTAATTAAAAAAATCCACTTCATTTTAAAAATATTTTGGACAACGGGAGGCGGCATTGTTTTAGTTGCGTGTCGATGACGTCAAATGGTTGCAGACTGTGAGCTGACGCTACCCGTTCCTATATTTACCGCAACGCAACTCTGAAAATAAAATACTGATACCATGCCACATCGTAATTTTCAGTCGAAGGGCAACAAGAGAAGCGATGTAAGTCTTCACTGCTTTCCTAGCGAGAAGAGGAGAAAAGAATGGGAAGTTGTGAAGAATTAAAAAACTTCCAAAAGACCCGCGTCTTTGTTCTCTCCACTTTAGCCCTGATGCCTTTGAGGCTTTTAGTAGACCACAGAGTTGGCGATAGATGTATGCTTTAACCAAATGCCATACCATTGATCAATTCATCCCCACAAGGAGTCTAAACACCCCCAGATATCCAGTGACATTCACACTGAGAAATGACAGAGAAAAGAAAAGCCATAGATGCCATCCTGGGAATGCATGGGATCTCACAACTGCATGCTTCTCCGTGCTTCCACTTGACTTCACGTGCGTGCGCATCTCACTGACGTCACATACACAGGACTCACTTTACTTCACGTGCGTGCGCATCTCAATGACGTCACATACACAGGACTCACATGTCAACCATACATGGTCTGACCATAAATATAACATATTGTAACAGACGTGGCCTAAAAGTGATCGAGGATTTATAATTTCGACTCCTGCAACTCCTTGTACTCCATACACGTCTTGCATGCTGAAACCTTGTTTGTCCTTTTGCGTTTGTATGTGTGTGCATGCATACGTGTGTGCGTCTGTGTGTGTTTTAAATGCAATTACAAAGTAATTCCTTGTTTGGTTTTTTTAACTGTGATACATGAAATTTGAAGTTACCTGCTTTTGCCAAAAAACAACTGTTAGAGTTATCTGCTTTTGC
>RJVU01042594.1:2034150-2050680 GCA_003731715.1 Anabarilius grahami
TTTTTTTTTTCTGAGGGAAAAAAAATTACCATCTGCTTTAAAAACAGGCAACTGTTGGACTCTACAGAGGACATGTTGATGGAAAAAATACATTTCTACGGAGCCCCTTAAAGGATATGTTGCAGGAAAAATATGAAATGGGAGGAAAGAATGTGTCACTATAATGCTCTTGAGTTTGCTTGCATTCCCCTGAGATACTTGTGTTCGCTTGCAAAATGTTTGTGTTCCCCCATTTCTCCGGGGAAAAGTGAAACAAGAATCTTTGTGTTCACTCGCAAAACTTCTGCATTGCCTCAGAAAATATTTTGTGTTCACCTAAAATCTTTGCGTTCGCTCAAAAAGAACACAAACGCTTTGCAAGTGAATGCAAAGTTTCGCAAAAGCATTGATTTTTCCTCCCATCTTATATTTTTTTCTTTCACCATGTCCATTTATGGCCTCCATATATTTCAATGCTTTTGCATTAGTTCACCTGAAAAACTTTGCATTCGCTCACAAAACTTTTGTGTTCATTCCGAGTGAACGCAAAGTTCCTCGGGGAATACAAAATAATTTGTGAGCGATAGTGAAGTCTTGCGAGAGATCCTACTGACATGTTAACATCCTGACTAATCATTCTTTACGATTTAAGCAATTTCAGTGACTTACAATCCACTCTGACACAATCTTAGTATTGTCCACTTTTAGCCGTTTGTTTTATTGTCTATTTGCACATAGATCCACATGTATGAGCACACACTAACGTAACAGAAAATACACTGCAGTTATAAGATCAGTCACAATTTAAATAATACTTCAAATTATTACACTAAGAAGAAACACCAATTTCAGATTACTTATGATATATGAGCTTTACAAAAACCTGTGAAGAAAATTTTCCCTTTTGTTCTAGTAGTCGAGCATGAGGCAAAAAATACTGAAGTGTGATTTATGTCAGAAACAGCCTATATATAAACACAGTGGCCATTAAGTGAACTGCTCGTGCTCACACTCATGAACACATAATGTACAAGAGACTGAATGTGATTCAATGCCCTGATATACTCACAGTGAAGTTCTCATCTTTTGCTTAGAAGTAAAAAGACTGTGAGACTGTGATTGTTGCATATAGCCCCTATACTGATAGACAACCTAGGAAGCTGGGTAAAGTCTAGTTTTTTTAAGCTTCATTACAAGATGTTCACATATTGGCAATAAAAAAGACAATTGTTGCATATAGCCCCTATACTGATAAGTATGCCATGCAAAGCCTGCGTTTTCATTGTTACAGATTATGATTATGAACTGTTGGAGCTGATTCTCCTCATTATTCATCCTGATCCTTTGTCTTCACTGAAACCTGTGAAAAAAATAAGATGTCATTTTGTAAAGAAACACGTAATACACATGTGCATGACGACACTGTTTTCACAAAATTGTCTCTATGATATAATAATGGGGAATAATGTCCTGCATGTATCAGATCAGATGTTATACTTACTAATTGTTTTTGCAATTTAGAGTTTCTATGGCAACAGTAAATCACAACAGCAACTACAAGGAGCGCCATCAAACCACCAACTATTCCTGCTACAGCATCTGAAGACAGACCTGAATATGTAATGATAAACACAGACATTAGTGTGAATGAACACTACAAATATCAGTTCTATATAACCCATATGTGTTTTATACAGGAATAATTTTGTTTCAGTAACAGTAATTAGCTGATTCCTTTTCTATTAGGAATGTTTAATATTCAATAAATGTTTCATGCCATAAAGTTTTAATGATTATTTGAACTCTTAAGGGAATAGCAGAGTCCAGCACATCACACCTACAACCAATCATCATCCACCACGCTTAAAAACACACTGCATTTCAAGTGAAACACTTTGAATAAACAGAATGTTATTGTCTGTTGGTGTGGATGATAATATAGTTATCATTCTTGGTGTGAGAGGGCCTTAAAACAAAAACAAATATGTCCTGACATCAGAATATCTAAATTGTTCATAAAGCACACATCTAAATTAGTTGTTTTGAAAGACTTGAGTTACTCACCACTGACAGTAACACTGAATCTCTTCTGGATGGTGAATGTGTTGTTGATGATCTTTATCTGATAAAGTCCTGAGTGTTCACTGTTGGCATGTTTTATAGTGAGATCTCCATTCTCAGTCTGTAGATGCAGTCTGTTATTAAATCTCACATCAGTGTCGTTATATGAGATAATTTTGCTCTTTCCATCAGTTTTTGCTATGGAAATGTTTTGAGGTCCAAATGTCCACTCTATCGGATCATCTTTTTCTATTTCAGTCACGCGAGTGTGTAGAAGGACAGAATTTCCCTTCTTCTCTGACACTGTCTTCACTCCGTCTTTCTCATTACTAAACACACCTGGAGAACAAACAGAAATGTTTTCTCAGAGATTGCACTTAGGTAACATTCAATGTAGGAACTACCACAACATGTAGATATAGCTTTCTTGAGTCTAATTAGGTGTGTGCCGTGTGACCATTAAATTCAGGAGCACTTAGGTACCATTAACCACTATCATTACATACACTAGGTAATGTTACATAGAGCACAATAACTTCGAAGGAACTATATTTGAAAGACTTCTGAATAATACTGAAGATATTACTTTAAATTACAGCAACACCTCCCCCTTTGCCTTTCAGACGTGGCTCGTGTTTATAACAGTAACCTTGAGGCGTGGACTCATTTAAAGTAACGTAATCGTCTGATTTTAGCCAGGTTTCTGTCAAACACAGCACATCTAGGCTATGATCTGTGATCATATCATTATCAGTAATGACTTTATGAACTTCTTTACTTACAAGATTGATAATATTACAGAGAAAATTATAACCATGCAACCGTCTACTACAGTATTGTGTCAGACAGTGCATTGCAGTGTCCCTGAGGAAAAATTCAATTCATTTACTGCTTTAGGAGAGGAAGAATTGTCTAAACTTGTTAAATCATCAAAATCATCCACATGTATGTTAGACCCTATACCGACTAAGCTATTGAAAGAGATGCTTCCAGAGGTCATAGATCCTCTTCTTAATATTGTTAATTCATCTTTATCACTAGGATACGTACCAAAAACTTTTAAGCTGGCTGTTATTAAACCTCTTATTAAAAAAACACAACTTGATCCTAGAGAATTAGTCAATTACAGGCCGATTTCAAACTCACTTTTCTGTCAAAAATACTAGAAAAGGCAGTTTCATCACAACTATGTTCCTTTTTAGAAAGAAATAGTATCTGTGAGGATTTCCAGTCAGGATTTAGACCGTACCATAGTACTGAGACTGATCTTATTAGAGTTACTAATGATTTGCTCTTATCATCAGATCGTGGTTGTATCTCTCTATTAGTGTTACTGGATCTTAGTGCTGCATTTGACAGTTGTGATCGATATGACATCTCTTCGTTTACTACTACAAACTGATAACGGTCAGATAAGTATGATTTGAACCATGCCAATGCAATTCCACTAATGCCAACATAATTTTCGAGTCTATTTAAAAGAATATTGTGATCAGTAGTTCAATATGGAGTACCACAAGGCTCAGTACTAGGACCGTTGCTTTTCACTCTGTACATGCTACCCTTGGGAGATATCATTAGGAAGCATGGCGTTAGTTTTCATTGTTACGCTGATGATACTCAGCTCTATATCTCTTCACGCCCTGACGAAACTTACCAATTCACTAAATTAACAGAATGCATAGCTGAAGTAAAAATTGCATGACTGGCAGTTTAAATCTAGACTAATACGCTAATATTAGTCTCTCTCTGTTTATCTGTTTAAGGGTTGCCGTAATCTGCCATATCCAGGCTATATCCAGATGAGATGAGATTATGTGCACATACACATAAACGTGCAAACCTATAGACTAAATACGTAAATGAACAGCAAGAACGCATTAAAAGTCTTCTGTTTTCAGTTAAAAATGTGTCATTTAAGCAGCCCCTAAGTTAATAATAACTTTTTTCTAGAGCTGCTGTAAAGCTAAAACAATCTCTGTCCATTAATTTTCCTGTTATCACTGTGAAGCTGCTCTGAAATAATCTGCATTGTGAAAAGCGCTATATAAATGAAGATGACGACTTAAAGAATAAAAGTAGTTCATATTAGTTTTATTTTACTGTTAATAAGTATTTGTTTCATTTTATTTTGTGATTTCAATGGCTTGATGAGCTTGTGATGTATGAATAATGCTGCATTATAAAAAAACCTTTTGCGTTTTAATGTTTTTATTTGTATACATATGATGTTCTCGAATGGACATGTGGTATTAGGTTTTAATTGTTCTGGTCTTAGAAAGCATGAAATGTTCATGTGTTTTATGAGGTGCCACGTTGTTCTTTAGCCACATTACACTGTATTACAACTGTATTAGTCTTACTGGAAACATTTGAGCATAAAAACAGAGTCGGTAGGCTATAATAGAATTTAACAGAACAGCTACTCACCACCAACTGTAACACTGAATTTCTTGTGTAAGATCATTCTGATGCTGTTGAACTCCATTTTATAATCTCCAGACTGATCGATTCTGATGTTTCTGATGGTGATTTCTCGGGTTTGAGCATTTAGATCAACGTTCCTCCATTTTTCATCAACAGCGGCGTTTAATCCATTAACTTGCGCGAGACCATCGCTGGTTCTGAGGTTTGTTTACATTTACGTAATGAATTTACTATCAAAAATGTTCATAAGTATTGACAAATAATACGTCATTTGAAAGTCTAAAGGCTTGAGCATTGATAAATGTGATCGTAATGGCACAGCAATAACATTTTAAATCGAATCAAGAGTACTGAACAATACGCAACATCGAATCTGAGAGTTCTGAATTATTTTTGTCCAGTTAAGATGGCATTAAAATTAAATCATTCAAGCATAGGTATAGTTTTAATGGCAGTAAAGCTGAGCATGTANCGACTCCTGCAACTCCTTGTACTCCATACACGTCTTGCATGCTGAAACCTTGTTTGTCCTTTTGCGTTTGTATGTGTGTGCACGCATACGTGTGTGCGTCTGTGTGTGTTTGAGTATGTTTTAAATGCAATTACAAAGTAATTCCTTGTTTGTTTTTTTTAACTGTGATACATGAAATGTGGAGTTACCTGCTTTTGCCAAAAAACGACTGTTGAAGTTATCTGCTTTTGCTGAAAAAAAAAAACTTTTCACATACTAAAAAAACATACTTTCAATGAACTTTAATTTTGTAAGTTACCTGTATTTTTTTTAGTTATTATTACTTAATCAAACCTGCAGTTTGATTGATATTACTTGGAATGCACAACAACAAAAAAACATGATTTAGCCTATGAGAATTAATAAAAACGGAGTTATCTGTTTTTGCAAATGAAATCTTCATTTTATTTTCCGAGTTGTGTTGCATTACTCCCTCTCAGGGAACCGGGGTTACACTAGATAGCCAGAGAGACATTTTCTTCAGTTCAGTCTCCAGTCAACATGGAGGAGATGATTGCTGAGACTCTGCAACACAGTCACTTGTCTCCATCTACTGGACTAATGATGTAACCTGCATTAAGGGACACTGAATGAACAACATTTTTTGGGGAAAAAAACCTATTGTCATTTCTCAAAATGTATATAATTGATGACAAAATTTTAATAATTTTAAATTTTGCAGCTCAGATACGTGCATGCTGTTCTGTTTTGCCTCGTTATACTTAGCAATAAACACATTAAAAATGCACTAAACATGATATTTTAAAGTCGTTTTTTTTTTTCTGAGGGAAAAAAAATTACCATCTGCTTTAAAAACAGGCAACTGTTGGACTCTACAGAGGACATGTTGATGGAAAAAATACATTTCTACGGAGCCCCTTAAAGGATATGTTGCAGGAAAAATATGAAATGGGAGGAAAGAATGTGTCACTATAATGCTCTTGAGTTTGCTTGCATTCCCCTGAGATGCTTGTGTTCGCTTGCAAAATGTTTGTGTTCCCCCGTTTCTCCGGGGAAAAGTGAAACAAGAATCTTTGTGTTCACTCGCAAAACTTCTGCATTGCCTCAGAAAATATTTTGTGTTCACCTAAAATCTTTGCATTCGCTCAAAAAGAACACAAACGCTTTGCAAGTGAATGCAAAGTTTCGCAAAAGCATTGATTTTTCCTCCCATCTTATATTTTTTTCTTTCACCATATCCATTTATGGCCTCCATATATTTCAATGCTTTTGCATTAGTTCACCTGAAAAACTTTGCATTCGCTCACAAAACGTTTGTGTTCATTCTGAGTGAACGCAAAGCTCCTTAGGGGAATACGAAATATTTTGTGAGCGATAGTAAAGTCTTGCGAGAGATCCTACTGGCAGACATGTTAACATCCTGACTAATCTTTCTTTACGCTTTAAGCAATTTCAGCGACTTACAATCCACTCTGACACCATATAATACTCTTAGTTTTGTCCAGTTTGCTTTATTGTCTATTTGCACATAGATCCACATGTATGAGCACACACTAACGGAACAGAAATTACACTGCAGCTTTAAGATCAGTCACAATTTAAATCCCCAGGCAAATAATGCTTAAAATTATTAACTAAGAAGAAACAACAAACATTACTTATGATATTTGAGTTTTACAAATACCTGTGAAGAAAATCTTCCCTTTTGTTCAAGTACTGAAGCATGAGGCAAAAAATACCTGAAGTGTGATTTATTTCACAAAATCAGCCTATTTATAAACACAGAGGCCATTAAGTGAACTGCTCGAGCTCACACTCATGAACACAATGTACAAGAGACTGAATGTGATTCGATGCCCTGATATACTCACGGTGATGTTCTTTTTCATCTTTTGCTTAGAAGTAAAAAGACTGTGAGACTATAGTTTGAATGAATTCATCTTCTTTGCATGACACATTGACATTACAGTACAGAATGCCTCTTTAAGCATTATCCAGAACATTGTATGCATTAATTTCAAGTGTCATTGAACGGAAGAGAGGCTTTCTGGAGTGTGTGTAAACCTCACATCCTTTGGATTTTCCTGGTGAAGCTACAAGCTATAGACAACCTAAGTTGGCAAAGGTCTCATTTTTTAGCTTCATTACAAGATGTTCACATATTGGCAATAAAAAAGTGATTAATACAAGAAAATTGTTGCATATAGCCCCATACTGATCGGTATGCCATGCAAAGCCTGTGTTTACATTGAACTGATGATTATGTACTGTTGGAGTTGATTCTCCTCATTATTCATCCTGATCCTGAGTGTGATTCACTTTATCTTCACTGAAACCTGTTACAAAAACACAGAAAGATTCACAGTAAAAACACCTGGTTAAAAACGAAAAAAGTCATTAATAAATAATAATGTTGATAATAATGCCTGTTCAAAAACTTGTAGTGTTATACTTACATGTTTGGTTACTTATACTTCTTGCAGTAACAAAACAGTTACAGCCCAAACCAGCAGACCAAAACTGACACCACATATGCCTGATACAGCAGCTGAGGAACCTGAATCTGAAATGATAAAGACAGACAGTCATTAGTGTGAATGAGTCTTTAATACCATCTTTCAGTCATTTCAGAAAACCTATAGCATGAACTTCCCTAGTGAAACTGTCCTACATTTGGAAATAATAGTGAGCTGATTCGAAGAGACAATCATAAATGGCAATATTAAAACAACAAAATTCAATATCTTCAGTGGTGTAGCAGTAGCAAGTAAGGTTTGCAGGTCTGGCTTTTAACGCGATCAATGCGGGTTCGAATCCGCCTTTTGCCAAGCTCGCATTTATTTTCAATAAAATTGAAAAACATGTTCTAAAAGTGGAAATAAACTGCGAACGAGTGTTCAATAATATTAAAAGTGTTTATTGGGTGGGGTTAGGGGAAGGTGTAGGGAGGGTTTTTATTCTCCCAATAAGGCAGCATCCATTTAATAATTGTAATAAATATAATGATTTACACTCTATGATATTATTGCACCCTGTTAATGTACAAAAACACTGTGGTGCAAATAGTATCTGCCGATATAAAGTATAGATAGCATCTAATTACTATTTATTCTTATTGCAAAGAACTGATACTTTTACATGGTGTAAATAGAATCTATCGCTATTTTCACCTAGTGTAGAATATCGCTAAGAAAATGTTGCTATTGTACTTAGTGCAAATAGCCGCTGCCATAAATATTTTTTCTTCTACAAGTGTCTTGCATAGAATTTCTTGTTCAAAGATACTGATACTGAAAGGTTTGATCTACTCACTCTTGACCGCAACACTGATTGTCCTCTGTAAATTGTGTGAGCTGCTGTTCATGTTCAGATGATAAACTCCAGAGTCTGAGTCTCCAGAGTCACTGATGATGACAGATCCAGTCTGAGGATGCAGCTGCAGTCTACCGTTGAATCTATTATCTCTGTCACGTCTCAGGAATAGTTTAGTCTGTTGATTAAATTCAGCAACGAGATAATCTTCCTTTTTCCATAATATCAGATCATATCCCTGAATTTCGGTAACATCGGTGTGTAGAATGACAGATTCTCCCTCCTTCACTGACACTGTTTTCACGCCACCTGCGACAGCAACACATATGAAGAAAGTATCATTAAACATCTTTTAATAATTATTTTTTAAACAAACAATTAAGTTTCAGTGAAAATTATTCACAAAGTAGTTCATATCCCATATTTTACTTTACTCTTAATAATTATCTTGTTTACATGTTATTTTGTGATTTCAATGACTTTGATGTATGAATAATGCAGTTTCAGCCAGCAGAAGAGAGGAGAGGTGATGTCTAGGATAACTTTTAAGTTTTAATGTTTTTATTTGTATACACATGATGTTCTTGAACAGAAGTATGGTATTAGGTTTTAATTGTTCAGGTCTTACAAAGCATGAAATGACTTTGGTCATGTGTTTTATGTTGTTCTTTATCCGCATAACAGCTCAAAAAGATTATTTATATTGTACGATACTGGAAACATTTGAACATAAAAAGAATAAGCATTTTAATACATATATGCATTTGCACATGATAAACAAATGGAAATCCATATAATCAATTTATTAAAGAAATCCTGCATGCTTCATCCTGCATCTTAAATATTTTGGGTTTAAGTTTTTACTAATATTGAATTTAACAGAACAGCTACTCACCACCAGCTGTAACACTGAATTTCTTGTGTAAGATCATTCTGATGCTGTTGAGCTCCATTTTATAATCTCCAGACTGATCGATTCTGATGTTTCTGATGGTGATTTCTCGGGTTTGAGCATTTAGATCAACGTTCCTCCATCTTTCATCAACAGCGGCGTTTAATCCATTAACTTGCGCGAGACCATCGCTGGTTCTGAGGTTTGTTTACATTTACGTAATGAATTTACTATCAAAAATGTTCATAAGTATTGACAAATAATACGTCATTTGAAAGTCTAAAGGCTTGAGCATTGATAAATGTGATCGTAATGGCACAGCAATAACATTTTAAATCGAATCAAGAGTACTGAACAATACGCAACATCGAATCTGAGAGTTCTGAATTATTTTTGTCCAGTTAAGATGGCATTAAAATTAAATCATTCAAGCATAGGTATAGTTTTAATGGCAGTAAAGCTGAGCATGTAATTATTTAAGACATTCTAGTGTTGATTTAAGGGGAATATCAATGTCTTCAGGTTAAATAAAAATCACGTCAATTATGAATACCAATGTTGTTTCAGCGGTAAAGTCTCTATTATCATGTTAGCTTGAGCCTCATGAACACAATAATGCTGCTGTGTGACAGGCTGCTCTGGATGTTCAAATGTTTGATAGCGTCACAAAACATTTAAACATTTATGGGAATCAACCTACAAATGGCTCATTTTTAGTTGACTCTGCTTATAAAACAGGGACATAACAATGAAAACACGGATTACCTTAACACACATCACTTTAAAAATATTAAAGCCCACATGAAACATACAGTGTTTTACTTTTTTATAATGTAGTGCATCAACTAAAACAGGAAATTAAATGAGAAAATACGGCAGGACTTGGTTTTATACATCAGAATTGATTGGATGCTGTAAAATGGGTGTGCCATACCAGAACAGAGCCAGACCAAAATGAGAGTTTGCTGACACAACGTGCGAATAGTTATTTGAAAAGTAGCTGAGAATGCCACACATACCAACACCATGACACATCTCTAATACGCTCGTGTTGCCAGCAAACAGAATTAATTCTTCTGCCGCAGTCATGTGGTTTAGCGCACACAGAAAGCCTACGTCTTCCGTTGAACTTTAAGTATTATCCTTGGGCAAAGATGTAAATGTTTGCAGACTGGAGGGAAAAGTATATTGCATTTACATTTTTAAAAATGATATCTTGTTCAGACATGTGGCTTTATTGTCACTGCTTTTTTAAGCTGCTCTGGCGCAGTTTCATATATTTATTCCTAAATGTCTTTTATTTTAAATTAGTGGATCAATACTTTCCTAAATATTTAAGTCTCTCTCAGTGTTTTTCTATTATAATAGAATAAATTCTGATACTTGAACATCAAAGTGACGTCTCTCGTCTTTCTAAAGAGATCCCAGTTATCCCTGTAGTCCAGAGCGTTCATGAACTGTGACTGTTTTAGTGTGAGTATGTCAGGTTTGGGTTTGAGCTTAACTAGTGGGGGCGACTGTTAACAGGTTAAGCGATCAGTGAGGATGATCTGATCTCCAAACTTCCACAGTGTCTGATCATCTCTCTGTATATCAGTAACACCAGTGTGTAGAGTGACAGAATCTCCCTGCATCACTGGCACTGAATCCACATGATCTGTCTCAACAACAAACACATGAAGCCTTTAAAACAGAGATGAAGCTGTAATTTCCACACAATCGCGCCTTGAAAGAAGAGTGTAAAATCTCAGTCTGAGAAATTTAATAGGCTTTGCTCATATGAAGTTATTTTTTGTTTTAAGAATACATTCAAACTCCGGATTCAGCTTTTCAAATACATATTCAATATGGATTAGGTTATAAAAGATATTTTGTGTTTCACCCTTTAATCCAAACCTACCTTTTTTTTTTAAAGGATTTTAAAAAAAATAACACAAACTTCTTCAGGGATCTTAAACAATAAAAGTACTTGTAATAATATTTCCGCAGCATCTAAACTGTTCACAGACAACTGACTGACATGATTTACTCACCATGGATAGTAACTTTGAATTTAGTCAATTTTGCAGTTGTAAGCTTCTTGACGTCTACACTATAATCTCCTGCATGTTCAGTTCTGATGTTTGTGATGGTCAGTGATCCCGTCTGTTCGTCCAGCTTCAGTCTGTCTCTGAATCTCTCATCAGAATTGGGAAGAGAAAGGTTTCCTTCTAGAATTTTAGCGATGATTTCATTACCATAATTCCATATTATCTTAGTAAATCCCTGTATTTCAGCGAGATCGATGCGTAGAGTGACAGAATCTCCCTCCATCACTGACACTGATATCACTTTATCAGAACCAAACACACCTGAGGAACAAACAGAGACAGTGCTGTAAACATATTGTTTATAATGTAATGTAAATATAATGTAAATATTGTATGTAATGTATATTGATAATGTTACACTCTATTTGATATTATAGCTCCACATCCTTGTCATTCAAATTCATGCACTGTAAAACATACAAAATGGAATATAGCTGCAAGCAGCAGTTATCGGGGTTCAATGTGTAAAAAGGTACAGTGTTTTCTTTAGGAAACATGTAAACACTTACATCACAGATGGAAAAAAACACTTACAACCAATACAGGCAATTTTCAAATTAAATGCATGTGTTTAAATGATTTTAACAGCTATTGAGGTTGAGCCAAAAACCTCAGACTAGTTTGCTAAAGTTGCTTTTTGAAACAATATCCAATATTTAACGAACGATTCAATTGACAGCGGCGGTCCTAGAGACAAAGTTGCTCAGAATGAGGAGTTTTAACATGAATGTTGTGCAAAAAATTGCAAAAAATGCAAAGGCGCCCCCTGGTGGTTCATTTCTTTCGAATTTCTCACTGTCCTGTAAGGCCGTGAGTCAAACAGGCCCAATGAGTTTCATTCCTATTGGCCGATGGTGGCCACGTTTTTCGAGATGCACCAATGTTCTTAAAGGCTTGGCACCTCGGATAAAGACACTGTCCACGTCCTTTTTCACGTGACCACAGAATGAGCTCTTACATATATGTGACCCGTCACGGAAACCAGGGACACAAGTCGGCAGCACAACTATTGAGCAAACTGAGAAAGAAGCGTTTTTTTCAAAATTGGTAATTTTCGTTTTTTTTGCAGAATCTGTTAGTTGAGATCATGAAGAAGCATCTCCGTGTTTTAGGTTGCTGTATTGGTTTATTTAAAAGCGTACATTTTGAGGTTGAAATCGGCTTGTTTTTCTGGGATTCTATCTCACAGTAGGGGCGTGTCATTGTCTGTGTGTATTTCCATACTGGAATTCGATATGCCGGCTTTTGTTTCTTTTGTTATTGCCGCCGCCCTCCAAGGGAAGCGTGGCTACTTATTATGCAGCGCTCTGGCCGGCTCTAGCTGATATCAAAATTTAATGAAGATGGACGCCGCAAAGCATATCGCAGACGAGCTGAACCGTGGCCGTTACACCGAAAATGTTTTGAAGTACAACATACGGCTGGATTCTTTAGCTGCGGAAAAAAAGAGTGGCAGGACATGCAAATTATTGGACATTTAGAGGCAAACAGACGCATAGTAGTGCAAACTTCGGAGATGGTTACATCCACAAAGAAGACCCCGACAAAGAGAAAGTGTGCCCGAACAACTTATTTCATTGGTGGCAACGAGATCTTTTCTGTTTCTTATTGGGTGAGTTTCCATAAACATCAAAGTTTGTCGTTTTGTGTTCATTCTAAGAACACGTAGGCTACACGTTATCTCATGTGTCTTTTGTTATTAGCTAGCTCAGGACTTTCGTTTTAATTGTAATCGTTAGCATCGTATCACTTGCCAAAATCCCCCATTACTATAATGGGCTTTTAGATGGTAATGTTAGCATCTACTATTAATTTGAATAAGGCTTCAACTGCTTGAATTGACTGGTGTGAATGACTTAGCTCATGTAAACCTTAGCCTACTATTCTTGAATTGAATGTGATGCTAATAATTTTAGCCAGTTACTATTTAATATTCTTAACAAGGATTTACTAATGTAATAGTAAATGTATCAGATTAAATTCCTACGTAAGTAAAAGTATAAAGTATCCGTAGCCGTAAAATGTGCGTTATAAGTCAAAAGTAAAAGTATTTATTGAAGAGTATAATGTACAGGATTTTTTTAATCCTTTGACTCAGACCAGGTCTAACCACTAACTGAGGTCTAAACCAGGACTATACGGTTATCACAGAATCCTGTTCAAAAAGTCCTAATGTCAAGAAAGATAAATTACTGACATTTACAATGCACATTATCCTTTATTATTAATAATATGCGGTCCGATTTTTCCCGTTGCGTCTGTCGTTGCTATGCAACCCTGCAGCTTTACATGGGGTGTGGCTTATCTAAATGAGATGTAAATGAGCCCTTCTGTCACTCCCAGCAGGTGAGAACAGGTGAGAACTGCAAAATTAGAGGTCATTTTCTGCCCTTTGAGCTTTTTTGAGTGCCTACCTTCAAATGGCCACAACTTCTCCAAATATTATCAGATTTCCCTGTGTTACACATCGATGGAAAGCTTGTGAATAACTCAAAATGCCCCAGAACCAACTTGTGCCCCTACTTTCCGTGACTGGTCACATATGTGCCAAGTTTGGGGAAAATATCTCATTCCGTTCAGGAGTTATACCAATTTTAGTAAAAGTGGCTCCACCCACTTCAAACGTTTTGGCGGCCCTTAGGGACCGTGAATCGAAAATGTAACTCTTTTTTTGATAATTACTGACAATTAGAAACTTAGGACTAGTTCGCAATAGTAGGTTTTTCAAAAAAATCCAAAATATCCTACAATTTCGGCATGCATTTTGTCCAAGGATTCCAAGGATTTAAGACACTTGAGTCTACGCCTAACGGTTCAGGAATTATGAGTGCACTTTTGACTGCTGTAGCGCCCCCGTCAGGCCGATCGGGGCGAGCCTTGGTGACGTTGTAGACGGTGTAAGTTTTAAGTCTCTATGACTTACGGTTTGGTCTGCCCGATCACTTCTAGGGGAGAATGCTGATCTTTGGAAATTTTAACAATTACAATAGAGTTTCAGCGCGTGAACATCTAATAATGCATTGGTAATTTTCTGCCAGGACATTATCCTGTAATTTTACGGAAATATCTGTTAATCCTAAAACACAACACAACTCTGTAAAAAATTATATGACTAATAAGTTATGACAACATATGTTTTTACTTGACCATAGTAAGTTAAGCTCTCATTTTTTCGGTTTAATAATGACATTATGCACAATTCTTTTCATTTTATTTTTAACACAACGGCCGGCTTTGTCCATATTTGACCCAAATTTGTGTTAAAATAACCCAGAATTATTTTTATGGTATATGAGCTTTTATTTTTAAGTATGGGCTTTAATGCTTTATTTTATTTTAATTTTTTGAAGCAATCTGGTGTATTTAAGAAACACATGTTGGGTTGGTTCAACCAAAATTTGGGTAAAATATGACAAATCCTACCATTGGCTTCAAATTGTAATAAAATAAATTCTCCATATTTTACTCAAATTTGGGTTAAAACTACCCAGCGTTTTTCGAGTGTAGTTTCTTAAGTAGTTTTAACACCAGTTTCCACTCTATCGGTAATGCAAATAAACGAATTTCCTGTGTTGTCTCTTGAAAAATAAGCCTAAAGTGGCATGTAGTTTCTACAAGACATGCAAATTGAAAAAAGTATGTGGCTGAAGATCACATGCAAACAAAAATATGCACAAATGAAGAATATTTATATATATTGTACAAAATAAATAAAAACAAAACTCTGTTACTAAGGTTAAAAGTCCCTTAACCAGAATATTTTCCAGTTAAATCTATTCTGAGGTATAAATATTTGGATTTATGTTAATGGTTATAGGGTTCGCACTGACACACAAAGAAAACAAACAAAATGGTACAATGCATGAATTTCATTTTGTGTTTTAATTTAAAATATTTATTTACCTTTTTGTAAAATATTAAAAAATTAAGTATTATGAACAAGTAAAAATTCTATACCTCAATAATTAAAACCCACACTAGTTAATGTTAAAAGGACCTCAAGCGATAATGACAGTGATAGTAACTAAAGTGATTGATTTATTTGCTCGATTCTGTTCCGTTAAAACAGGATGTGTCGCAATCGGTTTTCATGCGCACCTTTAATGCTGAGAATATTACAGGCCGTGCGCCCTCTAGTGTTCACTACCGAACACACACGTGCACAAACTTACCCCCCCAAAAATACATTTTTAAGGTCGCTGTCATCTGTCACTATCAGGGGTACCGTAGGCTTGCTACAGCTGGAACAGAAGCACAGCTGAAACTAACTTTCGCGTGCATCGGGAGTCCTCTCGTGATGTTTGCTCCACACGTGCAGTCATTTTCCATGATCAAAAAGGATGCAATGTGAGGAAATAATCGTGCACAAGGAGTAAATAAGGTGTTTTAACTGTCCCTCACACTTGTACACTCACAACCCTACAAGTTTGTGTTAAAAAAACTGTCTGGTTTCCGGTTTATATCGGAACCGAAAGTGATGAATTAATAAAAATGAATTTGACTCACCGTCTACGAGCAAAAAAACCCAAAAAAGGAAAGTTTTGTTCCTCATATTGGTGTCGCTTCTGGTCGCATCTACTGCAGCAGTGATACTGATGATGATGAGGAGGATGAGGATGATGATGGGCTCGTATCGAACCTTGCACGTCACGTGATTTCTTGAGAAAGCGGGTGTGTCACGTCATAGAATTTAGAAGTGTTCAAAGGTGAACCTCACTGAAAAGATGATATATACACATATATATATATATATCATAATAAAAATGTTTGTTTAGTCAGGATCATAATTAAAATACTAGTTATTTATTTAAAGTATTGATTAATGGGGAGAGCGTCTCTTTTAAAGAATATCGTGTATATACATAATACATGTAATACATGTTAAATAAAGATTAAAACATTTGACATCCACATAAAAGCCGAGTGATAAAAAGCGAGATGCGAAACTGAGCCGCGACACCAGCAGCTGTTGCTCGTTCACGTACACACTATCACGCGCACCTCACGGAAGCGCGCAGACTTTTTCTGCTTGGCTCACCGCAAATTATCTACACTTAATATTTAAGATAATGAAACGTTAAACACGCGATTCTGTCATGTTTTTCAGACACTAAAGCCGAACGGTTGAAGAAAATGATTCCCGCGCTTGTTTTTTTAGGGCCCGAGCACCGATGGTGTGAGGACCCTTTTGGAATTGCTCCGTTTATTATTATTATTCTTCTTCTTCTTCTTCTTCTTCTCCAAAGTGAATCGCATTTTGGAGGGCCTAAACGTGCTCAAAAACTCACGAAACTTTG
>RJVU01042594.1:2051399-2079209 GCA_003731715.1 Anabarilius grahami
TTCTATTTATGTTTTTTCCCTCTGGTTGGTGAGTTTTAAATGTATTTATGGCTTCAGTTTTAGTACATATTCGATAGGCTGTTGTAAAAAAATAACGTTTGCGTTATACATTTACATTTAATTTTTACCTCAGAAACTGATGTAGAAGTGCCAGTGATGGCGGGAAATTCCCTCACTCTCCGCACCGATCTGACTGGAAGCGACGCTGAGATCGAGTGGTGGTTCGGGTCGAACAGAACCTTGATAACCACAATAGAGAAGGGGAAAATTAAATATGTTGATAAGAGATTCGGAGAAAGTCTGCAGGTCGAAAGACAAACTGGAGATCTCACTTTCGCAAACGTCAGTGATGAACACAATGGAGTTTATGAACTAAACATCAATGATGTTCCCACCAAGAAATTCAGAGTCACTGTTTATGGTGAGTAAATAATACTAAATCGTTTTCTTGGGTTTGTTTATTTATTTGTTTACCTACTTACTGTGTCTTCAGCTCGTCTACCTGTTCCTGTCATCCTCAAATACTCTCCTCAATGTTCATCATCATCATCATCATCATCTTCATCAGAGTCCAAAAGTGTGCTGTTGTGTTCAGTGTTGGATGTGAGTCACGTGACTCTCTCCTGGTACAAAGGAAGCAGTTTATTGTCCAACATCAGCGTGTCTAATCTCAGCATCAGCATCTCTTTACCTCTGGAGGTGGAACATCAGGATAGAAACACCTACAGATGTGTGATCAACAATCCCATCAGCAACCAGACCAAACATCTGGACATCAGTGGACTCTGTCGGACACGCTCAGGTACCTTCGCACTTTCTTTTCAACAAGACAGATCAGTGAGTAGAGGTCAAATTCTGTTTTAAAAGAGTGCATTTTTTACACAAGTGCCCATTTCTTTCTAGACGGTGACCACGACTGGACCGAAGCCGTAATCCGATTGGTCATCGCTGCTGTGGTGGGCGTGGCTGCAGTCGCTGCTGTTGTTGTACTGGTTTATGACATCAGGTCCAGAAGAATTGAACTGGAGTGGAAAATTAAGTTCACAAAACAGTAATAAAACAGGAATAAACAGTCTCTTTTTCATTTGTTTTAACATTTTATCACAGAGAATATCAGTGTTCATAATGATAATTGTGCATTACTTAATTTTAGATTCTGATACTAATACATTATAAGTGACAACATTTAATAAAAGATGTAAAATAATCCTTTGCAACGCCATTTTGTCTTGTAAGCAGTCTGTAACAGCGCTCGTCAATCGCGCATGACCAATCAAATCAAAGAAGGTGGATTAGACACTAAAAATGCTGGGTTAAAACTTAAAATCAACCATTTGTGAGTTATTTATTTGGACAGACATAAATATTTTGACCCAGCTTGTTAGGTTTTATACATTAACCCATTTGCTGAGTTGTTTTCTGATGGGCCAGTCAACCTGAGATTAAAGATTTTTCATTTTAAATAATAAAAACATTCTCTAAAATCTGTTATATGTGGCCCTGGAGCACAAAACCAGTCATAAGTCGCACGGCTATATTTGTAGCAATAGCCAACAATACATTATTTATTGTTTATTGTAAAAAGGATCCCCATTAGCTGTCACCAAAGTGAACAAGCTAGTCTTCCTGGGGTCCACAACAAAAAAAATCACATAACAATGTTAAAGGTGGTACAGAGGATGTTTTGTTTTATACATTTTTGCAATATTACTTGGAACTGTCTTTACTAACTGATAAAAGACTATTTATTAGGTGCACTGAAAGGAATATTATTAATATACATCATCTGTGCACGAGGTAGGGCCTTAAAAACATCAGCCAATCGTTTACGCGATCATCGCGTAAACGATTGGCCCTCTGGCTTGTCAATCACTGCCATGACGTTCCTTGTGAGAGACGCGCGGCTGCGCGCTCCAGTAACTTTCCACACTCCACAGGCGCCGCATGCAGCATGCAATGTTTTTGTCAGGAGTAACAACTGCAGATTATGAGTTCCCTGCGGTGAGTCCGACATAATGAATCCACTAAGTGTGTGCGCGGCTTTAAGGCGATTGTAAGGCGATTATGAATGTAAATTGATACTTATGACTGATCGCGCTCAAACGCGTCCAGTCAGAGCCAGTTGCGTTCAGTCTGCGATTACAGTCGGTGTTCAAATTCCATGTGAAAGTATATAAATCTGCTTCAGGAGCAGGAAACAATCGCTGTATGTTGAGCACAGTCTTAGAATGTTTTAGCTAGTCGTTAAATGTGTGCCCGGCTTAATAACACAGCGAATGCCGGTGGTAAACACTCGTGCACGAGTTTTGGGAGGCGTGCCCTCGAAATGGAGGGGGGTTGTTCTACCGCATGCGCTCATTTCAAAAAATCAGTCGACGAAAAGATCCTCTGTACCACCTTTAATATGAAAACAGTATAGCACTATAACATTATATACATCAATACACATCATCATAAATTAGTCTGAATAAATAATTACAATATTACATTCATAAAATAAATATGTCCTTACTCACAAATTTAAATAGTGCATTCTCAGATGGTACCTAAAAGAGTCTTTGCCATTCATTTTAAGTATATTCAATGGGCAATTATTCCAATGATTGATGGCACGATAAATAACAGTTCTCTTTAAAGCATTTGATTTTGGGCGTGGTAACATCATCTGGCCATCATCCACAGACCTAGTCACATGAGAATGTACCTGATCACACCCAACAATTTGGTTATATAAACAAACTGGTTGAGAAGAATAGACAATGTTTCTAAAAAACTTAATTGTATTAAAAACCAGCCTTTTCTCCACCGTTAACCATGAGAGCTGACAGTGCATACTAATAGTATTTGTTCTAATGGGACAATGTAATACTAACCTGGCAGCTCTGTTTTGGGTCGTTTGTAATTTCTTTAGTGGACCCTTAGATATAGATGACCATACAGGGGCACAATAATCCAAATGACATAAAATTAAAGATTTAGCCACCTGCTCCACAATGTGTGTAGGGACATAAGAAAGACATTTCCTCACCATAGAGATACCCCTACCCATCTTCTTCACTGTGGTATCAATATGTTCTACCCATGACAGCTTACTATCCACTATTGTGCCCAGTAATTTTACTTTATCTACCCGTTCTATAGGTTCCCCAAACAAGCTCAAACTCATCTTTGGTATTAATGACAATTTATGACTCGATTCCAAAATAATTGATTTGGTTTTTGAGATATTCAACACCAACTTATTCTGTTTTATCCAATCAGAAACCATATTTAACTCAGCTGATAAAACATAATCCAGTTCACTGACAGTTTTTGCAGCATAATACAATGTAGAATCATCAGCATACATTTGTACAGTTGCTTTACACAAAACAGATGGTAAATCATTTGTGAAGATGGCGTATAAAAGTGTATGGGTTAAAATTATCAATTTTTCTTTTAGGCCAAAAATCATTAGGATATTAAGTAAAGATCATGTTCCATGAAGATATTTTGTTAATTTCTTACCGTAAATATATTTACATTTACATTTATGCATTTGGCAGACGCTTTTATCCAAAGCGACTTACATTGCATTATACTATACATTTGTATCTGAGTATGTGCAATCCCTGGGATCGAACCCATGACCTTGGCATTGCTAGTGCCATGCTCTAACCACTGAGCTACAGGAAAGCTTTTAGCTCAAAGAAATATATTAAAAAAAAAATATTTTTGTGAGTGGATATGCATTGTTAACTACTTAAAAGGCGATTTTATCAATATTTAGCTTTTTTTGCACCCTCAGATTCCAGATTTTCAAATAGTTGTATCTCGGCCAAATATTGTCCTATCCTAACAAACCATATCAATGGAAAGCACTTTAAAAAATGGCCTTTGTGACTGAGTTCATATACAATATTTTTTATTCAATGGCAAGTCAGTCTTTAACAATCATAAAATACTCAAATATTTAATAAATGTTTTAGGATGTAAGCAGCAAGAGCAGCCAATGGGAATCTGCCTCTTCAGAATAATACAGAAAAAATAACAGCGCCTCTACCAGTTTTAGCTGTGTGTTCAAAGGTAAAAGCACTAAAAAATTAGTCATGGCCTTTCTTTGGAAACAGATTACTGCTTGAGTAAAGTGTGGGAGTCACTTTCAAGCACCAAAGGTGGGAAGTCCTGTTCTGGCACATGGTCACAGGAGCACATGGTGTGAGAGGAAGACAAGATTATTTGCTTTAGTAATCTTATTTAAAATGACATTACATAAAAAATATGTGTGTATATATGCAGGTGTAGAGAAGCTTTTTGTCAGGTTTTATTAAGTTTTTTATTTTTATTTTGCATGTTCAGAAATTTTCTTTTCGTTGCCTCAGGGCAACCTTGGGTAAGGGGTACTTTTCGAGGATGTTTTGGACAATGCCTCTCATTGGCAATAATGTGTTATAAGATGTAGGGTTCCTGGGTGTGCAGGAACACCCAAAGTGGTGTGCAAAAAATGTAACATACACCTCTATTTCACAGCAGAGAAGAACTTCTTTTTGAAGTTTCATACGGAGTGAAATCTTATTACATGAAGTACATTATATGTCAATGTCTTTCAAGTGTTTTTCCTTTTTACTTCATGTTTTCTTGACATTTTTAAAAAACTAATTATGATTTTGCATTGATCTCTGAGCATTGTCTTACATAAAAAACTTTTTTTGATCAATAAAACGTTCCCAAATGAACCAAAAAATTATGTGGATTTTATTTTTTTGTGCAGTAGAGGGTTAAAATGAATGAAAAATGTTATAAATTTAAAATCAGGTACAATATATACTAGAGGCAACAATAATAATCAAAAAGTGAACATTTATTAGTAAGCAATTTAATAAATGTTAATTTGTAAACCTATGTTGGGCTCATTTTAAGTAATTTTTAACAATATCTGAGTTAAATAAAACTGCTCAGCAGGTTTGGTCAAATATTGAACCCAGTCACTGGGTTTGTCCATTTTTAACCCCACTTGGGTTATTTTTAACCCAGCATTTTTAGAGTGTATCCAGTATTAACCAGACTAAGACAAGAGCTTTCCTGTAGCTCAGTGGTTAGAGCGTGGCACTAGCAATCCCAAGGTCATGGGTTCGATCCCAGGGATTGCACATACTCCGATACAAATGTATAGTATAATGCAATGTAAGTCGCTTTGGATAAAAGCGTCTGCCAAATGCATAAATGTAAATGACTAGCCAACATTGGGTTACATTGACCCAGCGCTGGGTAGGTATATGAGAGAGTTCATCACTTTTACTGACAGTAAAAATGACCCAGCTGCTAAGTTAAATCTACCCAGCACCTGGGTAAAAAGATAAAAAAAATAACCCAATAAAATTACCAAACAGGTTGAACCCAGTAAAAGATGTTTTATTGTTTGGTCAGTAGGGGGCGCTCCAGCGTCAAATCTGAGGTCAAACACTGTGTGAATGCAGTGTAGTAAAAATACTATGTCGTTTCATATGATTTTAAACAAAGACTATAGATATAGATAGACGGTTCACTCCTATTACATGTGAATGGGAGAAACTGCAATGCACAATATGGCAGAATAGGTTCTGCCTACTAAAAGAGCCAATCGCTGATTGGTAAAGTCATTACGTCACTGCAGCTCTCATTAGAAGCTCTGGTTCCCACAGAAACCTGAGACTCGCGCTTAGGACTGCACATGCACATTGGCTGGTCTAGCCTGAAAAATACGCTTTTTTAACACTATTTGAGCATAAGAAACAACATTTATGGGACAGTTCAGGACAGATTTTGTTGCTGATTTGAATTACGTTATTTAATTGTGAGTTCGGCAAGAGGTTTTTGAGATTTCACGATTCCCCCATTCAAATAGATCAGACTTTCATTGCGTTCCACATGACGCACTATACAGTATGCACTTATACACTACTTACGCACTATGTTCTCATCCATGTAGTGCATGAATTGTATAAGGTTATTTTGTCTTTTAACATCAGAGTCTGATCCTCCCTTCCCCTCCACTACGTTATTAAAGCTGTGACAGTCGAGTGCATGAAGTGTCCGACATTCCACACTTCGTTTTTTCCGTTAATTTAGTGCATCATCCGGGTATTTAAAGTGCACTTTTTCTTTTTGGAATCTTCTGTGTAAATGCAGTACTCGCACTATTTGTACTTAAAAACATCACAGAATAGCGCATAAGTACGCGAATTGGGACGCACCTTTGGTCTTGGATGCATGAAATGGCTGCTCGGAGGCGTTGCAAATATGGCCGCAGAGTTGACAGACTTTCCTCGACTTTGTTTTAAATCATAATATAATAAGACACAACAATACAACAAAAATAATCAAACTGTACGATAGTGTCGTCCCCCCAAAAATGAACAAGAAAATATTGTGTGCAGAATATCTGGGCTGAGTGATGAATTCAATATTAACAGGGAATGAATACACCATCCGAACGCTAAAAGCTCACTAAGTGCTTGATAACAACATTAAGGGTCAGTTCGTGTCTGCTGAGATACTGTCATACGTCTCTACAGGATGTGGTCGTGTTGAGAGGTTTTGTTAATGCTATTGTTGCTTAGCCAGGGTCTATAACTGCAGTGAACAGATGCTGAAAAAAGGAACCAAGACAATCTGCAGATTTCAATAATAGAACAGATTTACTTTTAAGATGACTTACATTCAATGAATGTTAATCTTAAAACAATTCTAAACATGATTACAGGTTTGTTTGGACTATTGGAATTCAAAGTGGGGAAAAAAGAGAAATGAGAAGCAAAATGAAGAACTGAAAAAACAACACAAACGATCACAAAGTGAATGTCTGATGTTTAAGGGCTTTGTTTTCTGATATCATCGGGGTTGCCAGGTTTCCACAACAAAACTAGCCCAATCGAGTTTTGGGGGTAAAAATCTGCTTTTTGGCGCATTTCCCTCAGGTAAAATTCGCATTCCAGGGGCTAAATATCATGTTATTTGGGCTTTCTTCAACCCGTGGACCTGGCAACATTGGCTATTATTGAATCTCAAGATATGACTCCCCCTCAAACCAGCTCAAAATACAACAGTCAAATAATACTGTTATTCTTCTCATGCAAGATATGTCTTGTTTCCACCGTATTCTAGCAGCTCAGTTTCCGAGTCAAACCGAAACCGGCTGCGGTCTGAGTTTAACTCAGGTTAGTTTAGTCAAACTTTAGTGGCTGAGTGACCCAAATGAATGTGGTTTCTCTTGAGTGGACAGACGTCTTGCTCCTGTTTACAACGGCATGTGTGGTTGACTGCAAAGGGCATTATTTTCACTAAGTCACATTTCCACTCTACACAGATTCACTGTAAACAAAGCAGCGAATAGCAACACTGACATCTGATTCTTACCCTTTGCGCATCCTTGCAGCGCTCTTATTTCTCTCAGATATATATATATAGGCTATATCAAAATATATTGCCTAACACAGCAACAGTAGATCGAACCAAAGAAACAAATGTTCTGAAGAGAAAACAACACAGCAACTTGTTTGAGTTGTGTTCAAAAATAGTCAAATCGGCATAGGTTTTCAATGGAAACAATGATATTCAAACTTAAGAAATAAAGACCAGGATGCGAAACTGATCAGTATTTCAGCTCGCTCTTAGTTATCAGCGCGATGCGCGTGCATGTACACAACCGCGCGAAGCGAGCAGACTGAAGGAGTCTTCCGATTGGCTGAGGAGTTTTTTCCCCACAGTTTGGCTTCAAACCGCAAGTTATCTACAAATATTGTGTTTAAGACAATGAAACGATATTAAAGACGCGACACTGTCGTGTTTCAGTAAATCAACCTTGATTCCATTCGACGGATTTACCTCAGAGCGTTGAAGAAAATGATTCGCGCCGTTTTGTGCTGTTTATGTTGTTTTCTTCTGGATGGTGAGTTATTACAGGATCATTCAGGTGATTTAGATCGTTTTTTTTACGTTTATGTAATCTAATCTTGTTCTTCAGGAGTTTTTGGCGTTGAGACAGATGAAATAAAAGTGATGGCGGGAGATTCCTTCACTCTCCGCACCGGTCTGACTGAGATTCAGCGCGATGATGATGTCGAGTGGCGGTTCGGGTCGAACGGAACTCGTATAACTCGAATAGCGGCGGGAAACGTTACTAGACATGATGACGAGAAATTTAGAGGCAGATTGAAGCTCGAAAGACAAACTGGAGATCTCACCATCACAAACGTCAGTAATGAACACAACGGAGTCTATCAGCTGATCATCATTATCAAGAATAAGAAAACAAGCAAGCGATTCGCTGTTACCGTTCATGGTGAGTCTTCAGTTGTGTTGTAAATAACTCTATACTAATTCTTTCTAGTTTATGTTTGATTCCCTTAAAGGATTAGTTCACTTTCAAATAAAATTTTCCTGATAATTTACTCACCCCCATGTCATCCAAGATGTTCATGTCTTTCTTTCTTCAGTCGGAAAGAAATTAAAGAAAACATTCCAGGATTTTCCTCCTTATAGTGGACTTCAATGGACTCCAAACGGTTGAAGGTCCAAATGTCAGTTTCAGTGCAGCTTCCAAGAGCTCTACATGATCCCAGTCGAGGAATAAGAGTCTTATCTAGCGAAACGATTGGTCATTTTCGGAAAAAATACAACTGTATATGCTTTATAAACACAAAATATTGCCTTGCACATGCTTCCGCTTTCCGTATTCTTCAAAACGCTTATTGAAGTCCTCCTTATAGTGGACTTCAATGGACTCCAAACGGTCCAAATGTCAGTTTCAGTGCAGCTTCAAAGAGCTCTACATGATCCCAGACGAGGAATAAGAGTCTAATCTAGCGAAACGATTGGTCATTTTCGGAAAAAATACAACTGTATATGCTTTATAAACACAAATGATACGTGCTTCCGCTTTCCGTATTCTTCAAAAAGCTTAGGCCATATGTCCTACGCCTTCCCTAATCTACTTACGGAACAATCGGCGGCAGTTCCGTTTTTTTTCCGTAAGTAGATTAGGGAAGGCGTAGGACATACAGTGTAAGCGTTTTGAAGAATACAGAAAGCCAAAGCATGTGCAAGGCAATATTTTGTGTTTATAAAGCATATACAGTTGTATTTTTTCCGAAAATGACCGATCGTTTTGCTAGATAAGACTCTTATTCCTCGTCTGGTATCATTTAAAGCTCTTTGAAGCTGCACTGAAACTAATTTTGACCTTCAGGTCATTGAAGTCCACTATATGGAGAAAAATCCTGGAATCTTTTCATCAAAAACCTTAATTTATTTTCGACTGAAGAAAGAAAAACATGAACATCTTGGATGACATGGGGGTGAGTAAATTATTTTTTTTGAAAGTGAACTAATCCTTTAAATTTCTTGTGATGTATAGCTACTTTGCCCACTCCTGTGATCTTCAGCGACCCTTCACAATGTTCTGAAAGATCAAGGATCGTCCTGTGTTCAGTGTTGAATGTGAGTCACGTGACTCTCTCCTGGTACAAAGAAAACGGTTTATTGTCCAGCATCAGCGTGTCTGATCTCAGCATCAGCATCTCTTTACCTCTGGAGGTGGAACATCAGGATAAAAACACCTACATATGTGTGATCAACAATCCCGTCAGCAGCCAGACCAAACATCTGGACATCAGTGGACTCTGTCAGACACCTTCAGGTACACTGGATCCAGTTTGGTGGATTTTTGTGAATTTGTGTCATGCAGTTTTTTATTGCTCAATTTATTGTTTTTCCTCAGACTGCGACCTTTGTTTTGACACCACTGAAGCTGTGATCCGATTGGTCGTCACTGCTCTGATGGGCGTGGCTGCTGTAGCTGCAACTGTTCTCCTGATTAATGACATCAGAAGAGCTGGAAGAACACACAAAATCAAACGGCGATATACCTGATACTGTATAGCAATAATAAACAGTACCTGACCTTTTTCATTTTTTTTTCTTCTCTGTTTTTACCAAATTATTTTTCACACTTTTCTTCTCAAAAATGGGAAGTAACATATATATTTTTTGAAATATCTGTATTGGTGAATTCAATGTTATATTCTGATGCTTTTTAGGTTGGAGTTAAGAGTTGTATATATATATATAATATATATATAACTAATCAGCTACTCATAACAATAAATAAGCAAATGGAACATTGGTTAATATCCTGAAACATTGTCAGAAAATAGTTTTTTTTGCAGTTCATTTTGGTCTAACAAATGGAAATTACTCTTTGCATTTTTAAGACCAAAAAAGGCATTCAGGCCATAAGAACCCTTCGGATAAATTAGTGACTGGAAAAGATAAGAGATGTAAGTAAATGAAAGCAACATATGTATTTATTTTTATTATCATCATTTATATATATCATGCTCAATTACAACAACTGGATGAATATTTTCTATTGCTAAAATCAACTGCGAAATGCTGGTGGTTCTCTTACTTTGTCTGTTGATGGTGTCGCCTTGGAGTNCAAAAAAGGCATTCAGGCCATAAGAACCCTTGGGATAAATTAGTGGCTGGAAAAGATAAGAGATGTAAGTAAATGAAAGCAACATATGTATTTATTTTTATTATCATCATTTATATATATCATGCTCAATTACAACAACTGGATGAATATTTTCTATTGCTAAAATCAACTGCGAAATGCTGGTGGTTCTCTTACTTTGTCTGTTGATGGTGTCGCCTTGGAGTTTCAAAGCAAACTAAAAAATCTTGGTGTCATCTTTGATGCCACGCTGTCATTTGAACCTTTTGTTCAGAATACGGTTAAGACATCTATAGCACGTTTACGTCCTATGTTGTCCTTTGCTGTGGCTGAGAAGTTGATAAACTCTTTTGTCTTTTCACGTCTGGACTATTGTAATGGTCTTCTAGTTGGAGTATCTAAATCATTACTAAACAAACTTTACAAAATTCAGCTGCTAGAGTACTGTCTGGGGTGAGGGCTGGTGATCATATTACCCCTGTCTTGAAGTCTTTGCACTGGCTCCCTGTCAGGTATCGTATTGATTTTAAAGTCCTCATGTTAACATATAAGGCTTTGCATGATCTCCTCAGTACTTGACTGATCTTTTAATGCCTTACACACCATGTCGAAATCTGTGTTCCTCTCAGAGTGGACTATTAGTTGTTCCTAAGACACGGCTTCGCTCCAGCATTTTCTTCTGATGCTCCTAAGATTTGGAACTCTCTCCCAGCTGACATCAGGGAAGCAAATACATTAGTGACTTTTAAATCTCTTCTCAAAACATTCTATTTTAGGATTGCTTTTACTTGTATTTAAATGTGTTGTTTGCTCTGTTATGTTTTCTTGTAAAGCGCTTTGAGAAAGCCACTTGTAAAGGCGCTATATAAAATAAAGGTATTATTAAAATGATCAGTACTGAGTCCCTCTGAATTCTGCTCACAAATAGGATTTCATGTTTATATCTGATCAAGTAATAAAGGGAAAAACAAAAAACACTCAAGACAATTGTGTCTACGATTATTCCATTTGTTTATTTTTAGGCAGAAGACTGAAAGATGCATGACATGTTTTTCTCACTGCAGAATTTTTTTCTATAAAGCTGCTCTGAAACAATGCACATTTTATATACGTTTATGGGTCAAAGACATTTAGATGTCCGCATCAATAGAAATGTACAAAAGTGATGTTATATACATTTATGTATTTTCTATAGAAAGCACATTAAACGTCTACTTTTAAAGTTTCAAATAAGTTTTAGGAGAATAAAATGTGACCATGGGCCACAAAACCAGTCATAAGGGTCAATCTAGGATAGAACAATATTTGGCAGAGATATAACTATTTGAAAACCTGGAATCCGAGGGCGCAAAAAAAAATTAAATATTGAGAAAATCACCTTTAAAGTTGATCAAATGAAGTCCTTAGCAGTGCATATCCACTCACAAAAATAAAATTTTTGATATATTTGGAGTAGAAAATTCACAAAATACTTTCATGGAACATGATCTTTACTTAATGTACTAATGATTTTTAGCATAGAAGAAAAATCAATAATTTTGACCCATACAATGTATTGTTGGCTATTGCTACAAATATACCCGTGCGACTTATGACTGGTTTTGTGGTCCAGCCAGGATGTTCCATTATAATTCAGTGTAACACTTATATTTATGTAAAAATTGAAACAACATACTTATTCTGACCTGTGCATATTAAAATATATAAAAGAATAAGTGAGCATACTAAATTTGATTGCATTTTAAATTAGCAAAAAAATCTTGCTGACAAATGGGCAAAACCTAGGATAGTGGCAAAGTTTAAAAATGTAAAATTAATATGGCATAAACAGATTTTTGTTGTAAATATGCCTGACAAGATTGTTACACTGAAAAAAAAAGATGTAAAATGTACATTAACAGTAAATGTTTGGATCAAGAGATACAGCAAGACATTAGGCACCAAAAACAACAACCAGATGGCATTATAATCACTTATGAAACACTTGAGTGTCCATTATTAGAGTATTTGTTTTCATGTTTTCATTCTGTGGATTATTATTCTCTGTAGGACTGACGGTATGTCAGCAGAGTTTTAGATGTTGGTATATTCCTTATTTGCATTCCTGTAACGGACAGCTGAACATCACCTAGTGGCCTGATGCCACATCATCATATTCATCTGCGTGCGGCGGGGTCGTCTGCTCTCTCCTCCTCTGATAAGATCTTCTGGATCTGATGTCATAAACCAGAACAGCAACAGTAGCCACGCCCACCAGAGCAGAGGCAGCCAATCGGATGACAGTTTCAGTAAAACCACAACAGTGCGTGCGGCCTGAGGAAAGGCAAAAAACTTGTGCACCTGAACATGGCCGACAGAGCTGAGAGATGTCCAGATGTTGAGTCTGGTTAGTGAATGAATTGTTGATCGCACATCTGTAGGTGTTTCTATCCTGATGTTCCACCTCCAGAGGTAAAGAGAGACTGACGCTGAGATCAGATGCACTGACGCTCGACAATAAACCGTTTCCTCTGTGCCAGGAGAGAGTCACGTGACTCACATTCACAGCTGAACACAACAGTGAACAATTCTTCTCTGGTGATGAAGATGATGAAGAACACTGAGGAGAGTCTCTGCTGATGACAGGAATCGGCAGAGGAGCTGGAAAACATGAGTGAATAGAAAAAAAACCTACTAAGAATATAGTTTACAATGTATGTAGTCGGATAGTTCACCCAAAAATGAAAATTATCGCATGATTTACTCTCCCTCAAGCCATCCTAGGTCTTTCAGACAAACACAATCTTGAGATATTTTTAAAAATATCCTTAGTCCTGCAAGGTTTATAATGGTTGTGAATGGCTGCCCAAATTTTAAAACAAAACAAAAAAATGCATCCATCCATAATCAAAGCAATCCATAGATGGCTCCAGGAGGTTAGTAAAGGCCTTTTGATGCGTTTTTGTAAGAAATATTTAAAACTTTAAAAACTGAAATAACTAGCTTCCCGCGGAAGATTGTACACATACTGCGCAACTTTTAATTGGGCTACTTTTACACTGTTGTTTTTCATGTCCGCGGGTTGAAGCGACCCCAAAAAACATGATATTTAGCCCCTGGAATGCGAATTTTACCAGGAGAACCCTGCCAAAAATGTGGATTTTACCCCCCTGAATGTGATTTTTACTGGTAGTAGACCCCCACTGAAATGCATTTGGTCTAGTTTTGAGTAGAAATTGGGCAGGTTTTGTTGTGAAAACCTGGCAACCCTGTGAGTAATCCTCTGATGAGATGAATGACGCAGGATGTAGGAGTATTGTAATAGACGCCTCTCGTGCTTCAAATAAATAAGGCTGTGCAACAAACTCAAGCTCCTCTTATATCGAAATCCTCTGACATTTCTCTTTAAAATTTCTCGTTTAACACAGAGTCCTAACCAGACGCGATAAGATTCCAGCGACGAGCGATTTGACTGTCCACACTAGACGTGACAATGAGAAGCGATAAAATCAATCAAAAGCCACAGCCAATCAGAAGAGAGTGTGGGCGGGCTCTCTTGGCAAGAGCTCAGCAGACACAATTAAATGGGCAAGTACATAGTAAAACTCATAAATATAACACAATTTAAACATTGTTTAAAGTACTGAAACAATCTTTGTCATAGAACACACTTGTTTGTTCGCATTGAGTTGACAGTTTAAACGTTCTTGAAAAAGATACATTTTATCGCTTGTCGCGGCGTCGCGTATGGTTAGGACATGGTGTTAGACTTCTAACTCGTGACCGGTGTTTTGATTTGCTCTCTCCTCTGCGCTTCTGAGATCATTATTGCATCATTGAATTTATCAAGTTTTAAATATGAAGTGAAGTGACATGTGGCCAAGTATGGTGACCCATACTCGGAATTTGTGCTCTGCATTTAACCCATCCAAGTGCACACACACAGCAGTGAACACACACACCGTGAACACACACCCGGAGCAGTGGGCAGCCATTGCTGCGGCGCCCGGGGAGCAGTTGGGGGTACGGTGCCTTGCTCAAGGGTCTCACCTCAGTCTTGGTATTGAAGGTGGGGAGAGCGCTGGACATTCACTCCCCTCACCGACAATCCCTGCCGGACCCGAGACTCGAACACATGACCTTTGGGTTACAAGTCCGACTCTCTATCCATTAGGCCACGACTGCCCCTGGATGGATATGGATATTAATATTTTTCTTACAAAAACGCATCAAAAGGCCTTTATTGGATGGATGCTTTTTTTTTTCAAAATGTGGCCCCCCCATTCACTAGCATTATGAACCTTGGAGGACTAATATTTTTAAAAATATCTCAGGTTGTGTTAGTCTAAAAGTCATATACACCTAGAATGGCTTGAGGGTGAGTAAATCATGGGATAATTTTCATTCTCTTTTTTCTCACTTTATTGTTAGTGGCATCACTGTAAATAAAGTTGCATACTAAATATGAGCAAATATACATACTGTTGTACCTGGACATGGCTGACAGAGTCCACTGATGTCCAGATGTGTGGTCTGGTTGCTGATGGGATTGTTCAGCACACATCTGTAGGAGTTTCTATCCTGATATTCCACCTCCAGAGGTAGAGAGAGACTGACACTGAGATCAGATGCACTGATGCTGGACAATAAACTGCTTCCTCTGTGCCAGGAGAGAGTCACGTGACTCACATCCACCACTGAACACAGCAGTGAACATTCTGACACTGATGATCCTGATGATGATGAAGAACACTGTGAAGAGTCTCTGCTGATGACAGGAACAGGCAGACGAGCTGCAAAACCAAGTTAGAATAAACAAAATAATGCTAAATAAGTGTTTAATTTTAAAGGAATTGTGAATTATTACAAATAAAACAATACAAAGAACACACCATAGACAGAAACTGTGAACGTCTCGTCCGACTGATGTCCCGTATCACTGATGATCTGTAGCTGATAGCGTCCAGCATGCTCAGTTCTGATGTCTGTGATGGTCAGAGATCCAGTGCTATAGTCCAGCTCCAGTCTGCCTGTGAATCTCCCATCAGCACCATCATATGTTCTAAAGACTCCGGCTTCCATCTTGATTTCAGCAATGAGAGCCTCTTGATCTCCAAACAACCACAGTAGCTCCTTATCTCTCTGCGCATTAATGTTTAGAGTAACAGAATCTCCCTCCGTTACCCTTTTGACTTCACCTGTCCCAACACCAAACACACCTGGAAAACAGATTATTTGGTGCAAACTGGTCATTACCTGGTACAAAGCTAGTAGACCAGTAATAAATGACTTTAAGGGGTTTTTGTGAAATGTCAAATAGCTATTGGCAAGTTTGGACATAACTGTATTTTTTGCAGGTTTTTCTTATTAGTTTATATCTTATTTCTCTAACATAAATACACTCTAAAAAATGCTGGGTTAAAAACAACCCAAGTTGGGTTGAAAATGGACAAACCCAGCGATTGGGTTGTTTTAACCCAGCGGCTGGGTTAAATGTTTGCCCAACCTNATCTGTAGCTGATAGCGTCCAGCATGCTCAGTTCTGATGTCTGTGATGGTCAGAGATCCAGTGCTATAGTCCAGCTCCAGTCTGCCTGTGAATCTCCCATCAGCACCATCATATGTTCTAAAGACTCCGGCTTCCATCTTGATTTCAGCAATGAGAGCCTCTTGATCTCCAAACAACCACAGTAGCTCCTTATCTCTCTGCGCATTAATGTTTAGAGTAACAGAATCTCCCTCCGTTACCCTTTTGATTTCACCTGTCCCAACACCAAACACACCTGAAAAAACAGATTATTTGGTGCAAACTGGTCATTACCTGGTACAAAGCTAGTAGACCAGTAATAAATGACTTTAAGGGGTTTTTGTGAAATGTCAAATAGCTATTGGCAAGTTTGGACATATCTGTATTTTTTACTACAGGTTTTTCTTATTAGTTTAAATCTTATATATATAACTTGTAACATAAAAACACGAATAACTTACCAAACTGGAGTTCATAACACAAACAGAACCAAACAAATGCGTTCATTTTCTTTGACTGGTCGCTTGACGTTTCTGGAAAATGACCGCAATAAAAACAAATTTCCTAAAACTTTGAAGATGTTCCCGTGGGTTTACTAAGATATTGAATCTATTATAGTACTTTAAAACCTACATTGATTTAAAAACAAAGCTTGAAGCTTCGTGATCTGTAGCGAAATAACGAAGGTCGAAAGTCGGATATAATGAATTTTCTGCGCGCCTCCGCGAGTGTGCGCGTGCCTGTGATCGCGAGGCTACATAAAGTCATCATATCAAGACTTGCCAGTACAGAAGACATCTTAGTGGTTGTCTTGTGAGAAATGGTTCCACTGAATGCATTATTTTCCTCCTCTACAAGCTCAGTCTCGAGTCAAAACTAAACCTGATGTGGTCCGAGTCCTTTAGATCTGGAAAGAAATGTGGTTTTGGTCTGATAGATGGACAAACATCAAGAGTTTCTGCAAACCTCTTCCTGCTATAGCATGAACCTCACAGAGTAACAAATACTATAGTGTTAAATGGGTCAAAGCCAAATGAAGACGTCCAAGATGTTGAGAATAATGTCTATAATCAATAGTGAACTTCATTTGCTGGTTAGTTAAGGTTTGAGTTGTGTGAGATGTGTAATGTGGCATTTTGTGAAATTGACTCATGATTTAACATTAGACAGTGAAAACTGCAGAACTCTGTTGTTGTAATGATGTGGATCTGAATTTGTCCCAGATATTGCCAAAAACAGGATATGTCCTTCCATGTCCTTTTCTTGGGGATTTTATGATTTGGCATCTTGCCATATTGTAGAAATGATTTTTAAGAGATTTACTAACCTTTACACACAGTCATGAGGGTCTACAGGGGTCCTATCTGTGATGTCATATCCTTTTTTGAGGTCGTCTCATTACAAAACAATAGCTTCCTGTATTGTTTATGTCACAGTGACTCTCGGCAACAGACTGAAAATATTGCATGCTTGAAAAGTAAATACTAGCATCAAAACTACAGGTGTGTCTATTGATTTTAGAACATTTTCAGCTGTAGACTAAAATAAACGTTCATCATTGTAATGGTTTTCCAATGGGTTTTGTTATATGGATCATTGACAAAATATGCCAAAGTATTTTATTTTGAATATTTTATAAATGGGGTTTTATTTATAAATACTTTTTTATATATTATTGCATTTTAAGATTAAAGGGAGGCTTCCAATTTTATTAAAGATATAATTAGGAATAAAAAAACAATTTCTAATCCAATTTATTTTAAACACATTAATAGTGTTATTACCACTTTATAGTCCTCCGTCACTAGTTGGAAATCACTGATTTTTTAAGATTATGAGACCTGCTTTTGCATATAAATTTGAGGAAAATTTTATTGCCAGATTTAGCAATCATTCACGTATAAAGAAAGTAAAGGATACACACAAAGCGAGAAAGACCTCAGAGAGATCTTGTCTGTTGTCTGGTTACATTTTTTGTTAAATGAAGACCTAAATACTTTATTGTGTCTTTGATTGAAAATCCTTCAAAACCCTTCAACATTTTAAACATTGAAAAATTAATAATGGTCTTTATGTGTCAGTTAACCAGGCCAAGTAATTTACATTATTTGCATATTCATTAAAAAACAAACAAACAACAACAACAACAACAACAAAAACCCATCAAATTCACATAAAATGATTGTGTCTGCCATTCAGCTTGCTGTAGCTGATTATGTCCAGTTCACAGGGCTCTACTAGATCAAATGACAGTGATGGAGCGCCACCTAGTGGCTGTTAAGTTGTAATATCATGATATGGCAAAAATAAAAAAGTACTACTGTTCCTATCAACTCAACAAAAGGTTTGCTTAATTAATCAGGTTTGTTGCCTTTATAAGCATATGAAACATATCCTTCATTCTTCTGCTATCTGGACAGTTAGTCCACCCATCAGATCAAACCACACAGATGTAAAACACACAAAAGGTTTCGACTCATAATCCGAGCTGCTAGTGTATCACATCAATTCTGCTATTTGAATGATAAAGGTGTAGAACAGAAAAATACAAGATTACTTAAACTTTATTAAAGTCACCAATTTCCTCTGTGAGAGTCATTTCAGGGGTGCATCAGACACAAGAGCTTATGAAATCATTCTATAGCATTGCTAACTATTATTTAGTTTGGCGTAATTATGTTTAGAGCCATATATTTTCAGATCAATCAAAATCATATGCATAATCAATAAATGCCAAATCTGTTAATAAACAGCAGTGCAAATACAGAAAATCTTAATGCATGTTTTATTTTTGGGTTTAAACCAGCAAACTTCAGCAAACATATCTGGAACTAACCCTTCTGCTCATTTCATACCGACGGCCTGATTTTACTCTGTGAGCCTGACGGGGATTTCTGCTCTCTTCTGTTCTGATCAGCTCACTTCTTGTGGATCTGATGTCATAAACCAGAAAAGCAACCGCAGCCACGCCCACCAGAGCAGAGAGAGCCAATCGGATCACAGTCTCATTGAAACCACAACAGTGGATGTTGTCTGAAAAAAAGAAAAACGTGCATTTAGTCGTTGTTGTTGTTTTTTTTGCGCACAAAAAGTATTCTCGTCTCTTCATAACATTATGGTTGAACCACTGCAGTCACATGACTGTTTTAAAGATGTCTTTAGTACCTTTCTGGACCTTGAAAGTGTTGAAATCTCTCGGATTTCATCAAAAATATCTTAATTTGTGTTCTGAAGATGAACGAAGGTCTTACGGGTGTGGAACGACATGAGGGAGAGTAATTAATGACAGAATTTTCATTTTTCGGTGAACTAACCCTTTAAACTAAACATTCTTTGTAAAATAAGTAAATGCCTATTTATGAATATATAATGCTGTATAATATTTAATATACAAATTCCTAGGGTCTATAAGTTATCAATATGACCAAAACTTTGCTGAAAAACCTGTTGTACACAATCTACTTCTGTCCTCTGATTGATAGTTCATACTTTTTTTTATTAAGTAAAGTCTTTTTTGCTCAGAAATCTTTAATGATTTTTATAAAGTACATGTAAGATGAACATTTACAGGACTGAAGCAACTTGTGTTTACTTGATTATTCATACAACATTTTTTAATGTTAAAAATGTAAAATTATTTTGGCATTTTTTCATATATATATATATATATATATACACACAAGTTTGTAGGGATGCACCGGTATGAACATTTTGGTCGACACGATAACCAATAATTCTTTATATTTGAAAGCCGATAACCGATGTATTTGCCGATAAATCAAAATATTTTTTTTTAAATAATTTTTGAGAGCCCGATTACGAAAACAAAAGTCTCAAATATTGGCCGATACTGTTAACCGCTAATTATTTATATTTTGAAGCCAATAACCAATATATTAGCCGATAAATCTAAATAATTTTTTTAATATAATTTTTGAGAGCCTGATTACAAAAACAAAAGTCTCACATTTTGGTCGATATGATAACCGATAATTCTTTATATTTGAAAGTCGATAACCGATATATTGGCTAATAAATCTAAATTTTTTATAATATTTGAGAGCCTGATTACAAAAACAAAAGTCTCTAATTTTGGTCGATATGATAACCGCTAATTATTTATATTTTGAAGCCAATAACCGATATATTGGCCGATAAATCTAAATACATTTTTTTAATATAATTTTTGAGAGCCCGATTACAAAAACAAAAGTCTGAAATATTAGCCGATACCAATAACCGCTAATTATTTATATTTGAAAGCCAATAACCGATGTATTTGCCGATAAATCTAAATCTAAATCTAAATATTTATATATGTATGCAATTCATTGCAGATCAATTATAATTGAGGAATGGAAAATATTCCCCAGAAGCCTTTTGTGTCGTGTATGAATTATCAATCAGAGGACAGAAGTCATGAATTAGATTGTGTACAACAAGTTTTCAGCAACGTTTTGGTTGTATTGATAATATATAATTATAGGCCCTAGAATTTTGCATATTAAATGATACAAATGATACAGTAGGCTAATATATTCATAAACGTGCATTATACTTATTGTTCAACAGAATTATGAGAGAATAAATGTTTGAAACATGTGGCTATAATGTTGTAACACACGTTGCCAAACAAGCATTCTGTTTTCTACTGACCAAACTGGTGACATATACTGGGGGATACAAATATTTACAGACAGATTATGAAAAATTTAAAATTTAAATTCATAAAAATTTCAACATAAGCTTACACTAAACAACAACTTTGTAAACATGCATGTCCCCTACAAATATTGTAAATATATCAACTTTTATCTGAAGGTGAGTATTTCCCACTACAGGTGATCATGCTGTTTTTAAATGCTGCCCGTGAGCTAAACAAAGAATGTATGAACGAAGTTACCAGATATTCAGAACAAACACCCTTTCAACATGAAACCGAGAAATGAGACAGCCTCTCAAATATTGCCGTGTGTTATTGTGTGATTCTTTCTCCTATAACTTTTTTTAGCCTCAAGCAAAAATGTTTTCTAATGCAAAGCCACACTCGCGCTCATCTGCGGTCTGCTCTCTGTTCCAGCGAAATCACAAAAGAAAAAAGAAAAAAATGCACTTAAGTGCACAGTCTTTCTTTCTCTGTGAATGCATGAGCTGATCAAATGTAAACCTTGAATGCAATGTTAGAGGCTTAGATAAAACAACCTGCCGAATGCATAACTGTAATGCAAATAATAATCTTGCTATTTTAATTGTTTTATGTGATTGATTGTTTAACAGCAGTTACATAAAGCAACACCTTTGAATGTGTTTCATGTGCGGTTTCCATTCTCACTTCAGTCTGACTTTCAGTTTTACAAAAACAATATCACACTGACTGAACACATTTATCAGAGTATAATATTGTGAGTGAAGCACCTGAACATGGCTGATGGAGTTTAGTAATGTTGGCGTCCTCCGTTTGGTTGATGGTTAAATTATTCACCGCACAGCTGGACGACAAAAAGACGGTGCTTGATGATCTTTCTGGTGATGAAGTACTTTGTGGCGGCGATTCTGATAATGACAGAAACTGTGATGTTACACTCTAAAAAATGCTGGGTTAAAAACAACCCAAGTTGGGTTGAAAATGGACAAACCCAGCGATTGGGTTGTTTTGACCCAGCAGTTGGGTTAAATGTTTGCCCAACCTGCTGGGTAGTTTTATTTAACCCAAATATTGTTTAAAAATGACAGTATTTCTTGCTTAAAATGAACCCAAAATATGTTGGAAATTAACATTTATTAATATGTTTAATAAACAAACATTTATTAATACTTTTTTTGAATAATATTTAAACAATAAACATGTATTAAATTGCTTATTAATAAATGCTCATCTTTTTGATTATTATTGTTGCATCTAGTAATTATGAGTCTGATTTTTAATCTCCAACCTATTTTGGGTTCATTTTAAGCCAGACATATAGTCATTTGTAAACAATTGTTGGGTTAAATAAAACTACCCAGCAGGTTGGGCAAACATTTAACCCAGCCGCTGGGTTTGTCCATTTTCAACCCAACTTGGGTTGTTTTTAACCCAGCATTTTTTAGAGTGTAGTCTCATAACACACATTTATGATCTTTATTTATAAATCCATATCTTAAAAAAATGGAGCAAGAGCAAAAAGAACAGAAAATAAACATTTCAATATATTATTTCAGACTCACCGTTGACTGTAAGATTGAATCTCATGTAACTGGTGTCTTTGTTGCTGATAACTGTTACTGCATAAAGTCCAGAGTCTGTGGTTCTGGTGTCAGTGATGGTCAGAGATCCGGTCTGATCCAGCTTCAGTCTGTCTCTGAATCTCCCATCAGGACTGTCGTATGTCGAGTTGGTTTGCGTGAGTCTGTTGACTTCAGCGATTCTTGTGCTTCCAAACCTCCACATTATCAACAAATATTTCTGTGCTTCAGTGTTTAAAGTGACAGAATCTCCCTCCATCACTGACACTGTCCTCACTGCATCTGTCACATCTGCAGAGGAAACGGAACATATTTTACATACAAAAATAAAAAGTTTGTTATTGATGACCAAACCTATAGTTATCAGTTATTGATTCTTATTTTTTGCAATGAATGTTGAAAGATGAATTGATATTAGAGATGAATAACAATACAAGCAATTCTCAAGCACTCAGATCTGAAAAATAAACAATTAAACTGATTTAAAACAAAATACGTCCTTCAAATAAATTTCTCAGCAGGTCAAAAAAACTTTACATTTGTAAAGTTATTAAAGAAATTAACTTCTTAGAAGGGACGTTGTAAGTTAAAAACACTCATAACTCTTACCAAATAGACGCCACAGGCACGCAAAGAACAAAATAAAAGTGTTAATCATAATCCTTGAACGTTTGCCAACCTCTTTTAATCACGCAGAACCTAAAAACATCCTGTTCTTTGTCACTGCATGTCGCCAAATGCAGGGTCGCTAGTAGGCGTTGCTATCTTCTAGTATTGTTTGAGAACGACATCAGGGGATGGCATGACTTGTTGACTTTAATAAGTTTTCTTGTAGCTTAAAATAGAATAGTGAGCAGGGGTAGGCCAATGCTCACAGGTTGGGAAACGCCATGAAATTGAAACTGGATTGTGCCCATCAGCTTCCAGGTTTTCAAAACATAATCCGCCCGATACTCAAAACTAGTGCATGCATGGGCATGAAGATGATGATCGCTCTGACTTTAATCAAAAGTTCTACACACTTGAGCCATTAGACAGGAAATACGTCATGTACTGTCAGAAGACAAGTGCAAAGACATTTTGACAGGGCATGGTGAGGCTCTGGGAGATTCAGAGGAACAATAATCCCATTCATAATCTGTATTAAATTCGGTTTCTTCACAGCGCTACAGAAACACACGGAACATGTTATTGCTCTTCCTGATCTTCATAAACGGTGAGTTTCACTTTCGGTTTGGATTTCGAACTTTTACTGATCATTTCAACGTTAAAGGCACAGAAGAATGAACGTTTATGAATAATGAGGCATTGTTTTTATATGCTATATGATCTTGGTAAAATCGCATTTCAGTCAGTAACTTGATAGAAAGTTGAGGTGTTCACATTCACGCGCACGATCAGTCCATGACAGAACAAGAGCAATTGCTGCATATACACGTAGTTTTTATGTTTTATTTATTTTTCTTTGTAGAATTTGTTTAAAGTTAACTTTATTCCTAAACGACCTGTGGCCTTTTTCTTAGAGGAGAGTTTTTCCTTTGATGCTTTCGATGCCAAACACACCCAAATATACTTGCACAATCAAATTGAATAAAAAGCCTATTTTTTCCGCCTGTTTTATTAGTAAACAGCGCGTCTTGGCAATTTTCCAGAGACAGTCTCCCCAGGTGAAAAAAGTACATTTCAATAATAGACTTAAAGTGCTCTACACTCTAAAAAATGCTGGGTTAAAAACAACCCAAGTTGGGTTGAAAATGGACAAACCCAGCGATTGGGTTGTTTTGACCCAGCAGTTGGGTTAAATGTTTGCCCAACCTGCTGGGTAGTTTTATTTAACCCAACAATTGTTTACAAATTACTATATGTCTGGCTTAAAATGAACCCAAAATAGGTTGGAAATTAAAAATCAGACTCACAATTACTAGAAGCAACAATAATAATCAAAAAGATGAGCATTTATTAATAAGCAATTTAATAAATGTTTATTGTTTAAATATTATTCAAAGAAAGTATTAATAAATGTTTGTTTATTAAACATGTTAATTTCCAACATATTTTGGGTTCATTTTAAGCAAGAAATACAGTAATTTTTAAACAATATTTGGGTTAAATAAAACTACCCAGCAGGTTGGGCAAACATTTAACCCAGCCGCTGGGTTAAAACAACCCAATCGCTGGGTTTGTCCATTTTCAACCCAACTTGGGTTGTTTTTAACCCAGCATTTTTTAGAGTGTATTTTTCGTGCACTTATTTTGTACTTAATAAACTAAAAATTCATCTTTAGTACTTCTTAAGAACATCTAAGTGTGCTCAACTGTGAGACACCATGAAATATGAACTAAAATGTGCTTTTAATATACTATCTCTGTATATAAAAAATATATTTAGCTACCACTTGTAGTACACTATGGGTTCAAATGTGCTATAAGTGGTATCTAAAAAATTTTTTTAAATAATATATTAAAAGCACATTTTATTTCATATTTTATGCTGTCTCAAAATAGCACAGTTGAGTACACTTAGATGTTCTTAAGATGATCTTAACAAGTACTAAAGATGATTTTTTTAGTATATTAAGTACAAAATTAGTGCACGAAAATAGAGCACTTTAAGTACATTATAAAAATGTACTTTTTTCACCTGAGTCTTAAAGTCTCTCTGTAGTCAGTGATTTATCAGTACCTCTCCCCTTCATGATTAACGTGGCACACCCATCTCGGGAATCTGGTATCAAAACTTCCTAGTTGTAAACACGACATCAGAGAGCGTTCGTGCATTTTTTACCTATGACCTAGTTATTTAAAGACACAGCTTGTCTTGATATATGATGATTTTAGTATCATAATGATTATCTGTGAACTTGATAATTGCAGATGTTTTACTATCCACAAACAAATGTGCATAATTCAGATTTAAATGAATGTGCAGCAATTTGTACAAATAGAGACATTTTTGTGAATACAAATGCTTTCTTTTGTATGTATCATAATATGCACGTGCAACAAGAAAGATCTGTGTTTGTGGATCAGGAGACACACATGCATTCATTGACTCGTTTCTGAGTCGATTCTGTTTAATTCATTTGGATTTTGAGACTTACTTTTTGTGGTTTTCAAGCATTTCACAACCCACACACAAACAACCACCAATGAATAAGCCTGGCGCTAATTATTAATGTGTGCACAACTACCAAATGTGCATAACTACATTTAAATTAATACTTTACAACTTGTGTGTGCAAAATCCAGATTTGTATATATACTTACAAGTAGAGACAGAGTTGTGAATACAAAATCAAAGTTTACAAACTCTATTTAAACTGTAGGTCAGAATTTGTGCATGCAACAAGTAAGATTTGAGTTTGTGGATCCGGTGCACGTGGATTCTTTGACTCATTTCTGAGTCAATCCTATTTGATTAATTTGGATTTAACACTTTCATTTTGCCGGTTTAGCCTAGGACTATCCACACACAGCTGTCTAAAGGCCAACGTATACTTTGTTTTTTATGTGCACAGTCGAACGCACAGTGTTTTTAAACTATATTTCACTTGCCTCGTATGCGTACACAGGCGTCCGACGCATGCGCAGTTTTGAGCAATCTCTCGCCACGAGTTACAACCCAAAAAATAAAAAATGTTACAATGCAAAAAAATGTAATGCGCATGTGTGACCGGAGCATACAAAGTATGCGCGGTTACAAAAATACGACATTTCCGATGACAAAATTTGCGTACGCTGACCCTTGCGTTTGCGTAAAAAGTGAAGTAGCTATACTTTGTGCTTTAGAAAAAATGCTATACCACTAGATGGCAGTATAGCTGGCTAAAACAGACAATGGCACCATAATTAAGCGTTCTTCCCCATATAAGATGCTTAAAGTGGCTTAAGAAAGTGATATTGAAGCACCAAATTCAGTTCACACCTTATTAATGAAACATACCTTATACAGACAAGCAGAAATATGTGAACTGACTGGCCTTAGTTGAATCTGCCTGCAGAAGTTAGTGTGGTATAACTAACACTGTTTCTGCTTGTTCTCCAGGTGTGTCTGCTGAATCTCAGACGGTGTCAGTGATGGAGGGAGATTCTGTCACTCTAAACTCTGACCTCACCGAAATAGTGAACAAAGATACGATACTGTGGATGTTTGGACCTGAAGACTCTCTCATAGCTCAAATAGGGAGAACGGACGATTTGACCAAATTTTTAGTCCCCGACGTTGTGGCATTCAGAGGCAGAGTACAAGTGAACAAAGATACTGGATCCCTGACCATCAGAAACACCAGAATCAGACACTCGGGACAATATAAACTCACCATCTCTAGAGAACAGACAAGGATCAAGATATTCAATGTTACTGTCCAATGTGAGTTTGTTTATTGCAATAACGTTCACTGTGTAAATCACTGCGATTTTTCATGTTTCTTGCTGTTTTGTTTTAGTAATTGTGGGTATTCAGGTTTCATGATTTCAATTGTAAACCCTGAGTTAAAGGACCTTTTAAACATCTTACAGAGTTTAAAATAAAAATTTTCATGATTACCCACAATGCTAAAAGAGCAACAGACTTTGGATTGATAAACAACATGTTTGTATGTAAAAGGCATTTACTGAGTGCAAATTTCAAGATTCATAAGCTTGAGAAATGTATTTCCATTCTGCTTGTTTTCCAGTTGTGGACGGTGAGACGGATGGAGTGAAGTCGGAGTCAGTATCAGTGACAGAAGGACAGTCCGTAACTCTACACGCCGATTCTGAAGCACACAAAGATGCTCTGATGTTGTGGAGGTTTGGAGATAAAGGCATCCTCCTGGCTAAAATTGATTTAGAAACAAATCATACTTCATTGAATGAAGATGATGAGAGATTCAAAGACAGACTTGAGCTGGATAATCAGACTGGATCTCTGACCATCACAAACACCAGAACTGAACATGCTGGACTGTATGAAGTACAGATGAGAGGCAGCGAGAGCTCACAGCGATTCCTTCTCTCTGTCAACGGTGAGTTGATGAAAGAGCAAGACTTTCAATATAATGACATGTATATTTTGAGTATTGACCGACACCATCACTGTCTCTCTTTAGCCGTTACAGATCCAGGTCTTTCTCCGGGTGCTATAGCAGGGATATGTGTTGTTGGTATTGTTGTTGTTCTGCTTCTGGTTGCAGTTGTGATTTACTATCGACGAACAATCTCCAAATTACAACACATTGGTAAGTATAATATACTTTAAACAGGATTTTTTATTTTTATTAAGGCTTCAATTCTTAGTCTACGTTTTGCATATGTATTTCTTTAATTTGCAAAAATTAGATGTATTTTGTGATCTAGAAAGCATGTTTTCTTTTTCAAATCAAAAGCTTAAAGTGAACTGGGTAGAGATGGGAGAAGAGGTTAATGTGCATTGTTTAACATTTATTTTGAACGATATGTTCTGCCAAAAAGCAGATATTTATTTATATAGTATACCAAATAAAATATGCTGTTAAATATGTCTCAGCCTCTAATTTAATTGAATAAGTTGAATATGCAGAAAGGAGAATGAGATTTGAGAAGATTTGTGTGTGTGTGTGTGTGTGTGTGTGTGTGTGTGTGTGTG
>RJVU01042594.1:2079223-2102361 GCA_003731715.1 Anabarilius grahami
TCAAATAAAGATGTTACGTCATGTTTTTAATGTCAAATCAAAATAACCCTCATTCCTCCACCCCAAAAATGAAGTGTATTTACACATTTCTGATTTTCTGTGCTGGTTAAGAGGTGAAAATATCAGCGATGGAGGGAGACTCTCCAACTCTATACACTGGTCTTACTGAACCACATGATGAAAACATACAGTGGTGGTATGAAGATGAAACCAATCTCATCGCTGAAGTAAGTGAAGAGAAGAGTGGAACACATGATGGTGCTGATGGGAGATTCAGAAGCAAACTGAGGCTTTATGATTCTGGAAATCTCACCATCAGTAACATAAGGACCATTCACTCCGGACACTATATACTCAAGATCAGCAGCAACAGAAGAACCGAATACAAGAGAGTCTTTCTGACCGTTGATGGTGAGTAGATCATTCATGATCATTTACTCAAACTGCACAAAATTAAACCAAATGTAAATAACTTTTAGAATTTAATTACTTTTAATTATTGTAATTAGTGTTACGCAACAGAAAACAATGCATGAGCTGGAATCATAGAGCTAGTGTGTGGTTTCAAATTCAGATTTCTTTTGGCTAAATTTAGGTGATGTCCTCCTCTGCTCTGTACGGAAGAGGATTAGGGCCAAGTGATAATAATAAAACAAAAACATCTCAAGGTTAAAGTCATTCATTAAATTTTGAGAATAAAATCATGTTTCAAGAAAAAAAATCATTACATTTTGAGAAAAGTCTGTATGTTTTGAGAAAAAAGAAAATGTTGTGAATAAACTCGTTAAATTGAGAATAAAGTCGTGTTTCATGGAAAAAAAACATTAAATTTCGAGAAAAAGTTGCAATAAAATGTTATTAATATAGCGTTTTATAAATAAAGTTATGAATATAAAAAAATTATGAATAAAGTCACGTTGAGAAAAAACTTGTTACATTTAGAGAAAAAATAAACGCATTCAATTGAGAATAAAGTTGTTGTGTTTCAAAAAAAACTTTTGAGAGAAAAGTCATTTTGAGAAAAAATTGAAAAAAAGTTGAGAATAAATGCATAAATGTTGAGAATAAAGTCGTTTCCAGAAATGTCAAGAAAAAAAGTTGAGAAAAAATGTTGAGAAGTCGTGTTGTGAGAAAAAAGATGTAGTTTCCAAAAAAACCTCATGACATTTTTAAGAAAAGTTGGAAAAAAAATGTTGAGATAAACACACTAAATTTTATGAATAAAGTTGTTGCGTTTCAAGAAATAATGTGTTACATTTTGAGAGAAGTCGTTTCGAGAAAAAAATGGAATTTGAGAAAAAAAGTTGAAAAAAATGTTGAGAATAAACGCATTCAATTTTGAGAATAAAGTTGTTTCAAGAGGGAAAAACGTTAAATTTTGAGAAAAAAAGTCGCTATAAAATGTTGAGAATAAAGTCATGTTTTGAGAAAAAAATCATTAAGTTTCAAGAAAAAAGCCGAAATAAAATGTTGAGAATAAATGCACAAAATTTCGAGAATAAATTTGTTTATCTGTCTGTTTCCATTTGCACATTTACAGTAAAACACATCAACGCCACTTTTATCATTCTTGAAGTGAACTTGTGTATGGAGATTTGATTCACTGTTTTGCACTGCCGCACTGAACATGAGAACGTCTGGTGTGAGGCATATGGCGTGCGCACAGAGAGCATCTGAACGGACAAATACACAGAAAAGTATGGCAAAAGTTGGAATCGAGAACTGTGAAATTATTCTCTTTAAAGTTCATATGCTAGGCCTACTTATTATTTGGTTATAATTAGCTAAAGCTGATATTTTTGTTATTGAAAGAGAGCCTAAAATATAGCTTGACTGAGATCCAACTCTGTCATGTCCTCTATCAGCACTGAACACTGATCCAATGTTTATTCTCGACATTTTAGGCTTTTTTTTAGTTCTTGGCCTGAAAACTGCAGCTTTCTTGCTGCTGCTTCAAAATACAACTCTGAATATCTTTAATGCACTTGATTTCATGTATTCTGTCTTCTGCATTTGTGTTTTTCTGTGTGCTGCTGTGACATGAAGTAAAGAAAGAGCGGGTGACGGTGGGAGGTTCTGTCCTTCTCGAGAATGATGCTGAAATTCAGACGGATTCTCTGTTGCTCTGGACATTTGGAGCTGAAAACAGTCTTGTTGCTACAAATGCTACAAGCAAAGATAAAACCGATGAGAGATTCACAGACAGAGTGGAGCTGGATGAGGATTCTGGATCTCTGAGGGTCAGTAACATCAGAAGCACAGACTCTGGACATTATAAACTACAGATCATCAACGGGGAACAGACCACTTTCAGGAGATTCAATGTGACGGTCACTGGTGAGTAGAACTATTGTAATGGCTATATATTTATATATATATGATCAAAGCAGTTCTTGAATCTGAAAATGCGATCTTAGATGATTAAAGGATTAGTTCACTTCAGAATTCAAATGTCCTGATTTTTTTCTCACCCCCATGTCATCCAAGATGTTCATGTCTTTCTTTCTTCAGTGGAAAAGAAATGAAGGAAAACATTCCAGGATTTTTCTCCATATAGTGGACTTCACTGGGGTTCAACGGGTTGAAGGTCCAAATGTCAGTTTCAGTGCAGCTTCAAAGAGCTCTACATGATCCCAGACGAGGAATAAGAGTCTGATCTAGAGAAACCATCGGACATTTTCTAAACAAAATAAACATTATATACTTTTTAACCACAAATGCTCGTCTTGCACTGCTCTGTGATGCTCCACGTCCACACGTTGGAAAGGTCACGCGTGACGTAGGTGGAAGTACCGATCCAGTGTTTACAAAGTGAACTTCAAAGACTAAGTCATGACCTTTACAAACAATTTTGAAGTTAGAGTTTTTCGCCTTACCGCAGTACTTCCATACATCACGCGTGATCTTTCCAACATGATTACGTCATGCGTGGAGCATCACAGAGCAGTGCATGATGAGCATTTGTGGTTAAAAAGTATATAATTTTTATTTTATTTAGAAAATGTCCGATTGTTTCTCTAGATAAGACTCTTATTCCTCGTCTGGGATCATGTAGAGCTCTTTGAAGCTGCACTGAAACTGACATTTGGACCCTTTGAACCCCAGTGAAGTCCACTATATGGAGAAAAATCCTGGAATGTTTTCCTCAAAAACCTTAATATCATTTCGACTGAAGACAGAAAGACATAAACATCTTGAATGACATGGAGGAGAGTAAATTATCAGGACATTTTCATTCTGAAGTCAACTAATCCTTTAAATCTCATTGTATGTCCAGCAAATTTTTGCAGTTGTTTCTCTGAATTTAAATGGTAAATAATAATTGCTATTTATATTATGAGTTTCTTCTTCTTATATATTTATACAAGAATAATTTTTCAGCATGTTTTATATGTGTTACATTAGGAAAAATGTCATTACAGCAAAATAAATCCCAACAGTTTCCACACATTCTGTGAGCATGTCTGTCAATCTCTAAAACTGACAAAAAACATCCCAAAAGTTTAGTAATGGATCAGTCCAGAAGCCTTAAGATATTTTTTTGTGAGGAAAAGACTCAGATTTAAATTTTCATTAACTGATAATCTTCTCCTCTATCTACTTTATCTGTTATTTTTGAGGAAATTTAAGGAAAAACATCTCTTGCGAAAATATTTTATAGCAAAACTGTTTCTTCTATTTATCTCTCTTTAATTTCTGTCTCTATTTTCTTTCAGAATCCTCAGGAAAGACCGTGAATGATTCAGTGACTGAAATGGACCCGCTGTTGAAAGAAGAGAATGTGAATGGAGAGAGCCATCAGACGAGTTCCCTTTAATGAGAGTAGACACACCCACTGACATCATCAACACATTTCTGCTTTTATCAAAGTGAGAAATGAAGCCTTGTCTGCTGAGCTGTTAAACTTCTGTGGAAAAACACTGTGGTTTTATATGAAAAGCGAAACAAGTTGGTGAAATGCATAATTCATTTTCTATGATCAAGTAGGTGGGAAGTAAACAGAACTAAAGACAGCGGTGTGTTTACAGCTGTGTTTACGCCATATTATAATTACAGTAACTACGAGATTCTGCCTCGGGAAAAGCGTTCACATCCTCATGGAGCTCGTAATTACAGTTTGTAATCTGGGAGTTTTCTGAAAGCTCCCAGATGTACCACGTGCCATAGAAACGCATAATTCCCAGTCCGAGGACGGGAACAGCTCCCGAATATAACCTCACGTGTTGTCATCTCAATATTACGGTAATTACACGGTGGCGTAACCAGACACTAATGTCACTGCTGAAGAGGTACTTGAATAAACCATGGTGCTACAATGACCAATAGGTATGAAATGATTACCAGTTTAATAATGAATAATGATAAAATTCCCCACGTTTAGTATTACCCTTTCATTTTTGAATTATTATTAAAACTGTATTCGATTACCGCGATTTGAACAACTCACGATAAATAAATACTGTCCAGCATTATTAAGCTACAGTCTCACGCATGCGCACGTTTCATCCTGTGTGAGAACATGGCAGAAAGCTGAGAGGTTTTAAATGTTTGCTAAGAGAAATTATATGAATGTATATATGAATGAATTAATTATATGAATGTACCTCTGAAGGTTTTGTCTTCAGAAAAGTTTCGATGGCATTCTTCACTCCATGTATTGCCTATAGTGTTTATAATCGCAATGCTTCTATGTTTGAATTACGGAGGTTAATGTTACCAGAAACGGCTCTATTTCTGCCTTTTCATAAGCGCCACCCAGTGTCAGATTTAGTTTTTCTCTGGCCAAAAAACGGACAGTATTTGCATGAACAACTAAACATTTTAACAGGTTGATGAAAAACAAGCTTATGTGGATTCTACAATTTTATAATTAAGGTGTCTAGATTTATTTATGGGCAGACAATACCTCTTTTAAATAATTTAATATCATTTTAACCTAACCATTTTCTTTATTTAAATGCTTAAAGGTGCAATATGTAAGATTTTTGCAGTAAAATATTTAAAAACCACTTGGCCAGTGTTATATGTTTTGTTTACTTGAGTACTTACAATATCCCAAATGTTTCCAACTATTTGTAAATCGTGAGAAAATTGCAATGTTACCCAAGGCTCCGGGACGTGTGAGGAGTCGCCTGTCAATCGCGTCATACCCGCGTTACCCTCGGTTTCCGGTTTTATTTTGTAGAAACCATGGAAACACCAAAGATGCTTTAATATTTACATGTTTTAATAGACAAGGGAACAGCAGTTTTGATATATTTATAGACAGAAAACTAATTGTTGTTATATAGCTCAACACATTTAGTCTTATTGTTTAAATCAATTTTCTTGATTTTTTACCACGTCTCAGAGAAAAACACTATTTTGTCAAGATGCAGCTTTATTTTTAGTAACAGTAATACAGCATTTTCTCCATCATACAATACGTTTTAAAATTAATTGCATGCTATTTATCAACACAAGCCATCCAGCATTTAATATGATATTGTAAAATTGATCTCTTACTGCAGTGTGTAACAGTGTCTCACAGCAGCCGCCGAGCGAACACTCAGAGTAACGTTATAACATCATTTTCAACACACTCAAATGTATCTAATATGATAAACAGAGCTGCGTTACCTCATACTCATGACCGGAAAAGCGGAAGCGGCGCCGGCGACTGTGTCATAATAAAAGTCCTGCTGCTCGTGAGGCGTGTGTTGATCAATCGCTCCAGCTCCTCGTTCAGCTCCACAACACTCGCTCCTGCTCTGCTTCACACTACAGTAACGTTAATAATCCATGAACATGATTTCTTCCCGACTCCAATCCCTATTCTTTTGCACCGTCCGTTGTCCCAGGATTCCGCGCTCAAACTTGGTATCATCAAGCTACGCCTTTGTTTTGAATAGGCCTCTAGCGACCTCTAGTGACCTCTAGTGGACAGAATTCTTACATACTGCACCTTTAAATGTGAGGTTTACCGTTTTATGAAATGTTTTTCAAAGTTTTATTTGAACGTTTCGTATATGTTATTAGATAATAGTTGTCAGTCATGTTGTCATTTGTAAATCAGGATATTGATAATGTTGTTTTTAGTGTTTTATACAAATAAGATGTACTTTTATTTGTTTATTTTAAATGTAAAACTTGGTGAAATTATTTACGTGTCAGTACTTTTTGAAGATTTCCTGCACATTTTAACAATACTGTGATAATATTGATAATCGTGATTTAAGAAATTTTCATACCGTTTCATCTCTAATTACCAAACATCAGTATTGGGAAAGCTGTACTATCAAACCAAGCTAAATTGTTTGCTATCTGAACTAATTTCACACATAGCATTACATGAAAGTTGCCAAAAATAATAATATTAAAAATATGATGGTTTATTTTAAAAAAGGAGAAAATTATTTGAGCCAAGAAGTCATTTTGGGCCACTTTTGTCTGCAGTCTAACCCTATCCTTTTGACAGAATCATGATTTTGTCTCTCTCTGTATATACCTGTGTATATAGTTTTGTTTTTTCCCCTCAAATTCACACCTGTCCAGTAGAGGGCGCAGCTCAAACACTCCTTTCAGCTGCACAGGATTGCAGAAAAGTCAGATGCACTAGAAGAACATTCAACACTATACTTAAACAATAAAAAGAGGAAAAAAAGAAACACAAATGTGATTATGTGATTGTGTCATTTATGCTTATTAGTGTGATCAGCAGCAAAGACACTGGTTAATGAAGAGAGATTAAATATTTGGTGAAATTTAAATTTTTTTGTATTTGTGTAAACAGTTATAATATTTTTTTTCAATGTTTTTATTCATTTTGAGCAATGCAGAATCTGCTTTGCAACAAAATTGTCATGCTATACAACTAACCTACCATCATTAGTCATTGGATAATAAAATATTAGATTTCACCTGCCTGTGTTTTGTTGAAGGGTGTACTCACTGTGATCTGAACTGAACGTTTGACCCCCAAAGTCTGGTTTGTTTGATGAGTTTGCTCACCCGCATTAAACTTAAAGGGTTAGTTCACCCAAAAATGAAAATTCTGTCATTTATTACTCACCCTCATGTCGTTCCACACCCGTAAGACCTTCTTTAATCTTCAGAACACAATTAAGATATTGTAGTTGAAATCCGATGGCTCTGTGAGGCCTGAGCAATGACATTTCCTCTCTCAAGATCCATTAATGTACTAAAAACATATTTAAATCACTTCATGTGAGTACAGTGGTTCAATATTAATATTATAAAGCCACGAGAATATTTTTGGTGCGCCAAAAAAACAAAATAACGACTTATTTAGTGATGGCCGATTTCAAAACACTGCTTCAGGAAGCTTCGGAGCGTTATGAATCAGCGTGTCGAATCAGCGGTTCGGAGCGCCAAAGTCACGTGATTTCAGCAGTTTGGCGGTTTGACACGCGATCCGAATCATGATTCGATACTCGAGCAGATGTAGCGACAACAATATCTGGTAAGTAATTGAGGTGTTTTGACACAGATCAAATATACACATATGATTCGCTGTTTATGTTCACAGACACAGACTGTTTATGTGAACTGTGTGTTTTTTTGACAGAATCTTGTTTGTATTTGACAGTTTAAACAAGCAAAAAAAAATGTGAAAGAGAAGTTTAAATTACTCACGAGCCTTGATGTCTGATTGCCAGCTGTCTGTGTTTGCATCAAAAAATTATCCATTATAAATTTAAACTGATATAGCTTTAAAACGCGTAGAAATAATAAACTTTAATGATGAAAGAATAACTATGCAATCTGTGAGAGTGATCGTGATATAGATGATAATCAAAACCAAGCAAATGTCTTGTTAGTATTCGGCAGAGAATCCGATTGAGGCAAGAGCTGTGATGTGGAGAGGGGGCGGGTCACAGCAGCTCATTTGCATTTAAAGGCACATGCACGAAAACAGCCATGTAAAGATAAAGTTAAGACAAATATTAAATATTTTATTTATTAAGGTTTTTATTTATTTATTTTTAAGATAAGGTTAAAAAAATAAAAAATGTAATTGAAGCTTAATTTAAAAAAGTGTAGAAATGCACAGAGAAATAAAATAAAATGAATACAGTATGTACATTAATTAATTAAATATATATATATATATAGAAAATACAGAAATGTTTTATATTAAAGTGCAACAATACAAGCATTAACTTCATTATTGTTTACTCATGTGATCGTTGAAATAATTAATGTAGGTCAAAGGTTCAAAAATCAATCATCATACACACCATAACAGTCTTGATGTATTAGCCTGTTAAATTAAAGAAATTAATCATTTTATTCAGCAAGGATGCATTAAATTGATCAAAAGTGACAGTAAAGACATTTTTAATGTTACAAAAGATTCTATTTTAAATAAACACTGTTCTTTTGAACTTTCTATTCATCAAAATATCCTGAAAAAAAATATTATACACAAATATTTTGTACTATTGTATACAATAAATGTTTGTTGAGCAGCAAATAAGAATATTAGAATGATTTATGAAGGATCTTGTGACAGGGTTCAAAAATAAAGACCTGATTTTGTAATTTTTTTTTTTTTGTCCAGAGAAACAAGCAATAAGTGACTGAACATATGTTTGAATCAGAGGTGGGCTGATCTACATAAGGCTGTCTATATAATACAACTAGGATAAAAATAGGATTTGAGTATGAGAACTTTGTTTTAAATGACTTGAGACTCGACTTGGATTCGTGATAATAGAATCCAGACTTAACTCCGACTCAAGTCTGTGATATAGTGATAAAGACTTTCTCTAGTTTGAATAACATATTTAAGCGTAATTAATTCATATAAACCTTTTTCCTGAATGTGGAAGTCACATGAAGTGATGGTGCTTTATGTAACGTTCTGTAATGTAAGTGACAAATCCCATTTGACATTCGTGCTGGCTACTGTATACAGGCCACCAGGACACCATACAGACTTTATCAAAGAATTTGCTGATTTTCTATCAGAGTTAGTACTGGCTGCGGATTAAGTCCTCATTGTTGGTGATTTTAATATCCATGTAGATAATGATAAAAACGCATTGGAATTGGCATTTACAGACATTCTAAACTCTATTGGAGATTGACAACACTTGTCAAGACCCACTCGTTGTCGTAATCATACTTTATAAATAATATTGTCACATGGAATCAATACTGATGCTGTTAAAATTCTGCAGCAGAGCGATGACATGATCATTATCTAGTCTTGTGTGTACTACATTTAGCCAAGGCTGCAAAACTGCCTCCCTGCCACAAATATGGTAGAACTATCACTTCTACCACTAAAGAATCTAAATAATCTAAATAATCTTCCTGATCATCGCCTTAGCATAGCAGACAGCTTAGAAGACCTTAATGTTGCAACAGAAACTATTGACTGCCTCTTTTCCAGCACACTAGACTCAGTTGCTTTGAGCTTAAAGAAGATAAAAGAAATTAATCCAATGCCGTGGTACAACGAGCACACTCGGGCCCTTAAGAGAGCAGCCAGAAAAATGGAGCGCAGCTGGAAGAAAATGAAACTAGACATTTTTCGCATTTCGTGGAAAGAAAGCATTTTTGCATAAAGAAAGGCCTTATTTTTCAAATTTCTTAGAAGAAAATAAACACAACCCTAAGTATTTATTTTATACAGTGGCTAAATTAACAAGAAATAAAGCTTCAACTTCTGATGTTTCCAAACAGCACAGCAGTAATGACTTTATGAACTTCTTTCATTTACAAATTTGCAAGGTTTGCAAATAATGGCGCCGCGGATGGCAGCCTCAGTGCTGAGCTCTTCAGTGTTTGTTCTGTTTTTGTTCGTTTTTCCTGTTTTTTGTTTTTCAAACACCATCAGTTTTACCAGGGATGAACTGCTGAACATTCGGCAGTACACACCACAAAATCTTTTACCGGATTTCGACTATTCAGACGTTTTGTTGGACGTTGCAGTCGGCACAGCGGCAGCGCTGTTAAGACGCTACAGGAAGACGCGCAGACGGGGGAAGCGCGCCGGAGCTCTCGTGAAATTCAGACAGCGCGGATTAAGAACGGCGCTCCCCAGCATCCATCTGGCAAATCTCCGCTCTCTTCCCAACAAAACAGACGAACTCCTTCTGCTCTCCCGGACAAATAAGGATTTTTCAAACTCTGCTGCTCTGTGCTTCACGGAGACCTGGCTGAACGACGCCATTCCGGACAGCGCGTTAAGTCTGCCGGGCTTTCAGCTGTTCAGATCANATTGTGTCAGCGAGTCCATTGTAGTGTCCCTGAGGAAAAATTCCATTCATTCGCTGCTTTAAAAGAGGAAGAATTGTCTAAACTTGTTAAATCATCAAAATCAACATGTATGTTAGACCCTACACCAACTAATCTATTGAAAGAGATGCTTCCAGAGGTCATACATCCTCTTCTTAATATCATTAATTCATCTTTATCACTAGGATACATACCAAAAACTTTTAAGCTGGCTATTATTAAACCTCTTTATTAAAAAAACACAACTTGATCCTAGAGAATTAGTCAATTACAGGCCGATCTCAAATCTACCTTTTCTGTCAAAAATACCAGAAAAGGCAGTTTCATCACAACTACGTTCCTTCTTGGAAAGAAATGGTATCTGTGAGGATTTCCAGTCAGGATTTAGACCATACCATTGTACTGAGACTGATCTTATTAGAGTTACTAATGATTTGCTCTTAGATAGATCCTTAGATCCTTTTCCTTTTTAGCACCTAAACTCTGAAACAATCTTCGTAGCATTGTTCAGGAAGCAAACACACTCTGTCAGTTTAAATCTAGACTAAAAATGCATCTCTTAATCCTGTCATAAACACAACACATTATCAATTTATGTTTTCACATACGTTAAAGGATTGTTAGGCTGCATAATTTAGGTCAGCCGGAACCTATAACACCAGATGTACTCGTTACATCAGAAGTAGAATGGCATCTATGCTAATATTAGTCTCTCTGTTTATCCCAAGGTTTATTGTAGTCAGCCGTATCCAGATCAGATGAAAGACCTGTGCCTAGACGTGACGATAGATCATCCCCTGTGAAGGCCTCACCGACACGACAGCCAGTGGCACAGATTCCCAACAAACCGTGAATACGATCTTCAACTAGATGGAACTGGATTAAATATTTTGACTGTTGCGATCCCAATCGGACTTATGACCTGTAACGCTGCCTGAATCATAATCGCGCACTGTTCGCTGTTGGCCAGAGAAGGACTGGTCACCCGACTGAGCCTGGTTTCTCCAAAGGTTTTTTTTCTCCATTTTTGTCACCTGTTGGTCACCTGATGTCACCTGTTAGAGTTTGAGTTCCTTGCCGCTGTCGCCTTTGGCTTGCTTAGATGGGAACACTTGATATTCAACAATGTTTCTGATCTGCCTGCATTGACACCATTGTATGCGAACCATTGGATGGTTTACTTTTCCGGTCTCTGGTGTTTCTAGTCAAATTAGCATATTTTCCAAGCTGATAATGTAATGTTAAACCTATTAAAACAGTTTAAAAATCACATGGCTCCATAGCGCCATTAACTAAATGTTTCCATGATGCACTAAGTTGTGGGCTGAACTCTTGCTCTATCCGGATCTTCTTTACTCAACAGCGGAATCTCTGAAGTCTCCGATTCATTTGCATTTTTTCCTGTGGAACCTGAAAGGAATACAGGAACAATCATAGAAATTAGAGAAGATGTGGAGGTCATATATAGTCCAATTATAGTCTAGAAGAATTGATGCTGTTCTTAAAAATCAAGGAGGTCATACAAAATATTAGCATATAGAAAGAGAACAGTGTTAGTTTTAGCTACATTTGATAGCTAGATAAGTTATAAGTTTGTGAGTTTTATCTCACAATTCTGACTTTTTTCTCAGAATTGCATAATTTAAACTCACAATTGAATTTTTTTTCTCACAATTGCGAGTTCTAAAGTCAGAATTGTGTGATATAAAGTCGCAACAGTAAAAATTGAGGTATTTGATGATGTATGTTTTGTCACGTGACGCATGTGTGCCCATAGATATTTAAGGCTGTAGCAGCATGTTGTATCTGGTATTTAAGAGGTTCAGTTGTTGTTCAGACGTCAGAATGAGAAGAAAATCTGAAGTGATTTTGACCATGATCCACTTCAGCACAATAAAGCTCATTATTTTTCTCTTGCTGTATCAGCTGTAATACTCACGGTTTTGCCTTTCTAGTTCAGAGATCTTATGCTGATAGTATAAAACAGCAGCAGCAGATAACACCAGCAGCAGAACGACAACAACTATTCCTGTTGCAACACCTGGAGACAGACCTGGATCTGAAACAGTTAAAAACAGACAGTCATTAGTTTTCACAGACATCTGATAAACAATCATTACTTTAAAATACTTACAGTAGCAATGAATATCAATCATAAACTACTCTGATTGGCCACGAGGATCTTATTTCATATAGCAGCACAGGAACGTTTATCATAAACCTGTCTATGTTCAATTTCATTTCCTTATTCTACAGAACGACTGATCCTGCTTTGACTTGTTTTGGAGTTACTGGTGGCATGAAACTAAAAATATCTGCTCATAATGTGTGTGAAATCAAATGTAAGTCAATCACTGTTCATTTTTTATAGTACTGTGGTATAAAATCAAAATGGGTTGTTCTGAATATCAGTCATGTGATCACCTGCGGCCCAATCACAGTTGTGATTATATACAGAACAGTCGTGTGGCCTAGTCGGCAGTCGTGGCCTAATGGATAGAGAGTCGGACTTGTAACCCAAAGGTCATGGGTTCGAGTCTCAGGTCCGGCAGGGATTGTCGGTGAGGGGAGTGAATATCCAGCGCTCTCCCCACCCTCAATACCACGACTGAGGTGAGACCCTTGAGCAAGGCACCGTACCCCCAACTGCTCCCCGGGCGCCGCAGCAATGGCTGCCCACTGCTCCGGGTGTGTGTTCACGGTGTGTGTGTTCACTGCTGTGTGTGTGCACTTGGATGGGTTAAATGCAGAGCACAAATTCCGAGTATGGGTCACCATACTTGGCCACATGTCACTTCACTTTCACTTCAACAACAGCATGACTGTGATACTGAGAAACTACAACACTGTAAGACTGATGAACACATTATAACTGTATTTGCTGCACTTTAAAACTCTGTTGAATTCAGTTTAATTTATAAAACAAAAAAAACATTTAAAACTATTTATTCTGAAAGGTAAATACGTATCCTCACCATAGACGACAACAATGAATGTCACAGTTGAGGTCCCAGCGCTGTGATCGATCCATAGATGATAAAGTCCAGAGTCTGTGATTCTCGTGTTGTTGATGGTCAGAGATCCAGTCTGATTATTCAGCTTCAGTCTGTCTCTGAATCTCTCATCTTTAGTATATGAGATCTTATTTCTATCAGTTTCAGCAATGATTGAGCCTAAATCTCCAAACCTCCACTTTATTTGATTAAATTTCTCTCTTAAACGAGTGTCTAGAGTGACAGAATCTCCCTCCATCACTGACACTCTCTTCACTCCATCTTTATCATCACCAAACACTGCAGAACAAACACAAACAGTCAGAGATTAAACTCATAAACACTGCTGCTGATGTTACTGTACAGATATTACTCTGATAATAATCTTGTCTGATAAACACAATTTGACTTACTCACATACAGAACGTCTATGTTACTATTGTAACCCCGTTCCCTGAAGGAGAGAACAGAGACATTACGCCGACCCTGACATAATGGGGTCTCGCCTGGGAACCCAATCACCTCCAAGTGGTACAAAACGAGCCAATGGGAATTGGCCAGTGAGATTTACATGCCACAGCATCCGGGTATAAATAGGACTGCCATACACACTTCCATTCATATTTTTCTGAGGAGCCAAAATAGGTACCCCGGCCATTCAGGGGTGACTCAGGGCTATGGCAAGGGGACATAACGTCTCCATTCCTCCTTCAGGGAACGATAATACTGACGTAATGGGGTCCCAATGGAAAACACCATAATGAACTCAACCACGTTACGAGTGTTGCATCAGTAGCATGCCCAATGCAAGTACTACCACAGATGTCGTAACCTTCCAGTGTCCGGAGTAAGCCCAAGGAAGTTTTCCATACCAGTGGGATGGAGTGGACAGGGCGTTATTCAGGGGATGGTCAAGAGTGCCTCAGGACTCAATTCCAAATTGACCAAAACGCCAAGGAAGCGTTCCCAGTCCAACGGAGAGGAATGCTATGGAGACCACACCCTGCCCGAAGGGAGGAGGCCTGTGGAACACACATATGGACTGACCCATGGGGCAGTAACGCATATGGAAATCTCTGAGGTAGGACCAACCTAACCAGGGAGAAACACTACAGTCCAGATATAGGGCAGAGCAGAGCCGCCCAGGGAAAGACACGGTTTTACCGTACCGTGGACGAAACACATATGAGATTACCTGCAGGGACTCACATCATATGGGCATCTAGCCCAGTACAAGGGCTGACCAACCTGGCATGCACACGAGTACTGGACCTGGTGTCTGACTGCTGCAGGATGCAGGAGGAACTCCACAGGGTTCATCTGTGCAGAAAGCAGAAATTTCTCATATTCCCTCATCCGAGCGTGAATATCTACGCGTAGACAGAACACAGGAGTAGACTCCACTCAGGGTGCACGGCTCGCCATGGGACTAGTACGCCAAGGTGATAGCATCCACTATCCAGTCGGCCAACCTCTGCTTGGAGACAGCTTTTCCCTTCTGCTGACCTCCAAAGCAGACAATAAGCTCCTCAGAGCTTCTGAAGCTCTGCGTGCAGTCCATGTAGACGCGCAGAGCACAAATGGGACACAGCAATGCTAGGGCTGGGTCTGCCTCCTCCAGGGGCAGCGCTTGTTCACCAAGTTCACCACCTGGTACCATTAGGGAGTGGTGGGAACTTTGGGCACATATCCGGGCCAGGGTCTCAGGATAATGAGACAAAGCCGGTCCAAATTCTAGGCATGATTCACTGACCGAAAATGCAGGTCCCTGAAACTCTTAAAGGATGCAAGTGCGGTCAGGAGCACTGTCTTGAGAGACAGATGTTTAAGCTCGACTGACTCAAGGGGTTTGAATGGAGCTGTCTGTAAGCCCGCCAGGGCGACAGAGAGGTCCCAAGAGGGAACAAGGCGAGGCCTAGGAGGATTTAACCTCCTGGCGCCACTCAGGAACCTGATGATCAGGTGGTGATCCCTAGTGACCTGCCACCAACCACATCATGATGTGCTGCGATGGCGGCCACATAAACCTTCAAAGTGGAGGGGGACAGCCTCCGCTCCAAGCCGTCTTGAAGGAAGGAAAGCACAGAACTGATCGGAAATTTAATTTCCGGGGGTCTTCCCGGCGGAAAGAACACCACTCAGCGAACAGACTCCACTTCATGGCATAAACGCGCCTCGTAGAGGGGGCTCTGACCGAAGTGATAGTGTCAACTACCGATGTGGTAGGCTAATTAAATCCTCCGCGTCCCATCCAGAGACCACAAGTGGAGGTTCCAGAGGTCGGGACTTGGGTGCCATACGGTACCCCGTCCCTGAGAAAGCAGGTCCTTGCTCAGGGGAATCCACCTGGGAGGGGCTGTCGCGAGGAGCATCAGCTCTGGGAACCAGGTCCAGTTGGGCCAGTAAGGCGCAACTAGCAAGACCTGCTCCTGGTCCTCCCTGACCTTGCACAGAGACTGTGCGAGAAGGCTCACTGGGGGAAATGCATATATGCATAGGCCTCGGGGCCAGCTGTGTGCCAGTGCATCCGTGCCAGCAACTCAAGACAATTGATATGCCACTGCAGTTGAGGTCCTGTCCAGAAGTCCAACGCAACATGCCCGTTGCATCTGTTGCCAGTGCTGAAGCGGTCTCATATGAAGCAATCCGAGCGCCGTGACAACAGCTGCGGATGCCATGTGCCCAAGGAGCCTCTGAAATTGTTTCAGTGGAACCAGTGTTTTCTGCGAGAAAGAATTCAGGCAGTTTAGCACTGACTGTGCGCACTCGTTGGTAAGACTTGCCGTCATGCTGACCGAGTCCAACTCCACACCGAGAAAAGAGATACTCTGCATGGGGGAGAGTTTGCTCTTTTCCCAGTTGACCCGAAGCCTTAACTGGCGGAGCACCAAGTCCCTGTATTCGCACAACTGATCTGGAGACTGAGCCAAGATAAGCAAGTCATTGAGACAGTTGAGGATGCAAACACCTACTTCCCTGAGCGGGGCAAGGGCACCTTCTGTAACTTTGGTAAAGACGCATGGTGACAGGGACAGCCCAAAGAGTAGGACCTTGTACTGGTATGCCGACCCTCAAACACAAAGCGTAGAAATGGTCTGTGTCTAGGGATGATCGAGACATCCTTCAGGTCGATCGCTGCAAACTAACCCTGGGCGCGAACGCACGTGAGGATGTGTTTCAGCATGAGCATCTTGAACGGGAGCTTGTGAAGGGCCCGATTCAAGAAATGCAGATCCAAGATTGGCTGTAGCCCCCTGACTTTCTTGGGTACTATGAAGTACGGGCTGTAAAACCCTGACTTCATCTCGGCTGGAGGGACAGGCTCTATTGCGTCCTTCGCCAGGAGGACCGCAATTTCTGCCCGCAGGACAGGGGCGTTCTTGACCTGCCACCAAGGTGTACAGGAATCTGGGGGGACACCAGGAAAAAAGAAATAAACCACCCCTTCCAATCGAAATTTCATTTAGATCGAGCTCAATCGGATCGATTAAGGTGTTTACATTAACGTTTTTAACGTTAACGTCTGGTTGAGCCATCAATCCTATTACAAATGGATTATTTGGGTGCATGTAAAGGTAGCCAATGCGTTTTTCCTCTTTGGAAAGTCATCAAAACTTTCACAAAAAGTCATGAAAAAAAAAAAGCATTCTCACCATATACAGTAACAATGAATGTCTTATTTGAGGTCCCAGTGCTGTGATCGATCTGTAGATGATAAAATCCAGTGTCTGTGATTCTCATGTTGTTGATGGTCAGAGATCCAGTCTGATTATTCAGCTTCAGTCTGTCTCTGAATCTCTCATCATCAGTATATGAGATCTTATTTATATCAGTGTCAGCAATGATTGAGTCTGAATCTCCAAACCTCCACTTTATATGATTAAATTTCTCTCTAAAATCAGTGTTTAGAGTGACAGAATCTCCCTCCATCACTGATGCTCTCTCCACTTGATCTCCATCTCCGTCAGCACCAAACACTGAGGACCAAACACAAACAGTCAATCAGAGATTAAACTCACATCAAGATAGGGCTGTGACGATAACCGCATTACTACAGTATAATGAGATGCCTACCGCGGTGTTGAGGTAATCACAGTCACACGTTTTTGTATTTTAATTATTTATTTTGCCAGTGAAAGTTACAGGAGTGCATACAGTGTGTGATATGAACTATAAATACAATTATTGTTTATCATAAGAAAAAAAAACAGCTTCCTACGTAAGGGCGAGGGACAGTCCAAACACATTGGGGGATTTATTTTGTGCATGTTTCTGATTATTATTAACTGCTTAACTTGACATTTGATAATCAACAGTGCTTTGGTCTGCCTGCATTGACACTATTCTTTAAGAGCTGCTGTGCAGCCAAAATATATACCAGTTATCACTGTAAAGCTGCTTTGACACAATCTGCATTGTAAAAAGCGCTATATAAATAAAGGTGACTTAACTGCTAGGTTCCAGTACTTGTGATGTCTACAAATAATGTTGAACTAAAATATATTGTTAGACCAACAATATCTTATCAATTAATGATGACGTTCACACCTGACTTTCTTGGTTTTCTTCCTATTTAATAAATCCAGGCAATTGGTTGCTGAAACATTGATCAAAATTAAGATACAATTTATGCAAAACAAAATTTGCTTTAAAGAAAGGCTTTCTACAAAACAAAACTTAATGAAGTGGTCAAATTTCAAAATCATGTCTGACTCACTGCATGTCTCCCGACATATTGCGCATCTTATTAGCCTATCTTGTCATGCTGTTCACTTTTGTAACTAACATTACATTGTAAACCCGAATAAGTTGGGCTAACTCAAACATTTTTTGGGTAATCAGTTGCTTAAAATTTATGAAAAGTTATGATTATGAGTAATGAGTAAGCAGAACTGTCAAGTTTTGAGTTTGTAGGACTCATGCATGTTATTTGATCCTACCTTGGAGAACTGAGTTAGCTAACTCATACATTTTGATACCAATTAACATTACATATTTAGTTAATTTTGTTATTTTAAATTATATACTTCACTGTTAACCATAATAAGAAAATTCAGAAAATGCCAACTTGCTAATTTGTTAACAATAGCATGGTATAGCATTTACTGAATGAGTGCGACTTAAAACATGTAACACACCTGCTCTCAAACCAAGCCAAGACTTTCACCATGATGGTAACTCTCCAAAAACCCACATTAACTGAAACTCTTCTAAATTAGCAAAACATTAATCACTACTAAATCTTCCTTACCATTAATCTTGCACACACACACAATTATAAAACACTTAATTTGAGCATTTACTCTCTCTTTTGAGTGAGCATGCTGGGAAATAGAAATCCCAGCCAAGTTTTAGTTAAACTTAAGTTAGTCTGACATAATAGAAACAAGTTCATACAACTCAAAACAATGAAACAGTTGAGTTTACTTAAAATGTCAGTGTTGTGAACATCAAAGAAAAAGAAAGTTCTAAATACTCATAGCAGTTAATTTGATCAATTTAAGTTTGTGCTACTCAAACCAATTAAGTAGGATCATATTTCCATGTGTGAATATGATATTTGTCCAGTTGTTGTTGACTCTTGCTGATCTAGTGCACTAAACTGACATGCTCCATACAGCAGTTACAGAATGAGTGAACAAGTGAACAACTGCTCCGACTGTCTGTCAGATTTTAAAATGCTGGTTTGAATGAAGGTGTTTGTACTGAATGTGCTGTTACATGTGCTTAAAAAGAGTCTGTGTCTTTAAAAACTAATGCTAATGAACTACAGCCAATGCTAAGTGCTCAAAGTGAAACTGAAAGTCAACAGAAATCACACACTTACCACAGATTATAAATAAAAACACGGAGATTTTTGAATGGTTCTTCATTCCAACTAAATCTGATTTCTCTGTTAATACTGACACACACCCATCCGACAGAGAAGCTTTAATACCAGCAATGAATGAATAATAAAGTTACATGACGACTGAAATACTGCTGAAGAAGAGAGAGAGAGAGAGTTTATGCTTCCAAAACCTGGAAGACTGAGAGAAACAAATCCTGATGGGATTATTATTATGGGAGATTATATTTCTTCTTCACACTGGATCTGAAACTTTAGTAAAGCTTTACTGCCATCTGCTGTTTGCATCGACCCTTTTCACTCTCAGAGTCAGAGANTCTTTTACCCTATGGCCGACGAACGCGCCGGCATGTTCAGCATTCTGCCAATTTATGTTTCTGCCGGTGGGTGCCCACCAGTGCCCCACATCACCCAGATTCAGAGGTTCATCTGTGCTCTAATTATCAGTGGTTTGAATCTGCCCTTATGTAGTTTTTTTCCTCATAAAGTTCAAAGAAGTTCATTAATGTTTGTATATCAAGAGCATGGACATGTTTGTGTGCATTTTGTTAGTGATAAAGTCCAGAGTAAGAAAGTAAGAAAAAATCCCATACCGTCACAGCCCTACATCAAGAATCAAGACAAATAGGTAACAGACAAAAAAACATTAAAATAAATAAACAATATTTTGACAGAGAAACATGGTTCAGTCTTTTTTTATGTTTTCCAAAATATTTTAAGCTCTGAAATACTTTCATTTTTTCCATGTGTGAATATGATATTTGTCCAGTTGTTGTTGACTCTTGCTGATCTAGTGCACTAAACTGACATGCTCCATACAGCAGTTACAGAATGAGTGAACAAGTGAACAACTGCTCCGACTGTCTGTCAGATTTTAAAATGCTGGTTTGAATGAAGGTGTTTGTACTGAATGTGCTGTTACATGTGCTTAAAAAGAGTCTGTGTCTTTAAAAACCAATGCTAATGAACTACAGCCAATGCTAAGTGCTCAAAGTGAAACTCAAAGTCAACAGAAATCACACACTTACCACAGATTATAAATAAAAACACGGAGATTTCTGAATGGTTCTTCATTCCAACTAAATCTGATTTCTCTGTTAATACTGACACACACCCATCCAACAGAGAAGCTTTAATACCAGCAATGAATGAATAATGAAGTTACATGACGACTGAAATACTGCTGAAGAAGAGAGAGAGAGAGAGTTTATGCTTCCAAAACCTGGAAGACTGAGAGAAACAAATCCTGATGGGATTATTATTATGGGAGATTATATTTCTTCTTCACACTGGATCTGAAACTTTAGTAAAGCTTTACTGCCATCTGCTGTTTGCATCGACCCTTTTCACTCTCAGAGTCAGAGAAGTGAAAGATAAAGTTAAGAAAAAGACAAGGATTTTATTTATTAAGAAAAGGTTAAAAAAATAAAAGAGGAAATGAAACTTAATTTAAAAAGAGTGTAGGAATGCACATAGAGAAATTAAACTAAAAACTCTTCAAATTATTACTTTGTTTGAACGTTTTGACAATTGAAATTCTTCAGTTCTGAATTTTGCATACTTTTAGCATTCTTTCTATACTAAAAAATGAACAAATTTTAATGAACTAAACATTAATCATGGCAAATGGGTCATCACATTTTAACGAAATGAAACGCAATACAGAAACATAAAATCTTTAAAAAAATATTTAATTGGGATAACAGGTCTTTTCATACCTATCATTAACATTACAGGTCAAATATGATATATCACACAGAAAAAGATGTTGATCAGGGGATATCATATGAAATGTATTTTTTAATCAGGAAATAATAGAAAAATAGAAAAATACTGATTTACAAAATCAAGCTGAAACATTCACATAGAACACATGAGATGATAGGATATTTACATAGTTTGTTTGATCAGCAATTTCTGATATAAAAGTGCAATAATACTTTTCCATTATTGTTCAGTATAATTGTAAAAATAATTAATGTAAATCAAAGGTTCAATCATCATACACACCATAACAGTCTTGATCTACAGCAGTAACTCAGGATTTCACGATGTATTTTTTGTGATTTTGTGATTAAAATGTAGGCCTAGTGGTAATTTCCAGAAATTTGTGAAAAATTTGCAATGTTTTTTACATTTTTTTTTTATAATTAGGTTACCACATTTAGCCTACCATATTACATATTAGGTTATATGCACAATAGTCACACAACAGAACAAACTAAATGCTCAAATCTTGTTTAGCATCTGAAAGCTCGCTTTAGTCTGTCAGATCACTTCAATCAGATCCATGAAGTCCTGTTTGGTTTTGAAGCTTCCCACAAAGTTGGTGTATTCTGGAGATCTGAATGTGTGGAAATACACCACAATCTGAGAGGAGTGCATGGCGTAATTCAGAAAGATTCATGCAGAGAGACAGCTGAAAGCGTTTTTATTTATTTTATTTTACAAGGTTTTGTTGTTATTGTGAGCATACACAAATAAAAGTAGACCATTTGTAGTCTTGCACTAATCTGTAGGCTATAAAAATGTAGCCAATTTAATTTCAATTTATATTTAAATATTAGGCTATAGCCTAATATTATTTTTTTAATTTCACTTATGTTGATTATGAAAAGTGACGGATGCGCAATGTCGGGAGACATGAGTTTGACCACTTCATTAAGTTTTGTTTTATAGTAAGCCTTTCTTTTAAGTGAATTTCGTTTTGTAGAAATTGTGTATTAAGTTCAATCAATGTTTCATCAACCAATTGCAATAAATAGGAAGAAAACCAAGAACGTCGGGCGTGGATTGAAGTGCGTAACAAACGAACCGCGGCCTTTGAATAAGGCTGAAGCAATAAACGTCTTTCTGTTTTTATTACATTTCTTAAATTCATGTCTTTATTACTTAATTAATTAACTCTTGCTCTATCCGGATCTTCTTTACTCAACAGCGGAATCTCTGAAGTCTCCGATTCATTTGCATTTTTTCCTGTGGAACCTGAAAGGAAAATCATAGAAATTACAAAGAGAAGATGTGGAGGTCATATTTAGTCCAATTATAGTCTAGAAGAATTGATGCTGTTCTTAAAAATCAAGGAGGCCATACAAAATATTAGCATATATAAAAAGAACAGTGTTAGTTTGAGCTACATTTGACATCTAGATGAGTTATAAGTTGTCTGTACCTTCGCTGCAGGGTTCGATCTGTAGTTTATAATCTCCAGAATCTGTGTTTTTTTGTTTTTCAGCATCAGCGACAGATTCTCCTGTCACAGCAGCACACAGAAATAGAGAAATTAAAAGATTATTATGGTGAGTTTGCAGATGAACAACATAGAAGACCTAAAAAGATACTGGGTGAATCTTGTTTTTTTAGTAATCTTTTCATCATGTGAATACATTTTTTTTTAAATAGATATACATTTATACATTTAACATCAGTTCTGGATTCAGTTCTATTTTCAGTCCCATAGATATTTAAGGCTGTAGCAGCATGTTGTATCTGGTATTTAAGAGGTTCAGTTGTTGTTCAGACGTCAGAATGAGAAGAAAATCTGAAGTGATTTTGACCATGATCCACTTCAGCACAATAAAGCTCATTATTTTTCTCTTGCTGTATCAGCTGTAATACTCACGGTTTTGCCTTTCTAGTTCAGAGATCTTATGCTGATAGTATAAAACAGCAGCAGCAGATAACACCAGCAGCAGAACGACAACAACTATTCCTGTTGCAACACCTGGAGACAGACCTGGATCTGAAACAGTTAAAAACAGACAGTCATTAGTTTTCACAGACATCTGATAAACAATCATTACTTTAACATACTTACAGCAGCAATGAATATCAATCATAAACTACTCTGATTGGCCATGAGGATCTTATTTCATATAGCAGCACAGGAACGTTTATCATAAACCTGTCTATGTTCAATTTCATTTCCTTATTCCACAGAACGACTGATCCTGCTTTGACTTGTTTTGGAGTTACTGGTGGCATGAAACTAAAAATATCTGCTCATAATGTGTGTGAAATCAAATGTAAGTCAATCACTGTTCATTTTT
>RJVU01042594.1:2103167-2114780 GCA_003731715.1 Anabarilius grahami
GTTTTTATTTATTTTATTTTACAAGGTTTTGTTGTTATTGTGAGCATACACAAATAAAAGTAGACCATTTGTAGTCTTGCACTAATCTGTAGGCTATAAAAATGTAGCCAATTTAATTTCAATTTATATTTAAATATTAGGCTATAGCCTAATATTATTTTTTTAATTTCACTTATGTTGATTATGAAAAGAGACGGATGCGCAATGTCGGGAGACATGAGTTTGACCACTTCATTAAGTTTTGTTTTATAGTAAGCCTTTCTTTTAAGTGAATTTCGTTTTGTAGAAATTGTATATTAAGTTCAATCAATGTTTCATCAACCAATTGCAATAAACAGGAAGAAAACCAAGAACGTCGGGCGTGGATTGAAGTGCGTAACAAACGAACCGCGGCCTTTGAATAATGTCTTTATTACTTAATTAATTGACAAGGTATTGTTGGTCTAACAGGGGCCCGTTGTGTGCACTAAGTTGTGGGCTGAACTCTTGCTCTATCCGGATCTTCTTCACTCAACAGCGGAATCTCTGAAGTCTCCGATTCATTTGCATTTTTTCCTGTGAAACCTGAAAGGAAAATCATAGAAATTAGAGAAGATGTGGAGGTCATATATAGTCCAGTTATAGTCTAGAAGAATTGATGCTGTTCTTAAAAATCAAGGAGGTCATACAAAATATTAGCATATAGAAAGAGAACCGTGTTAGTTTTAGATAGCTAGATTTGACATCTAGATGAGTTATAAGTTGTCTGTACCTTCGCTGCAGGGTTCGATCTGTAGTTTATAATCTCTAGAATCTGTGTTTTTTTGTTTTTCAGCATCAGCGACAGATTCTCCTGTCACAGCAGCACACAGAAACAGAGAAATTAAAAGATTATTATGGTGAGTTTGCAGATGAACAACATAGAAGACCTAAAAAGATACTGGGTGAATCTTGTTTTTTTAGTAATCTTTTCATCATGTGAATACATTTTTTTTTTAAATAGATATACATTTATACATTTAACATCAGTTCTGGATTCAGTTCTATTTTCAGTTCTATAGATATTTAAGGCTGTAGCAGCATGTTGTATCTGGTATTTAAGAGGTTCAGTTGTTGTTCAGACATCAGAATGAGAAGAAAATCTGAAATCTCTTGCTGTATCAGCTGTAATACTCACGGTTTTGCCTTTCTAGTTCAGAGATCTTATGCTGATAGTATAAAACAGCAGCAGCAGATAACACCAGCAGCAGAACGACAACAACTATTCCTGTTGCAACACCTGGAGACAGACCTGGATCTGAAACAGTTAAAAACAGACAGTCATTAGTTTTCACAGACATCTGATAAACAATCATTACTTTAAAATACTTACAGCAGCAATGAATATCAATCATAAACTACTCTGATTGGCCACGAGGATCTTATTTCATATAGCAGCACAGGAACGTTTATCATAAACCTGTCTATGTTCAATTTCATTTCCTTATTCTACAGAACGACTGATCCTGCTTTGACTTGTTTTGGAGTTACTGGTGGCATGAAACTAAAAATATCTGCTCATAATGTGTGTGAAATCAAATGTAAGTCAATCACTGTTCATTTTTTATAGTACTGTGGTATAAAATCAAAATGGGTTGTTCTGAATATCAGTCATGTGATCACCTGCGGCCCAATCACAGTTGTGATTATTTACAGAACAACAGCATGACTGTGATATTGAGAAACTACAACACTGTAAGACTGATGAACGCATTATAACTGTATTTGCTGCACTTTAAAACTGTTTAATTCAGTTTAATTATAAAACAAAAACACATTCTAAACTATTTATTCTGAAAAGTAAAAAAGTGTCCTCACCACAGACAACAATTTCTAATTTCCTATATGGCTTCCAATGATACATCTCTATTTCATAAAGTCCAGAGTCTGTGACTCTCATGTTCTTGATGATCAGAGATCCAGTCTGATTATTCAGCTTCAGTCTGTCTCTGAATCTCTCGGTGTCATTGAGGGGATATGAGATCTCATTACTATCAGTTTCAGCAATGATTGAGCCTGAACCTCCAAACCTCCACTTTATACGATTAAATTTCTCTCTTAAACGAGTGTCTAGAGTGACAGAATCTCCCTCCATCACTGACTCTCTCTTCACTCCATCTTTATCATCACCAAACACTGCAGAACAAACACAAACAGTCAGAGATTAAACTCATAAACACTGCTGCTGATGTTACTGTACAGATATTACTCTGATCATAATCTCGTCTGATAAACTCATATACAGAACAGTCAAAGTAATATGAGACATGATATGATCTTATGTTAGTCAAATCAATTTATTTTTATAGTGATTTATACAATATAAATGATTAAAAGCAGCTTTACTGTGATGAGTTCTGAATTCTTAGTTCGGTTCAATAACTGTGTAAAGATCATCAATTATTAATTTTATTAATTTCATCTATAAAGCAGCTCTGGAAAAAACTATCAGATCAATAATATTGCTGAATATTCGCAATTATTCATTTAACATACAGTTTTACACAAAGATATTTTCACATAGGAAATATTTAAATGAGTGAAACTGCTTTCTAGAGCACTTTTCTAGCTGACTAATGAGTTTATGGTCACTGAATATGTTTTTCTGAGGTAAATGTGACGTGACATTGTTTACAAGCTGTTTTATTGAGTCTTTTCGAGGTTGAAACACTGATTGAGCGATTACACGAGACATGATACGGATTTCAGTAAGTTGTACTGTATATTTTAACATACCTTCAGATGTTCATGCATGTTTATTTCGCTGTAACTGGTATTAAAGCGGAGGAGAGGATGATCACATGCTTCTCTTTAACTGAGGTGCTAAAGCGATCTGTCACGCCACATTAAACGGCACCAAAACCGTATTTATTTTCTAAATCTCATAATAAGATGGACGTCATTTGAAATCTGAGACTTTGCTTCATATCAAAAGTAACAAAGATTATTGCGATTTATTGGATGGGAAGAGCTACATATTCTGCTCATTCATCAACTGAAAACAGACTAATTGATTCTTGGGATTTAAGAATCGATATCGGTTTGTAAAAATGAGAATCGATTAAAATCGAGAAATCTATATTTTTTACCCAGCCCTAGATTCTAATGGAGTGACAGAAAGTCTTTATAATCAAGCTCTCAATGAGTTTTTCCTCTTTGGAAAGTCATCAAAACTTTCACAGAAAGATTTTGTTCTTTTGCTATTGGAGCAAATGGGAACGCAATAATAATCCATTCACCACTATAGAAGTTTACCAAACTACTTCTGAAAAATGAGGAAAGGCTCCATAAATAATGAATATTTGCTTGTTGAACATTGAATCTGGTTTAATTTCTAAAACAAAACATATCTACATTTCTCTAATGAAAAAGTATCCTCACCACGGACAGTAACATTGAATATCTTAAATAAGGTCCCATAGTTCTGATCGATATATAGTTCATAAACTCCAGAGTCTGTGATTCTCGTGTTGTTGAAGGTCAGAGATCCGGTCTGATGATTCAGCTTCAGTCTGTCTCTGAATCTCTCATCTTCAGTATATGAAGCCTCATTTCCATCAGTTTCAGCAATGATTGAACCTCCAAACCTCCACTTTATTAGATCAAATCCCTCTCTAAAATCAATGTCTAGAGTGACAGAATCTCCCTCCATCACTGACAGTCTCTTCACTCCATCTCCTTCATCTCCAAACACTGCAGAACAAACACAAACATCAATCAGAGATTAAACTCACATCAAGAATCAAGACAAAAGAGCAAACAGACAAAAACATTATAGATATTTTGACAGAGAAACATGGTTCAGTGTTTTTATTTTGTTTTCTAAAACATTGAAATACTTATTTTAGGATCATATTTCCATGTGTGAATATGATATTTCTCCAGTTGTTGTTGACTCTTGCTGATATACAGTCGTGGCCAAAAGTTGAGAATTACATAAATATTAGTTTTCAAAAAGTTTGCTGCTAAACTGCTTTTAGATCTTTGTTTCAGTTGTTTCTGTGATGTACTGAAATATAATTACAAGCACTTCATACGTTTCAAAGGCTTTTATCGACAATTACATGACATTTATGCAAAGAGTCAGTATTTGCAGTGTTGGCCCTTCTTTTTCAGGACCTCTGCAATTCGACTGGGCATGCTCTCAATCAACTTCTGGGCCAAATCCTGACTGATAGCAACCCGTTCTTTCATAATAACTTCTTGGAGTTTGTCAGAATTAGTGGGTTTTTGTTTGTCCACCCGCCTCTTGAGGATTGACCACAAGTTCTCAATGGGATTAAGATCTGGGGAGTTTCCAGGCCATGGACCCAAAATTTCAACATTCTGGTCCCCGAGCCACTTAGTTATCACTGCTGGAAAATGCATTGTTCTTCACCAAACTGTTGTTGGATTGTTGGAAGAAGTTGCTGTTGGAGGGTGTTTTGGTACCATTCTTTATTCATGGCTGTGTTTTTGGGCAGAATTGTGAGTGAGCCCACTCCCTTGGATGAGAAGCAACCCCACACATGAATGGTGTCAGGATGCTTTACTGTTGGCATGACACAGGACTGATGGTAGCGCTCACCTTTTCTTCTCCGGACAAGCCTTTTTCCAGATGCCCCAAACAATCGGAAAGGAGCTTCATCGGAGAATATGACTTTGCCCCAGTCCTCAGCAGTCCATTCACTATACTTTCTGCAGAAGATCAATCTGTCCCTGATGTTTTTTTTGGAGAGAAGTGGCTTCTTTGCTGCCCTTCTTGACACCAGGCCATCTTCCAAAAGTCTTCGCCTCACTGTGCGTGCAGATGCGCTCACACCTGCCTGCTGCCATTCCTGAGCAAGCTCTGCACTGGTGGCACTCCGATCCCGCAGCTGAATCCTCTTTAGGAGACGATCCTGGCGCTTGCTGGACTTTCTTGGACGCCCTGAAGCCTTCTTTACAAGAATTGAACCTCTTTCCTTGAAGTTCTTGATGAACCTATAAATTGTTGATTTAGGTGCAATCTTAGTAGCCACAATATCCTTGCCTGTGAAGCCATTTTTATGCAACGCAATGATGGCTGCACGCGTTTCTTTGCAGGTCACCATGGTTAACAATGGAAGAACAATGATTTCAAGCATCACCCTCCTTTTAACATGTCAAGTCTGCCATTCTAACCCAATCAGCCTGACATAATGATCTCCAGCCTTGTGCTCGTCAACATTCTCACCTGAGTTAACAAGATGATTACTGAAATGATCTCAGCAGGTCCTTTAATGACAGCAATGAAATGCAGTGGAAAGGTTTTTTTGGGATTAAGTTCATTTTCATGGCAAAGAAGGACTATGCAATTCATCTGATCACTCTTCATAACATTCTGGAGTGCAAATTGCTATTATAAAAACTTAAGCAGCAACTTTTCCAATTTCCAATATTTATGTAATTCTCAAAACTTTTGGCCACGACTGTAGTGCACTAAACTGACATGCTCCATACAGCAGTTACAGAATGAGTGAACAACTGCTCCGACTGTCTGTCAGATTTTAAAATGCTGGTTTGAATGAAGGTGTTTGTACTGAATGTGCTGTTACATGTGCTTAAAAAGAGTCTGTGTCTTTAAAAAACTTTAAGTACACAAAACAGCAATTGCAAAAGTGGAGAACTTGAACAGTTTCATGAAGTGCTCAAAGTCAACAGAAATCACAGACTTGCCACAGATTATAAATAAAAACAAGGAGATTTTTGAATAGTTCTTCATATTGTTGTAGATTCCAACTATAAATCTGATTTCTCTGTTAATACTGAGCCACACCCATCAGACTGAGAGTTTATGCTTCCAAAACCTGAAAAGACAGAAATCCTGATGGTGGCAGGTGATTCTGCTGCTTCTTTCTGCTTTCTTTTCCTCTTCCTCCTCTTCTTCTTCACACTGGATCAGAAACTTTAGTAAAGCATTACTGCCATCTGTTGTTTGCATCTACTCTTTCACTCTCAGAGTCAATCAAGGTAAAGATAAAGTTTTCTTTTTGAAACATAATGTGCTTAAAGACCTTGAAGTGTTTGAACGCTGCTTGCAGAGATATTTATTACTGTTACACTTCATACCTGCTACTCGATTAGGCTCTAAGAGTTTTGTCATTTTAGTGGGCAGCGAGAATCAGAAATATGTTTTATAAGATGTGTGAAGCAGTGTTTCTCAAACTATCAAAAACTCTTTTTTTCTACCATACAGCGTGTGAAGTTTCCTTCTTCTGTTGAACACAAATGTAGATATTTTGAAGAATGTTGATAACTTAACAGATGTCGGGCACCATTGACTTCCATAGTGTGAAAAAAAACATTACTATGGGAGTCAATTTAGATGAGAAACTTTTTGGTTATCAGCATTTTTTGTAATATCTCCTTTTGTGTTCAACAGAAGAAAGAAACTCATACAAGTTTAGAACAATAATGATGACAAAATTTTCATATTTGGGTGAACATTTTTTTAATTTGCATTTATCATGAATAAGGGTCTGTTTATACAACACACATTATGTTTTTGAAATTTGACATTACCAAAGATAATACAGAACAAATTTCCCATAACTTAAGCTTTTGTGTGTGAATATTTTCCATTATGTTTAGAAGCAAACGAAGGAACAGCTGTAGCAGTGAACAACTAAATCTGTTTGTCCACTAGAAGACATTAATAATCCATCAGAAAAATCATAGATCAATTTTTGAACAAACGACTTCTAGAGTGGATAATACAGTCAAGTGAATAATTCAATGGTTCTTTAATACTGAACAAATGTGCAAAATAACTACATTTTTGGTAGAAGTGCAGTAAGGCAGTTTATCAGTCAAGTGCTTCAGAGTGAATATAAAGGCACTTTACATTTAGATTCATGCATTCTCCAAACGGCTTGTCCTCTGTAGTGTTGTAGGGATCTCAGGCCGAAGGCAGAGAAACAGTCCATCAAAAGACTCACACACACAGAAAAACACATTCACATTTAAACTCAAATGTAGTAACTCCAGTTGACCAATCCTGAATATTGCAATTGTAACAAACAGAATATATTATGGCACAATAGTCAACAAGAGAAAATATATAAAGCAGAATAATAAGAGAAGAAAAAAGAAAAGGAAGATCTTTTCCTGTGGCACTCCACAGGAAGTGCCAAGGTCACGCATTCCTTGAGGGAGAGATCGTTAGCGGCAGGAAATCCAAACATTCGCCTATGATTCATCGACCTCAAATATGGCTTATCACTTGAAACATGCAAGTAGTAGCAACTTTACAAGTCCGTTCGCTCTAATGTTAGCCTAGTCCTAGATAAATGTGCGTTATTTTTAGGCGCATATCCAAATAATATGCAGTAAACACGCTCTACACACACATAGCTTACGATCACTGCATTTAAATTAAGAGTAATGTATAGATAAGAGTAATGCAAAATGTAACGGGTCTACTTTTATTTCTGTAAACTCACAATAACAGCAAAACGTTGTGCTTTTATAAAACAATGAAAGCAATCAGGATGCGATTTCTGCTCTCGGTCTCAGTGAACTTGAGCACGTAACAAACATGAACCGAGCCAAATCAAAAGGAAAATAAATATTCTCAGATTATGCAATCCGTATGAAACTTGCATATATGCGCGTCCACTACTGTGGAGATGATGAGTCAGCATCGTTAATCTCTGCAGCCGAAAACAGAGAAAACATTATCAGTAAATTATTGAAATGTTTAGACAGTTTCCTTGCCGTCTTTTCACGACACATAATCGTTATGTTTGCCAGTGCGCTGAGGCAAGCTTTATGCTTGTTTGAGCGCTGATTAGGCTAATTATATAGAAGATTAAAGGCTCATTATTATGATTTATGGCTTATTAATATAAATGTGCGAATAGTCGACTAATGGCTTAAATGAACGACTACTGGTCGACTAGAAAAATCTTTAGTCGAGGGCAGCCCTACCTTTTTGTATATTTACATTTATGGATATAAAACTTTGCTATAAAAATTGCTTTGATTACATTCTTGTCAATAATATAAAACTCAAAAAGAATGTGTCTATAAGAGANAAAATATATATATATATATATATATATATATTTGAGTATGAAAACTTTGTTTTTGTTTTAGATGACTTGAGACTCGACTCGGACTCGTGACAAAAGAATCCAGACTTGACTCAGACTCCAGTGATAAAGACTTTCTCTGGTTTGAATAACGTATTCAAGCGTAATTATTTCACACAGACCTTTTTTCCTGAACGTGGAAGTCACGGCTGACTTAAAGGATAGTAACTGGTGTTTCTAGTCAAATTAGTATATTTTCAGAGCTGATAATGTAATGTTAAACCTATTAAAACTGTTTAAAAAGCACATAGCTCCATAGCGCCATCAACTAAATGTTTTCATGATGCACTAAGTTGTGGGCTGAACTCTTGCTCTATCCGGATCTTCTTCACTCAACAGCGGAATCTCTGAAGTCTCATTTGCATTTTTTTCCTGTGGAACCTGAAAGGAAAATACAGGAACAATCATAGAAATTAGAGAAGACGTGGAGGTCATATATAGTCCTGTTATAGTCTAGAAGAATTGATGCTGTTCTTATAAATCAAGGAGGCCAGACAATTAGATTTAGTTGATTTCATTTTTGAAACACCTCAGAAATCTTGAATTAAGATAAAAATCTTCATTTTCAAAGGGGGTGTACTGATTTATGCTGTGTTTATATGTGAAAAAGTCTAAATTAAATCCGTTCATCATCAAAGCAATCGTATCTCTTCACAAGACTTGAAAAGTAATAATGAGTTGTCTGTACCTTCGCTGCAGCGTTCGATCTATAGATCTGATGGTCCCGAATCTGTGGATTAGAGACATTAGTCTAACTTGTCTAATATTATAAACAGAGCAAAGACATACAAGCATACTGATAGAGCAAACGGTAATCTCGGACAGCTTGTTTAAGATTAGTTCTGCCAGTAAAGGAACCTGTTGTGAAGCACCGCTCACTCGACCGTCAGTTTCAGCACTTCTACAGACACGCGAGCGCGCTCACCTCACGATAAGGTGCACGAGCGCCAGGCGCGTTCTCTACGAGCTCTCCTAACAGTAAATATCTATGCCTCTGATAACGTAGTTGGTTCTATCACTGACGGATGCACATAATCTTCTTCAGAAACATTGACATTTCTCTGTTCTTGCTCAGCTTCATCAGTTTATGCCTCGCTCTTCTAGCTCTGCTGCCGCCATGTTTCCAACAACTGGCCCCGCCTTGACGCAGTGATTGACAGGGCGGGGCGGAGACGTGATCGGCTCGAAATGCATTTTCAAATCCATGTTGAATTTTGCTACATTCATTGCGGGACATTTAATGAAAATGCAATCGCAAGTGTCAACTGAGAGTGCAAATGCAATTTAGAAAAATAACATTTAAATGGTCATTTTGCTACAATTTTTGCTTGAACATGTTAAACATATATAATCATTTCTGTAATACATTTTCATTTTAATTTTGCAACTTATAAAGCGTTAATATACATGTTTAAATTATATGTTAAAACTAGGAAATAGCAAATGTAAATTATATTGTTAAATTTGAATTATCATTTTGCTCCAAACATTGCTCATATGATATGGAAAATGTAAATTCAAATACAGAAATTCATTGCCATTTTACGTATTACATTTCAAATTGAAATTTGCTAAACATATGCTTCCATAGTCAACTGTTTATCCCCAACACTGTTGTTCACATTTACTTGCTTTTGAAGATAAATGTCAGCTTGTACAATCTTCATTTTACACTCATGTAACTGCTGTCTTGAAGCAAAACATGAAAACTGAGTAAAAACACTTCATGGTGTATATCATCAGTAAAATGAAGCAGGAGAACAGAGAGAAAACTTTATTTCTCTGAATCATCTTAGTGAGATTTCATTGTTTTAAGCATGTGCAATGAGAGAAGTGTTTAAAACTTTAAAACTCTAGTTGACAGTTTTTTGGGGGGTTTTTTGTTTTTAATTGAAGAATGTGAAAACAGTTTTTGTGTTGTGGACTGTAAAAATGGAGGTATTTGATGATGTATGTTTTGTCACGTGACGCATGTGTGCCCATAGATATTTAAGGCTGTAGCAGCATGTTGTATCTGGTATTTAAGAGGTTCAGTTGTTGTTCAGACGTCAGAATGAGAAGAAAATCTGAAGTGATTTTGACCATGATCCACTTCAGCACAATAAAGCTCATTATTTTTCTCTTGCTGTATCAGCTGTAATACTCACCGTTTTGCCTTCGTCGTTTAGAGATCTTACGGCAATAGCTAATGCCAGCAGAAACTGCAGCAGCAGCAGCAGACACCACCAGCGGAGTGACAACTATTGCTGCTAAAGCACCCAGAGACAGACCTGGATAAAATGATCCTGTAATGATAAAGACAGTCATTAGTATTATCATTATCATCATCATCATTATTTCTAGTTCAGAGATCTTATGCTGATAGTATAAAACAGCAGCAGCAGAACGACAACAACTATTCCTGTTGCAACACCTGGAGACAGACCTGGATCTGGATAAAATGATCCTGTAATGATAAAAACAGTCATTAGTTTTCACAGACATCTGATAAACAATCGTTACTTTAAAATACTTACAGTAGCAATGAATATCAATCATAAACTACTCTGATTGGCCACGAGGATCTTATTTCATATAGCAGCACAGGAACGTTTATCATAAACCTGTCTATGTTCAATTTCATTTCCTTATTCTACAGAACGACTGATCCTGCTTTGACTTGTTTTGGAGTTACTGGTGGCATGAAACTAAAAATATCTGCTCATAATGTGTGTGAAATCAAATGTAAGTCAATCACTGTTCATTTTTATAGTACTGTGGTATAAAATCAAAATGGGTTGTTCTGAATATTAGTCATGTGATCACCTGCGGCCCAATCACAGTTGTGATTATTTACAGAACAACAGCATGACTGTGATATTGAGAAACTACAACACTGTAAGACTGATGAACACATTATAACTGTATTTGCTGCACTTTAAAACTGTTTAATTCAGTTTAATTATAAAACAAAAACACATTCAAAACTATTTATTCTGAAAAGTAAAAAAGTGTCCTCACCATCGACAGTAACACTGAATGTCACAGTTGAGGTCCCAGCGCTGTGATCAATCTGTGCTTTATAAACTCCAGAGTCTGTGATTCTCGTGTTCTTGATGGTCAGATATCCAGTCTCATCATCCAGCTTCAGTCTGCCTCTGAATCTCTCATCTTTAGTATATGAAGCCTCATTTCCATCAGTTTCAGCAATGATTGAAACTCCAAACCACCACATTATATGATTAAATGGCTTTGTTAAACCAGGGTCTAGAGTGACAGAATCTCCCTTCTTCACCTCCATAATCTCCAAACACTGCAGAACAAACACAAACATCAATCAGAGATTAAACTCACATCAAGAATCAAGACAAAAGAGCAAACAGACAAAAACATTATAGATATTTTGACAGAGAAACATGGTTCAGTGTTTTTATTTTGTTTTCTAAAACATTGAAATACTTATTTTAGGATCATTTTCCATGTGTGAATATGATATTTGTCCAGTTGTTGTTGACTCTTGCTG
>RJVU01042595.1:16340-41496 GCA_003731715.1 Anabarilius grahami
GCGCTATGGGGAACGATATACCCACGCCGCCATGCTTAGGGGAGTGCATGCCAAACTAAAAATGGCTGAGACAAGGCTCAAACAGTCTACAGGAACTGTAGCAACTCCCCCTTCGGGCCACACCTGACTGTCAGTGACAGCATTCCCTAAGGCCATCTAGCCCAAGCTAGGCCTATAAGAGGTCTTCCTGAAGTAGGGAAGGCCTAATAAGGCCGCAGAAAGCTTCTGAGATCCACACTTCCGCAGACAGAGTGGTCTCTTCTAGGGAATGAGGGCAGGGAGCCAAGAAAAGGGACCCCGCCCAGTCACTAGAGGGGACAGCGTCACCCTCAATGCCACCAGGGAAGCTGACCTGGTCTTATCATCAGATGTGCCAGGTGTGAAGCCATCTCTGTCTGAACACAGAATCTCCCAGACGCAACCTCCACTGAAGGGAGCGGGTAAGAGTGACTGCAGAAGGCAGGAGCACCCCAACTCATGCGTAGAGACGGGCATCCCGGAGAGCAGAACTCAGCTTGAGTGCTATGAACCCTCATATCGAGGGGAGTGTATTCCGCTCATCTAGGATCTACTTAGTGCCTGATTAACGCACTAAGGAGGCTGTGCGCTAAAACCTGATCCTTCAGGGAAGCACAAACCAGCCTATAGGCTGAAACCCAGTGGGAGGCCTGGAAAAGGCCAACCACCATAATCAGCTTAGGGAGCTAAGCACTATTATGTACGCAACCCAAAGGGAAGTACAAAGCTCACCTAACAGGTAGACCAGGCAATGGGCAAATACTCATGGAGGCCAAAGAGGGGCCTACAGCATGACAAATGGATATGAACTAGCAGAATATTCAGAAGGTGTCCCAGAGGAGCCACCCCGAACATTTGCTCTGTTCTGAAGCAGACAGAACACTTTGCCCGTTTGCACATACTACCCAACACGAGCCAACGAGCAGTGTACTCTGTAAAAAGCACCTTTTACTCTATCAACTAGAGGAGTACCGCATACGCCAATACTTTGTCAAAGAAGGCCTAGAGAGGCCTGTCACCTTGACAAATGCATGGCATCAGCTCATGGCAGTGTTCTTAGGTACCAGAAAAGATACTAACCGACACGAAGGAGGTTAAGTACCATCTGGACCCGTGGCCAACGGCGTGTGAAGAGATCCTCAGATCAGCAAACACATCAACATACACCATATGTTGAGAAAAGGCGGCCTATAAGACCTAGGAACCTTTAACATATGGCATAAGTCCATTGGCCTTTACTAGGAGCATAAAAAGATCCACCTTAGACATCTAGGTGGCTGTAGCTCAACTAATATCTCTTCTTAGGCTCAGTAAGACAAAATAGTAAGAAACCAAACCTCAGTAAGGTTTACTACAGTCTACTGAGGGGCTAGCCACTCAGAGTATTTATTACACACTATCTCCTCAGCGAGAAGAGTACTCTAGCTGAACTCCAAATGTTACATCAGAGGCCGAGAAGGAGGCCTACTTTAGTATACATCTGGCATCAGCAAGTGGCTGCCATATTCGGACCACCAAAGAGCAGTGTATAAATCCTCCTCGAAGGAAATATACACCCACTACCAAACAGACCTAGAGTGGGCTGTTTGCTCAGTTCATGAGTGCTCTAAAAGTGGTCGCAACTACCAGCCGGCTAGAAAGGAAGGCCTTCCCGCACAACAAGTCAGTTTCCAGAAGGAGGCCCGTAAGGCCTATCATCCTAATGACAAGTGGCGTTCGCCATTGTGAATATACACTCACAGGCTGAAACAACCAGTTACTAAGAAGGAAGGCCTAAGAGGGCCAACGATATAGCAACAGGCTGCTACAGCAGCTGTAAGGCATACCACACCACCAACCGGTGAACTGATAGAGAAGCTCCTCTGAGCTTTGCCAAATCAGAGACAACATGGTCTAAAGGAGGCCTATTAGGGCCTACGCTTCAAACAACACGTGACACACTGTTTTGTATATAATGTGAGCATAACAGATCAAACCAAAGCATGCTAACTTACCAATGCTAACTAGAAAGAGGCTATGTAACAAACAGGCCTATATTCAAGCTAGACAGATTAGCCGAAAGGATGATCACAAAGCAGGAAGCTAAACATATACCAACTCCCCTCAGAGAGTGGTACAGCTACCCTGAGTATGCACTCCACCAGTGATGCACCCAGAACACTAATAATCTTATCATTGGGGAATATTAGGTCACCAAAGTCTATATAGTGGTAGAAATAAGCCAACTATAATGAGACTGGTGCTAACCTGTGGCAGCATACAAGGCTCACGTACAGAATTTGTAGGGCAAGGATCTAGAACTTAAAGCACACTAGAGGCTTTAAAATATGTCATTCACCAAAAACGGAATCGTCACTCCATACAGATTCTCAAATCTGTACCAAGTCATAGAGGACAGACAGTAAATAATAGTAGTAATGTCCACTAACTTGATTGTAACATACAAGCAGCCTAGAGGAGAACTTTTCCCTTTATGACATAAAGTTCCAGAAAAGTGGGGCCAGCAGAGACCTGCATAACTTATCTGCCTCAACAAGATAAGGGTCTAATCCACCTGAGATAACAGAACAGGAAGTACCCAGATAGACACAACCTAGCTGTCAACTCAGTTCATGCACCTACATAAATAGGGGATAGTGGGCATACGGCCAAACCATTCCCTCAGGAGGAGGCCAAAACTAGGAAATAATTGAAGTTATTCATAAAATAACACTCCCTAGCTCTAGCCTAGCCGCTATAGGTAAATAAACACAGCAATTAAAGCCTGTTTTACATCGTTTTTAATCCCAGGGACAGGGAGAAAAACAAAGTACCCAAGCACAAGATGTCAAGCGGCCGATTAAAGCCGCCGACATCACATAACTGAAGCAGTGAGTGTTCATTTACTAAACAAAGCTGAGAAGCTAGAAAGAACCGAACAGCGGCCATTTTGTGGCCCGCTCAGTTTATCTCAAACACCTTCAGTTTTGCCCACTAATATTTTACTGCTACATGTTCAGGAAAATAACTAGAAAAGTAGAAAGACAAGGTCAATGCTATTATTAATAAGCTGACCCTGCTTAACTTTCCCGTGGCAGTTGAACCCACGAAATTCCCTCCAGACCGCAGTGAGAGGATAATTCAGGTTCCTTCGCCAAAAGGACCCAATTCACTATCAAGCCAGACGGCGGGCCGTCAGAAAAATTCATCATGGGCCCATCCGTCAGTCCTGACTGTTCAAGGGTGTCATCTGAACATGTAATGGTCAAAAAAGATCCCCGTGAAGGCAGAGGAATAGAGGCGAGGTCCGATGTAATGTGTCCCTCGCCAGAAAGGAGACTGATTACCGGCGTGCATTATTCTGACGCCGGTTCTCAATCACCTCCCTCAAATCCTGTTTCCTATTCCTCGTATCCCGCCGCTTTTGCGACTTACTCCGAGGTGGAGGAGGTGCTCGAGCGGCGACACTGGATCGCTGGACCTGTCTCTGAGCCTCGACTCGAGACGGTCCAGGGCCTCCCGGGTGTCTGGGCCCAGAATCGGATCTGAGCGGTATGCAATTTTTGTAAGCTGCTGAGCGAGCCCTCGCCTCTCTGAACTTCCCAACAACCGTCTCAACGGAACCGCCAAAAAGTTCAGAGGGCGAGACTGGGGCATCGAGGAGAAAGCCCTTTTCTTTCTCCCCGATGTCCGCCATGTTTAACCACAGATGCCTCTCCGTGGCCACCATGGCCGCCATAGATCTGCCGATCGAGGCGGCCGTCTGCTTGGTGGCCCGGAGAGCCAAATCTGTGGTGCGGCGCAGCTCAGCCACCGCATCAGGGGACAGACCCTGCCCCTGATCCAGATCCTTCAGCAGATCAGCCTGGTAAACTTGCAATACTGCCATTGTGTGCAAAGCTGCGCCAGCCTGACCTGCTGCAGCGTACGCCCTGCCGTTCAAACGTGACGTCATCTTAAGGGGTTTGGACGGCAGGACAGGAGCTTTCAGCGATGGTGCACTGCCAGTGACGAGATAGTTCGCGAAAGTCTCGTCAATAGGCGGCATCGTCACATACCCATGCTGGCGTAATCCCTCCACATCAGCAAAGTTACCCCGCTGATGTGCATGAATCCTCGCCGAGTATGGGCTCTTCCATGCCTTCTCGATCTCAACATGCAGATCCGGAAGGAATGGGAGGCTCACAGGAGTTACAGGGTTATGGTCGGACAGAAAACGCTCGTCAAGTCTGCCGCGAGCGGTTTCTCTCTTTACACGCTCCCAAGGCAGCTGCAGTCTGCCGGCTGCGCGCTCCATAACCTCCAGTAACTCCGTGTACGCTGAACAGGGAGGTCTGGAGAAAGAAGCTGTCTCACCAGCTCCTTCCTCCACAGCCATCGCCTGCTCTCGGGGGCTAGCAGCCAGAAGAACACTCGCTCCTGGATCTGACGATGTTACAGATAAAACATGGTCATCATTCAGGATCGCATCCTCGCCAGCCGCCGCCTGAGGCTGAGAGACAGTGACACCTCTCTCAAAATCGGCGGCGAGCTCCACCTGTGACCCCCATGAACGCAGTCTTCGCTCTGCCTCAGCGCGAGCGGGACCAGATCCACCAGGCACAGATGTTGACGCCCCTTCTCTCGAGAAGAGGGCCAGGCGAGAACGGAGCGTTCTGATGGAAAAACGCTCACAGTTGACACAGACAGCACCCTCAAGCACTGTCCGTGCGTGTTCTTCCCCCAGACAATGAACACATAGGGTGTGTGTATCTTCCGGTGTCAGAAACCTCGGACATGGATCAACACACTTCCTAAAGTTCTTACCTTTCTCACCTTTCTCAGACATGTTACTGGATTGGAAATAATTCTTTTCAAGACAAAGAATCAAACAAAAGAGGTCGACACAACAGTCCCGAAAAGACGATGCATGTTGACTGCTTCCGTTGGCGCGCCTTTTATACTTCCGGGTCGCGCCATGTGACTGTCGCTGGCCAATAGGATTGGAGTTTTTTGGTACGGAGGTTTCGAAACACCGGGTTACGTGACGTTCCTCATAGCGCGATTTCAGCGCAGAGTAGAAGTTCCCTTTCGAAAGGGAACTCAGCTTTACATCTCAGAAATAAATATAAAGTATATTAAAATAGAAAACCATTATTTTAAATTGTAACAATATTATAATAACAATATTAACCAGACCCCGCCCCTTCAATAGGCTATATAAATAAATAAAAGCTTATATAAATGATTCACCAATTTTATTTGTTTGTTTATTTATTTATTTGTCGTGTCCTCGATCCTTATCGTTGCGTGAAATGAATCGTTAATGGATGCGTGAAATGAAAATAGAGCTAAACAACGACGCTGGCACTCGCTCACCAATAGATGGCGTCGTTGGCCCATGTTTAATTCATTTTATCCGACAACAGAAATAAATGATTGGGTGCTTATACAAGTATGTAAATAAATAAATAGTTTCAGTAGCCACAAGAAGAAAAGAAAACAGATAAGTTAACAAAGAAGTCATGAATAGAAGTAAAAACTACTGGCAAGAATTCTAGCAGCTGCATTATGGATTAACTTTAACTTGTTTATTGAAGATGCAGGACAACCAGATATCGTTGAGAAAACCTAAGAAGTTTTTTTAAGCTTTATGATCAGTGGATTGTGTACCAAACAAGCCAAGATTAATTAAATAGGCTATATAAAGGTGTGCGATAGGGACAAAAATGATATCTCTATATTTTCTGGGATTTTTAGCCATAACCATAATCAGACTATATTTTAGCTGAGTCTGTCTTTCTCTCTCTCTCTTTCCCAAACACAGCTGATGTGCAGCCATTACAATATTTCAGTTTTGTTTTTTAATGGCAAGGTGGTCAATTTCTTTTCGTTTCTTTAGTTAACTTAGAAATATTTTGGGAACATTCTATGTTTGTTAAAATCAAGTTTTTTTTGTTTTTTTTAAGGAACAACCGAGCGGCCAGCCGCAGGAAGCGCAATGAGCATGTTTGATCAATTTAGCCTTCTTCACAAATCAACACGACTTGCATAAAATAATATTTATGGATGAGAAAAAAGAAAAAAAAACACGTCATGCATTTTACCATACTAATTTAAAAAAAAATTACCCTAGAAAAATGTGCGCTATTGATTAAAGTAAATAAATAAATAAATAAAAACAAAAAATGCTCACTTTTGTCTTTTGAGGTGTAAATGTTTTATAGTATTCTAATAGATCACCTGTCAATCACTTTGGCGAAACTATAAAACTAAATATTACAACTCCAAAATAAAAGATTACAAATATTGTTTATGTTAGTTTAAACATTCGTTCTTTTGGTGTTGGTCTAGAGACTCCTAGTGGTGAATACATGCTAGAACAACTTTTTTATGATTTCTTCAAAATATCCGTGGATATGTGGACAAGAAGCAATTGCATACAGAATTTTTTATATCATTTGTATAAATGTTTACTTTTTGGAATGCTTTTATTATTAATAAGATGACCCTGCTTACCTTTCCCGTGGCAGTTGAACCCACGAAATTCCCTCCAGACCGCAGTGAGAGGATAATTCAGGTTCCTTCGCCAAAAGGACCCAATTCACTATCAAGCCAGGTAAAAGGTAAAAAGCACTTAATTGCTAATTAAACATAATTGAGGATAAGTGTAAACAATAATAGAGAATGAATAGGTATAATAAAGCTCAAATTAGTGTATGGAATGTGCTGGAAACCCTTGCAGCAAACGCAGACGTCACGTAGACGTCACGTCCAGGCAGTCGAACTGTAATGTGGCAGACGCAGACGCAGACGTCACGTTCGGCAGACGCAGATGTCACGTTAAGTGAGACAAGTGCATGTTGCAACGTCATATTTTAGACCTCGTCCGAACGCCATACCATATAAAACAAATGGAGACGTACACGCACGTACACGTGTGTTATCTGTCGTGCTTGTCAGTCTCATCGCCGAATGAAACATTTCGAGCGCCATAAATTGTGCATTGCTCACACACTGCACTGAGCCGTGTGAGGACCGTGTTCTGATACGTGTTAGCGAAAAAATAAATAAATAACTTCACTGCTACACATGAATCACGCGTGAACGTCTGACTCGACACTTCACTGCCACACGTGATTTACGTGACGTCTGCATGACGTCTACGCCTCGTCTGCGTCTTAAAATGAATGGATTTAATAGCAAAAAATTAAGACGTCAGTGAGACGTTCAGTGAGACGAGTGCATGTTATATTAATGAGCTCGTCCGAACGCCATAGTGCGTAACTACGCCGTCACTGCAGCTGCAGAGACGCGCGAGTATTCACACTGGAAGCGTTTGTACAGCGTCACAGCAGCGGCTCGGAGCTACATATAAAGTGAGCATTTCTTTACAAAGACAGCTATAAATTTGTTTTTAAAAGTTGGTCATTTATAAACTTGATAGTCTTGAAAGTTTGTTAACATGGGGAGGTGTACAACACTCACATATAAACGTAAAATAAACACAAATAAATCATTAAAAGCCTCGTGTCATCTATTGCTGCACACGAATGAGGTAAGCTTTGTGTTTGACATCATCTGCGCGTGCACATGTTTACAAGACCGCAAACTCGGCGAGAAAAGCCAGCAATCTATGGCGTTCGGACGAGGTCTAAAATATGACGTTGCAACATGCACTCATCTCACTGAACGTCTCACTGACGTCTTAATTTTTTGCTATTAAATCCATTCATTTTAAGACTCAGACGAGGCGTAGATGTCACGCAGACGTCACGTAAATCACGTGTGGCAGTGAAGTGTCGAGTCAGACGTTCACGCGTGATTCACGTGTAGCAGTGAAGTTAATTATTTATTTTTTCGCTAACACGTATCAGAACACGGTCCTCACACGGCTCAGTGCAGTGTGTGAGCCAATGCACAATTTACCTGCACTTCATTCACTGCTCTCAATGGACGTGACATCTCCGTCTGACTTGTAACGTGACGTCTGCATCTGACTTTTTTTTTTGTCAGTTTTTAGTGCAACTTTTTCCTGGCAAACTCAATATACATTAATTATGTGCATATTAAATATACATATATTAATATATAACAATTTAGACATTTTTTTTTATTACTTTTTTAAATTGTAAAAGTATAAAGATAACATAAAAAGTATAAAGCCTAAAAGCAATGTTTTAGCGAAGTTTGTGTTGCTTATAGGTATACTCATGTCGTTTAGTTTTATGAAATCCGTTTTGAAATTTTTTACATTTGGGAGTTATTGTGTTTTTATCTTTTTACATTTTTAATGTAGCCTACACGCTTGATGGCCAACCCATCGATCGCAATCAGCTGCTAGATCTGAGACTGTTGCTGTAAAATAATAATAAAATACATGGAAAAATGCATTATGCCTGATTAATGTTCAGTTTTTCAAGCACCTCTCTTCTTATATTTTACATTTAAAATATAAATTAGGATTCTAATATTATTTTATCATGTTTTCCTTTCTTTTTTAAAAAGAAAATGTTAACTTTTATTCAGCAATAATGTTAAATTGATAAGATTTCTATATTTTGAATAATAATCTGCCAGTATTCATCAATCAATCCTGTAAAAATATCACAGAAAAATATTAAGCAGCACGATTTTTTCCGACGTTGACATTGAAGGATCATGCATCAAAGAAGACTGGAGTAATGATGCTGAGAACTCAGCTTTGCATCTCAGAAATAAATATAAAGTATATTAAAATAGAAAACCATTATTTTAAATTGTAACAATATTATAATAACAATATTAACCAGACCCCGCCCCTTCAATAGGCTATATAAATAAATAAAAGCTTATATAAATGATTCACCAATTTTATTTGTTTGTTTATTTATTTATTTGTCGTGTCCTCGATCCTTATCGTTGAGTGAAATTAATCGTTAATGGATGCGTGAAATGAAAATAGAGCTAAACAACGACGCTGGCACTCGCTCACCAATAGATGGCGTCGTTGGCCCATGTTTAATTCATTTTATCCGACAACAGAAATAAATGATTGGGTGCTTATACAAGTATGTAAATAAATAAATAGTTTCAGTAGCCACAAGAAGAAAAGAAAACAGATAAATTAACAAAGAAGTCATGAATAGAAGTAAAAACTACTGGCAAGAATTCTAGCAGCTGCATTATGGATTAACTTTAACTTGTTTATTGAAGATGCAGGACAACCAGATATCGTTGAGAAAACCAAAGATAAGTTTTTTTTAAGCTTTATGATCAGTGGATTGTGTACCAAACAAGCAAAGATTAATTAAATAGGCTATATAAAGGTGTGCGATAGAGACAAAAATGATATCTCGATATTTTCTGGGATTATTAGCCATAACCATAATCAGACTATATTTTAGCTGAGTCTGTCTTTCTCTCTCTCTTTCCCAAACACAGCTGATCTGCTGCCATTACAATATTTCAGTTTTGTTTTTTAATGGCAAGGTGGTCAATTTCTTTTCGTTTCTTTAGTTAATTTAGAAATATTTTGGGAACATTCTATGTTTGTTAAAATCAAGTTTTTTTTTTTTTTTAAGGAACAACCGAGCGGCCAGCCGCAGGAAGCGCAATGAGCATATGTTTGATCAATTTAGCCTTCTTCACAAATCAACACGACTTGCATAAAATAATATTTATGGATGAGAGAAAAAACAAACAAACACGTCATGCATTTTACCATACTAATTAAAAAAAAAATTACCCTAGATAAATGTGCGCTATTGATTAAAATAAATAAATAAATAAATAAAAACAAAAAATAATAATAAAATGTGCTCACTTTTGTCTTTTGAGGTGTAAATGTTTTATAGTATTCTAACAGATCACCTGTCAATCACTTTGGTGAAACTATCAAACTAAATATTACAACTCCAAAATAAAAGATTACAAATATTGTTTATGTTAGTAAAATTAGCCCAAAATATAGCGTTATTTAAACATTCGTTCTTTTGGTGTTGGTCTAGAGACTCCTAGTGGTGAATACATGCTAGAACAACTTTTTTATGATTTCTTCAAAGTATCCGTGGATATGTGGACAAGAAGCAATTGCATACAGAATTTTTTATATCATTTGTATAAATGTTTACTTTTTGGAATAAAAAGCTATACATAAGAAAGGTAAAAAGCACTTAATTGCTAATTAAACATAATTGAGGATAAGTGTAAACAATAATAGAGAATAATTAGGTATAATAAAGCTCAAATTAGTGTATGGAATGTGCTGGAAACCCTTGCAGCAAATGCAGACGTCACGTAGACGTCACGTCCAGACAGTCCAGACAGTCGAACTGTAATGTGGCAGACGCAGACGTCACGTTCAGTGAGACGAGTGCATGTTGCAACGTCATATTTTAGACCTCGTCCGAACGCCATAGCAATCTCTCTCTCTGTGTAATTAAAATGTTTATATATATATTTTCTGGCTAGTTTACTTTAGTTTTTGTAATAAATCATACTTTAACCCAAACTGAATAATTAAAAACAAGTTTAAATGGGTATAACTTCTATAATTATTTTTGATTCTTAATTTTCTTTTCTGTCATACTCAAATTCTTGTTAAAACACATTAGACATGCTTATTCTGTGCATTTTGAATACTTTTAGTGTGAAATTATATTTATTTTGTCCATCAAAAGTGTGCTTTCACTTTAATTGAGCGTTAGCAGCGCAGCAAAAATAGACTCGGCGCCGAAACCCCCGCTTCACTGCTTACGCGACGCTCCTGCTGTCTGTGTAAATGCATCCGTACACTGTTAAATATCGCTGTAGATTTAGCAGCACATTACTGTAAAAACCTACAGTACAATACTGCATTTTTATATTACAGTACAATACTGTAATTTGTATTGCATTCTGGGTAATTTTGTTTGAGCGGGAACATTTTACAGTATATTTTAGTGTTGCTGTAACCTAGGTGTAACTTGGCTGTAATATGCCAGGCAATAATAGCCTACAGGATTGCTGTAAACAGCGCCCCGACTGACGTCAGAACACAACTGCAGCAGCTCACTCACGGATATCTGGATGTCTCACTCGGTCGATATCTGGAAGTTTGGTAAGTTAATTTTACATTTTATAATTAGGTTTTAGGATTTTACGCTATAGTGTACATAACTTGTGAAATCAGTGGAAGTTCAGCCAGCGAACGCTTCAAAAAAAACACCGTTACAGTGTTAACTGTTTCCCGCTTGTCCCGACATATTCAGTTCTAACTCGGTGAATTACATCTGGTTTATTTCGACCAAATCAGACCTTGTGATTGTTGAAACGCTGAAAAGACAAATCAAGATGATTTTCGTGAGTTTTATTTCGTTTCTGTCGAGCTTGAATGTACTGTGGTTTACGATGGTCTGCGAGGTAAAATTACTGCGTTTGCTAATGGAGTCTAGGTTTGAATGATCATATGATAACAAAAATGTCTATCTGTGTAGGGATCCTTTTTATAATGTCCGATCTGAGCCTGTCAGCAAGAACTTTTAGTATTGTAATAGACGTACATTGACAGTGCTTAAACTGCTAAAAAGATTTGCAGTCTGTTTCCCGGATGACGGCTGCAGCTGTCGCGGTCAACACTGGACCTATTTGAATAAGTCGTTTAGACAGAAAAACACGTGAAAACAAGGCTTAAAAATACTTAACTTTCCTTTGCAACGTAAATAGGTGATTTGGGCTTAGAGAGATTGACTGTTGGTACCAGTTTAGCATTTTACTTAATTTCATTTAGGCGGAAGACTCAGTTCTGTAGCGTTGTGATTGTAATGACAAGTAATGATTAATTATTTATGAATAAAGATAAAATTTATATATATATATCAGAGTTGATATATTAGTCAACATGCCATGTATGCCAAAAAAGCAACTTAGAAGTTTTAGAAGCAGAAGCTTTTTTTTTATTACTAAAGATTAGGTTAGCTTATACTTCCTCAACAAGTAACGCATAACTCAATAAAATGTATTTTGATTTCTTACAGCTCTACAGTGTGGGACAGTTGTCTTTGCAGCCTGGGAATACGTTTTCTGTAAGTATTATCCATTTTAATACAATGTTTAAGAGGGTTAGTTCACCCAAAAATGAAAAGCATATTTATTGACTGGTATGATATTGCTAACAGGTTCCTGGTCAGAATCAACCCTGAAGATGGAAATGCCAGACAGACGAAGTGCCAGACAGGGAGTCACTAAGGGGACCAAAAGGGTGGTGCAGAGGAAGGTGACAGCCATCAACCCACAAAACTTCAAAATGATGTCTGCACCCACACACACTTGTTTCTTTTTGTTTGTTTGTTTGTTTTTTGTTGCTCACTTGTCATTCTTTTACCCAACCTAATCCTCAAGTTCTCTTTTCTTGTATGTTTTTGTTTCATTTACATTTGTGCACACTTAAAGGGTTAGTTCACCCAAAAATGAAAATAATGTAATTTATTACTTACCCTCATGTCGTTCCACACCCGTAAGACCTTCGTTAATCTTCGGAACACAAATTAAGATATTTTAGTTGAAATCCGATGGCTCAGTGAGGCCTGCATAGGGAGCAATGACATTTCTTCTCTCAAGATCCATTAATGTACTAAAAACATATTTAAATCAGTTCAATATTAATATTATAAAGCGACGAGAATATTTTTGGTGCACCAATAAAAACAAAATAACGACTTATATAGTGATGGCCGATTTCAAAACACTGCTTCAGGAAGCTTCTGTGTGTTATGATTCTTCTGTGTCGAATCATGATTCGGATCGCGTGTCAAACTGCCAACGGCTGAAATCACGTGACTTTGGTGCTCCGAACCGCTGATTCGACACACTGATTCATAACGCTCCGAAGCTTCATGAAGCAGTGTTTTGAAATCGGCCATCACTACATAAGTCGTTATTTTGTTTTTATTGGCGCACCAAAAATATTCTCGTCGCTTTATAATATTAATATTGAACCACTGTACTCACATGAACTGATTTAAATATGTTTTTAGTACATTAATGGATCTTGAGAGAGGAAATGTCATTGCTCCCTATGCAGGCCTCACTGAGCTAATATTTTTTATTTGTGTTCTGAAGGTGAATGAAGGTCTTACGGGTGTGGAACGATATGAGGGTGAGTAATAAATGACAGAATTTTCATTTTTGGGTGAACTAACCCTTTAAGGGGACAGTTTACCCAAAAATGAAAATTCTGTCATCATTTACTCACCTTCAAGTTATTCCAAACCTGTATAAGTTTCTTTCTTCTGCTAAACACAAAAGAAGATACTTTAAAGAATGTTGGTAACCAGACAATTGACGGCACCCATTGACTCCCATAGTATTTTTTTCCCCCACTATGGAAGTCAATGGGTGCCGTCAACTGTCTGGTTACCAACATTCTTTAAAATATCTTCTTTTGTGTTTAGCAGAAGGAAGAAATTCATATAGGTTTGGAACAACTTGAGGGAGAGTAAATGATGACAGAATTTTCATTTTTGGGTAAACTGTCCCTTTAACAGCCGTTAATACCTGTAAATTGCTGATTCACTGAACATGCAATGGTTTTAAATAAAATGGCTTTAATAGTTTGATTGAATAAAACATATTTTTGACAAGAACATTGTTTGGATTGTCTTTTGATTTGCAGGTATTCTGTCATCATTAATATTACTTCCTATAAGTTTATATACCGTAATAACTATATATATATAATTATAATATTAATATTATTAGTTATTTTGAAAATTGCAGTAATATTTAGCAGTAATAAATCAATATTGATATTACAATACAATACTGTATTATTAATTACAGCAGAAGCAAACAAAGTAGAAAATGCAGTAAAAATACAGTACAGTACTGTTTTGTAGAATTACAGTACTGTTCTTGTGTACTGTAAATTGAATTACAGTACAATTACTGTAAATCAAAATACAGTAACTTGCTGGCAACCCTGCTGCCAGTACTGTACTGTAAAAATACAAGAAAATCGTTAACAGTGTAGGTTAACATGCACGCCGAAAAAAATATGCGCTGCTCATGCTCTGCTTACGCTTGCAGTGTGACACAGGCGTTACCTGTCTCCAGTGTTCCAACGTTACCTCTTGTGTCTCCATCGTGTGTTCTCCGTCATTTCTCCATTTGCTCCAGCGATTCTCTCCAAGTCATCATCTGCAAATCAGAAAGGACAGTATCATTATTCATTCACTCTCACTATCACCTGAACTGCCATTCTACTCACCTGTGTTCGACTATCCATCTGCTTGTGTCAATAAATACCTTAAACTGTGATCTTCTGTCTCTGGGCCATCTGTATTGTAACAGCTCCAGACTATCTTTCAAAAATGTTTACAGTATATGAGCCTAGAAGGACTCTTAGATCCTCCGATTATTTTCTTCTAAATGTACCTCATAGTAGAACTCAAATTGGGTGATGCTGCTTTTAGCCGTTATGCTCCTCACCTCTGGAACAACCTTCCAGAGAACTTCCTTTACAGGAAGGCGACTAAAAAGATGTTTTTAATTTATATTTAAAACTATTTTATAAAACCTTATAAAGCCTTTTTACACTTATATGTTTTGCTTCATTTTTAATGTGTTTTATATTTCATATTTTAATCTTTATAAATTTGATTCTTATTCACATTTTAATGGGTCTATTTTATTTATTTTAATCTTTTTAATTTTAATTGATGTATCTATTGGTTCCTTGTCTGTAAAGCACTTTGAATTGCATTAATTTGTTTAGAAAAGTGCTATATAAAATTTGCTTGCTATATAGTGTAGGTGCGAGTTCGGTGGTCTTTTATATCACTGTATTTAGTCTATAAATATAAGTTAAGCGTTCTATATGTCCCGACGGCAGGGGAATCCTGGAGTATGATGTTTTGAGGGATATAATTAAAGTTATGTCTACCTCAGATTTAATGTTTGAACTGTACATCAGCATCAGAATAACGTTATAATATTGTATAGATATGTAATATGTAATCTCGGTAGAGGAAGCTGCTTACATGTAGGCTACACAGGGAAAGTAACAGTGAAGACATTGAATTAAATGGAAACACCTTTTGTGTCTTTATCAGCTTTTCTGCATATATACTGGCCCTGATAATCATCACATATGCACTTACCGCTTGCTCTGTTAATGTAAATCCATTTTAATGAATGAATAACTGTTGCTCTGCTCTTTGTCAACACGCGCTTGCACCACCTTCTGGTAAGGTTGACTAACAGCAGATGGAGATTATGCTCTATACTCTACTGCTTTTCCTGCAGTTCCCGGATGTGAAATGTTGAAATCTGAACCACTGAATTTGTGGACACGAAATAAAATGGACAGAAAATTGCCTGCTGAATATTATAGGTTGTATTTTTAAACAGAATGAATATTTTGGAAGTGAAATCTGAAAGGTGAATATGGATTATTGAATTTTTAACAATGCAAATGTGTGAGCTGTTTTGAATTGAAATATTCACAGCTTAAATATACAACCATGTTGAATTTCAGCCCATAAAAATGCAAGCCCTAAAAATACAATGCATTAAAATACAAGCACGATTAATGCAATGTATATTTTTTTCAAGTAGTGCAATTCAAGACGCTTTTTGTTTCAAAAACATGTGGCATTATTTTACTTCCATAAAAGAACTGGGAGACAACTTTTCTGCTTTTTAATTTTTTTTGGCATTGCATAACATCTCAGGTATTTTACAATTGACTCATTACAATATACTAACAATATGCACTTAAAATAACATTTATTTGCTCTTACTTAATTTTCATCTGGTTTGATTATTTTGTGATTGTAAAGCATCAACATCTAAATCTTTAAATTATTATAGTAATCACATTTGTTTACTGTATACATGTTCAAAGTGTGGGTGTACAACACGATCACATGAGAATGCGTATCAATACGAGTGTGTAATCTCGTAGAATATATACGCTAAAATGAGTTTTGGCGTGCTTATGGTACGCACTTTATGGCGTGTATATGACACGCTCTTGGTTAGGATGGGGGGTGGGGGTTTCGTACGTATAATACGTCATAAAGTGCGTATCATATGCACGCGAAAAACTGCGTAGGCTACCATAAGCACGCCAAAACCCATTTTGGCGTATATATTCTACGATATTACACACTCGTAACATGTTTTATACAGCACCTCTAAAAATGATTTGAAACATGTATCTGGAGTTTTCTGCTATGCAATTAGCAGATTGTTGTTGATATCAATACATGAAAGCAGGCCATTCTGTTTTGTCAGAATAGGCTTGAATGGGCTTGTTGACTAATATTGCTTTTGCAAGGAGTCTGACTTGGCAGTTACTGGCACTGGACAAATGTACTGAAATCGATTTTCTTACTGACTTAAATTCATTTATATTTAACCTTATCTTTAACCGATTTTTATAATCTTCATTGAATATTGCACACTTTTCTATCAGAGCCTGTAAAGGTTCTTATTGTATTCTTATGCAAATGCATAAATGTAAATGAAAACCTTAATTTCACTGATGCCTCTTCAGATAATTCCATGTAAACAATATGAGAGCATGACACAGACTTAAAGCTGCAGTAGGTAACTTTTGTAAAAATGTATTTTTTACATATTTGTTAAACCTGTCATTATGTCCTGACAGTAGAATATGAGACAGATAATCTGTGAAAAAATCAAGCTCCTCTGGCTCCTCCCAGTGGTCCTATTGCCATTTGCAGAAATACACCGCTCCCGGTAAGAAACAACCAATCAGAGCCAGGAGGAGTGTCTAAGCAGTGTCAATCAAGCTCGTGTGCACGCTGATCACACCCCTCTCATGCAGCGCGTACAGGCGTTCAAATTCAAGATTACCGGTGTGCCGCAGCTTTGCTTATGGCGGACAAACAATCCAAACTGCCAATTCCTCGAGTGGCACCTGCTCATAAAAGGACGGTTAAACGGAAAAAGACAGATGACGATGATAAAAAAGCCAAAAAGAAAGAATTAGATAGAGCCCGAAATAAAACGAGGGTAAATATCGGAGCGGCTTTTCCGAGGTGAAGGGAGCTACGTTTCCTGAAAGGATTAAAAACCGATGCAGAGTTAGCCACATTTCTGCTTGACAAGTAAGTATCCCTGCTTGACTTGTTTCATTTTTTAAGAACTACACAACTAAGATAATTTCAAAACAGGCCTGACAAAGGCTCCGTTGTGATGGGGGAGGAGCTGTGGAGGGAGGGCTGTAGCGCAGCAGAGAGCAAAGAGGAGAGACCTGTGAGTTGTGCTTGTTCAAATTTTCAGGCTAAGTCAACGTTTTCTAAAAACTCCCTACTGCAACTTTAACTGGAGCCTGTACCACCACTCAGTATATCAGACTACACGAACTAACCACATGACATATGCATTCATATAGAATGACAGCAGAATTGTAGTACTTGTTTTTCTTTCTTTCTTAGAATTGTAGTGAATTAGTTTAATCACAGTAAATATCAACATCAAATGTAAATCAAGTTAATAAGATTTTATGAACTTTGAATTTTACTGTGTGAAACCGTTTCTTAAACCACGTCCATCAACTGCTACATTAAATTACTTTTTTGATGAGCTGAGAATTTTCTAGGCTGCATAGGGTTAACTTATGCTGTATATATTTAACCAATAGAAATCTAAATACAAAGTATATATCAGTTGTACTCTTTAAAGTTCACTTGAATACCTTTACATTGAATATAATCTAGAAGCAGAATCAGATAGAACTGATTTGTATTTTAACTGGTAAGATCCTCAGAGGGGACGATTCACAAATACTTTGAAGGAATGGAAAGAATGTCTCTCTTAAGACAGTTCTGAATGTACGTAGTTGTGTGTTAGTTACAAGGTCAGAGAATGACACCGTTCCATTGTCCCAGTCCAGCTGAACTCTCATACGCCGGAGCTTCTCTTTGACAGAAAAGCGAGTGGCGGGTTGCTCAGGAGACTGTGACACATACTCTTTCCCTGTGTACTGCACGTACCAAACACCAGCTTTGAAGAAATTGTCTCCTTTTCTTTGGTAGGATGCTGTGATTACTCCGACAGTCCAAGCTGAATTGTTTCCCACCTCCACATCCCAGCTGTGTGTTCCTGATTTAAACCCTTCTGAACCCAAAACACAGCGAAAGAAATCAAATCTCTCTGCATTATCAGGAAACGGTTGCCTGCTCTTGTTGAATGTCAGGCTGGTCAGATCATCAGACAGGATGAGTTGTGGACTTGCAGTGTTTGGGTCCAGAATCACTGGAGCTGATGAGAGGAAACAATCAGCAGCTGCTCTTATTCTGATATGAAGAGAACCATCAAGAGTGAACCATGAAAGAAATACTACATAGATAAACACAATTGAGATCTCTTTAATTTATTAAATATATATTTCAAATAAAATATATACAGAATTAGGATGATCCTCACTTACTACAGTGAAAAAAATTATACTTTGGAGCCAGACCAACTAAAAAATGTTATAAGCTGGTTATGGTTTGATTCAAATCCTACATTTTGATTTAACATTATTCAAAAATTATGATGAAATAAAAACAAAAAAACTTTTGTTAATCAATGTTTATTTTAGTTTACTTACTATGAATAAAGACAACTTCAAAATACCTTAATGTTTAAAATATGCATATTTTCTGTTATGTAGTAGTAATAATAAAATGTATAAAACCCACAATATTTTCTGCTAGTCAGTATGTTCTGCACATTAACACTCTGGTGTCAAGAGAAAATACTATTTAAACAAAAAATTGTTTTCTTTTATTTTTTTCTATGAGGAGTGCTATTTGCTTTTAGACTAACTGAACAAAACAGGTTTAAACCAGAAACCATGATTTGTTTCTATTAGACCAATATAAAAATGCTCTTAAATAAATGACACAGTTGTTTCCCTTTTTTTCAGTTTACAAACCCTCTATCTAGCTTTGTGTCTATTTTTGTGGGATATCTCCAGTATTTACTGAACAGATCTTTAGTGACTCACTGTTTTGGACAATGTCTTGCATCTTCTTCCAGACTCTGAATGTCAGATTGCCCAAGTAATATGGTAATATGGTATCAAAGCTCCACAATGCATCTCTGGATCGGGCTGAGTGCTTTGGGCTCTGGATAAAATTCAGATATCAGTACAGGTTCAGAACTGGCTCATAGAACTGCAGAAACCTTTGGAGAACTTCTAGCTGCCTTTAAAAGGACAGTTCTCTGAATGGATGCCATACGTTCATGCATAAACTCTCAAGACTGTCAACAGTTCCTCCAATAAACCCATTGTAAGGGAAATCATTTTGATGCACTTGAAATATATATATACTGTATATATATACAGCTATGGAAAAAATTAAGAGACTTCTTAACATTGATTTCTGAACTTGGAGTGGTCTCTTAATTTTTTCCATAGCTGTATATATATATATATATTTGAGGCACCCTGAAAAAGCTTCCTAAAGGTTCTCCAAAGGGTTCTTCAGAACTAAAATAGTGCTTTTGGTTTTTTGTACAGTGTAGAGAGGAGAGACAGGAGCAGCTCACTTACCTTTCTTTTGTGACATTAAAGTTCTAGAAAATAAGCAATGTGGACATTATTATCTCAATAAGTGTATGGCTGAATGATGTCAAAGGAGTCCCTAATACAGAGTTTGATTGTCACCTTTAGAAACGAGACGTCACTGGCTTTCATTCTTTCCTCGATGTCTTTGATTATGTGTGAAAGAGCTGAGATGTGTCTGTTCATCTCCTCAAGTCTGTCCTTCATCATCTTATTCTTCTTCTCCACTTCCTCTCTCAGTGCAGTGATCGTGGCTTCTTCTTCATTTCTGAGGAAATGATGAAGCTTCTTAAACTCGTGTTTAATCTGACGTTCTGTCTGATCAGCTTGAGTCTGAAATCACATCACATTCAGTTCAAACTGCTCTGCATTAACACACACAGATGACAGCATTTCCATGATATCCAAGTCCACGATTAACTGTCCCTTTTGAAAAAGAAGTGTATGGAAGTAAATTAATGCCAAATGTTTTTGAAATAAAAAGATTGTTGAATTGCACTAATTGAAAAAAAATATGCATTACATTTACTGTGCTTGCATTTAGATGCATTGTATTTTTAAGTCTTGCATTTTTATGGGCTGAAATTCAAAATGGTCGTATATTTAAGCTATGAATATTTCAATTCAAAACATTTCACACACATTTTCATTATTAAAAATTCAGTAATTTATATTCACCTTTCAGATTTCACTTCCAAAATATTAATTCTGTTTAAAAATACAACCTATAATATTTAACTAGCAATTTTCGGTCCATTTTATTTCGCTTTACAAATTCGCTTCCACAAATTCAGTGGTTGAAATTCGGCAGAAAATTCAACATTTCACATCCGGGAACTGCAGGAAAAACAGTAGCGTACCGATGCATGATCTCCATCTGCTGTTAGTCGGCTTCACCAGCAGGTGCCGCTAGCAGCTGTTTACGAAGACCAGAGCAATGGCTAGTAAGTCATCATTCATTCAAAAAAACGGATTTACAGAAATAGAGCAAGTGGTAAGTGAATGTGTGATGATTATCAGGGCCAGTATAAATGCAGAAAAGCTGATAAAGACACAAAAGCTGCATTTATGTTTAATTCAGTGTCTTTACGGTTACTTTCCCTGTGTAGGCTACATGTAAGCAGCTTTCTCTCCAGTGAACGAGATTATAATGTTATTCCCCGATGCTGATGTACAGATCAAACGTTAAATCTGAGGTAGACATATATTTCTCTCTGTTGTTAAGTTTTCTTAACTTTATATTGCGGCGCTGTGTTGTAATACTAGGGTTTCCCTCATACTTCATAGGATTCCCCTGCCATCAGGACATATAAAACGCTTAACATAGCTTAATGGACTAGTACAGTGATTTAATTGATGTTCAACAAATAAAAAATAGAGATAATAATGATAAACAAATGATAAAGCTTGGGTTGTTAAATATTAGATCACTTTCTTCAAAAGCACTTATTGTGAACGATATTATCACAGACAATAATCTAGATGTGCTGTGTTTGACAGAAACCTGGCTAAAACCGGACGATTACATTACTTTAAATGAGTCTAGCCCTCAAGGTTATGATTATAGACACAATCCTCGACAGAAAGGCAAAGGGGGAGGTGTTGCTGTAATTTATAGTAATATTTACAGTATCAGCCAGAAGTCTTTCAAATATAATTCCTTCGAAGCGATGGTGCTTTACGTAACATTATGTAAGTTGACATTTGTGCTGGCTACAGTATATAGGCCACCAGGTCACCATACAGACTTTATCAAAGAAATTGCCGATTTTCTATCAGAATTAGTACTAGCTGCAGATAAAGTCCTTGTTGTTGGTGATTTTAATATCCATGTAGATAATAAAAAAGACTCATTGGGATTGGCATTTACAGACATTCTAAACTCTATTGGTGTTAGACAACACGTGTCAGGACCCACTCATTGTCGTAATCATACTTTAGATCTAATATTGTCACATGGAATCGATATTGATGCCGTTGAAATTCTGCAGCAGAGTGACGACATCTCGGATCATTATCTAGTCTCGTGTATACTGGGGCAGTCGTGGCCTAATGGATAGAGAGTCGGACTTGTAACCCAAAGGACATGGGTTCGAGTCTCAGGTCCGGCAGGGATTGTCGGAGAGGGGAGTGAATGTCCAGCGCTCTCCCCACCCTCAATACCACGACTGAGGTGAGACCCTTGAGCAAGGCACCGTACCCCCAACTGCTCCCCGGGCGCCGCAGCAATGGCTGCCCACTGCTCCGGGTGTGTGTTCACTGCTGTGTGTGTGCACTTGGATGGGTTAAATACAGAGCACAAATTCCGAGTATGGGTCACCATACTTGGCCACATGTCACTTCACTTCACTTCACTTCACTACTACATTTAGTTAAAGTGGCTAAACTGCCTCCCTGCCATAAATATGGTAGAACCATCACTTCTACCACTAAAGATCGCTTTATAAATAATCTTCCTAATCAGTTTCATCGCCTTAGCATACCAGACAGCTTAGAAGACCTCGATGTTGCAACAGAAACTATTGCCTCTGTCTTTTCCAGCACATTAGACTCAGTTGCTCCTTTGCGTTTAAAAAAGATTAAGGAAATTAATCCAACGCCATGGTACAATGAGCACACTCGGGCCCTAAAAACAGCAGCTAGAAAAATGGTGCGCAGCTGGAAGAAAACAAAACTAGAAGTATTTCGCATTTCGTGGAGAGAGAGAATGATTGAGTACAGAAAGGCCTTAAAAACTGCTAGATCTGCCTATTTTTCAAAACTTTTAGAAGAAAATAAACACAACCCTAGGTATTTATTTGATACAGTGGCTAAATTAACAAGAAATAAAGCTTCAACTTCTGATGTTTCCAAAGAGCACAGCAGTAATGACTTTATGAACTTCTTTACTTGCAAGATTGATAATATTAGAGAAAAAATTATAACCATGCAACCGTCTACTACAGTATTGTGTCAGACAGTGCATTGTAGTGTCCCTGAAGAAAAATTCAATTCATTTACTGCTTTAGGAGAGGAAGAATTGTCTAAACTTGTTAAATCATCAAAATCATCCACATGTATGTTAGACCCTATACCGACTAAGCTATTGAAAGAGATGCTTCCAGAGGTCATAGATCCTCTTCTTAATATTGTTAATTCATCTTTATCACTAGGATACGTACCAAAAACTTTTAAGCTGGCTGTTATTAAACCTCTTATTAAAAAACCACAACTTGATCCTAGAGAATTAGTCAATTACAGGCCGATTTCAAATCTCACTTTTCTGTCAAAAATACTAGAAAAGGCAGTTTCATCACAACTATGTTCCTTTTTAGAAAGAAATAGTATCTGTGAGGATTTCCAGTCAGGATTTAGACCGTACCATAGTACTGAGACTGCTCTCATTAGAGTTACTAATGATTTGCTCTTATCATCAGATCGTGGTTGTATCTCTCTATTAGTGTTACTGGATCTTAGTGCTGCATTTGACACTATTGATCACAATATTCTTCTAAATAGACTCGAAAACTATGTTGGCATTAGTGGAATTGCATTGGCATGGTTCAAATCATACTTATCTGACCGTTATCAGTTTGTAGTAGTAAACGATGAGATGTCATATCAATCACAAGTTAAATATGGAGTACCGCAAGGCTCAGTACTAGGACCGTTGCTTTTCACTCTGTACATGCTACCCTTGGGAGATATCATTAGGAAGCATGGCGTTAGTTTTCATTGTTACGCTGATGATACTCAGCTCTATATCTCTTCGCGCCCTGACGAAACTTACCAATTCGCTAAATTAACAGAATGTATAGCTGATATAAAAAACTGGATGACCAGTAATTTCCTACTACTAAATTCAGAAAAAACAGAGATTCTAATTTTTGGACCGAAAACTTCTTCACGCAATAACCTAGAATACTGTCTAACACTTGATGGCTGCTCTGTTAAGTCTTCGTCGTCAGTTAGGAACCTGGGTGTGCTCTTTGATACCAATCTTTCATTTGAAGGCCATGTTACTAGCATCTGTAAAACCGCATTCTTCCATCTTAAAAATATATCTAAACTACGACATATGCTCTCAATGAAAAATGCAGAACAGTTAGTTCATGCGTTCATGACCTCAAGGCTAGATTACTGTAACGCTCTACTGGGTGGTTGTTCCTCCCGCTTGATAAATAAACTACAGCTCGTACAAAATGCAGCAGCTAGAGTTCTTACTAGAACTAGGAAGTATGACCATATTAGCCCAGTTCTGTCATCACTGCATTGGCTTCCTGTTAAACATCGTATAGATTTTAAAATCTTGCTAATTACTTACAAAGCACTAAATGGTTTAGCTCCCCAGTACCTAAGCGAGCTCTTAATGCATTATAGTCCTTCACGTTTATTGCGATCTCAGAATTCAGGCCAGCTGATAATACCTAGAATATCAAAATCAACCGCAGGCGGTAGATCCTTCTCCTATTTGGCACCTAAACTCTGGAACAATCTTCCTAGCATTGTTCGGGATGCAGACACACTCTGTCAGTTTAAATCTAGACTAAAAACGTATCTCTTTAACCTGGCATACACATAACACATTATCAATTTATATTTTCAAATCCGTTAAAGGATTATTAGGCTGCATAAAATAGGTCAGCCGGAACCGGGAACACTTTCTATAACACCAGATGTACTCGTTACATCAGAAAAAGAATGGCATCTACGCTAATATTAGTCTTTCTGTTTATCCCGAGGTTTACCGTAGTCAACCGGATCCGGGCCGTATCCAGCTGAGACCAAGGACCGGAGCCATGACACGACCACAACGCAGCCCTGAAGTATCAGCAGAGATCGAGTCAACTAGATCATCCATCGTGAAGGCCTCATCGACACGACACTTAAACACTTTGATTGGTGCGATCCTATCAGACTTATGATAGCAACCTGATTCGTAACAAAGCACTGTTCGCCAGAGGAGAACTGGCCCCCCGACTAAGCCTGGTTTCTCCCAAGGTTTTTTTTTTCTCTCCATTTTAACACCTATTTGCCACTTGTTTGCCACCTGTTTGCCACCTGATGTCACCTGATGGAGTTTGGGTTCCTTGCCGCTGTCGCCTTTGGCTTGCTTAGTTGGGGACACTTGACATTTGACTTGACATTTGATATTCAACAGTATTCTTGACATTTAATCAACAGTGCTTCTGATCTGCCTGCATTGACACTATTCTTTAAGAGCTGCTGTGCAGCCAAAATTATGTACCAGTTATCAATGTAAAGCTGCTTTGACACAATCTGCATTGTAAAAAGCGCTATATAAATAAAGGTGACTTGACTTGACTTGACTTGATATAAAAGACCAAACTCGCACCTTTTGTGATGTAAGTTATACTATAGGCTCCAAGAAAGCAGATACTGGCATAAAGTTAGTTTGACGTTGAAGGTTTGATATTCGCAAATTTAGGGACCATCTCTAAAGTTACGACATTGGTATTCACGTTTCTATCTTAAATAGCATTTGAAGAGAATGACTTACAGTCGCAAAACCAACTGTAAAGTGTTCATCTAGGTCTCAAGTCGAACAGTGATGCGCCCTACTCTCTCTCTCTCACACACACACACACACACACACACACACACACACACACACACACACACACACACACACAC
>RJVU01042595.1:64642-94879 GCA_003731715.1 Anabarilius grahami
AGAATAAGAATGGAGCTTTGCCTTTGGCAAGCACCATTAATAATAAGTATTTCGAATAGTAATAATGGAGCTTTGCCTTTGGCAAGCACCATTAATAATAATAAGTATGCACAAGATTAAGAATGGAGCTTTGCCTTTGGCAGGCACCATTAATAAGTATGAGCAATAATAATACTGATGCTTTGCCTTTGGCAAGCACCATTAATAAGTATGCACAAGATTAAGAATGGAGCTTTGCCTTTGGCAAGCACCATTAATAAGTATGCACAAGATTAAGAATGGAGCTTTGCCTTTGGCAAGCACCATTAACTAGAATGTACATTTCCTGAAGAAAATGTGAATGGTGCTTGCAGTGGCACAACTCGCCCCTCGGTTGCTAGGTGGTTGCTAAGGTACTTGGGGTGGTTGCTAAGGTGTTGCTAGGGTGTTCTGTGTGGTTGCTAGGCGGTTGCTAAGGTACTTGGTGTAGTTGCTAAGGTGTTGCTAGGTGGCTGCTAGGGTGTTCTGGGCGGTTGCTAGGCGGTTGCTAGGCGGTTGCTAAGGTACCTGGGATGGTCACTAGGCGGTTGCTAAGGTACCTGGGATGGTCACTATGGTGTTGCTAGGCGGTAGCTAGGGTGTTATGGGTGGTTGCTAGGCGGTTGCTATGGTAACCTGGGTGGTTGCTAGGGTGTTTCTAGGCAGTTGCTAAGGTACCTGGGGTGGTCACTACGGTGTTGCTAGTTGGTTGCTGGGGTGTTTTGGATGGTTGCTAGGTGGTTGCTATGGTAACCTGGGTGGTTGCTATGGTGTTACTAGGTGGTTGGTAGCTGTCACAGATAGTTACTATGGTGTTTCTATAGAGTTCTTAGCATGTTCTCAGCCCACTTTAGCACTTAGCTAATCACTATTAGCATGTAGCTATTCACTGCTAGCGTGTAGCATGTTGGAAGTCCAGTTTGCTAGCATGAGTCAAAAGAGCCAACCGCCATGTCTCTACGATGTTCTGATGTAGAGATATAGGTCTTGCTAAACGGTTGCTAGGGTACTCTGTTTGGTTGCTAGGGAGTGGCTTGGTAGCTACCAATGATGACACTACAAATGCTGCTTCACAATATAAACCAACCCCCATGTCTGTACAATGTTCTGATGCAGAGATATAGTTCTTGCAAAACGGTTCCTAGGGTACTGTTTGGTTGCTAGGGAGTGGCTTGTTAGCTACCAATGATGACACTACAAATGCTGCTTCACAATATAAACCAACCCCCATGTCTGTACAATGTTCTGATGCAGAGATATAGTTCTTGCAAAACGGTTGCTAGGGTACTCTGTTTGGTTGCTAGGGAGTGGCTTGGTATCTGCCAGTGATGATACTCCAAAGGCTGTCTGCCAATATAAGCCATTGCCATGTCTCTACAATGTTCTGCTGTCGAGATATAGATCTTGCAAAACAGTTGCTAGGGTACTCTGTTTGGTTGCTAGGGAGTGGCTTGGCAGCTGCCAATGATGATACTCCAAAGGCTGCTTGCCAGTATGAATGATATAAACCAACCCCCATGCTTCTATGATATTCAGATTTGAAGATATCCCTCTATGGTTTGGGTTGCTAGGGTGCTCTAAATGGTTGCTAAGGCATGGCTATGAAGTCTGTAAGGTGATTCGTGATTGGCTGTTTGCTGCCCCGAGTCACCCTCATGTTTCTATGACACTTCTATCCAAAGATATTCTTTTGATCTTTTTCAATGGAAGTCTATGGAACTTGTTGCTATGGTGCTCTATATGGTTGCTAGGGTGCGGCTTGATAGCTTCACATTGATCCTGAGAGACTGATTGGTTGCCTGAGTGAAATGAGCCCACCCCCTTGTCTCTATGACACTGTGATCAATAGTGAGTAAGTGAGAGAAAGGGTTCTAAGGGCCTGCGGTGTGTGAGTGTGTGAGAAAGTGACAGTTGAGATTTGAATTTCTGAACATTCCGCCATTGAAAGTCAATGGGACTTTTTTGGCCGCTTTTTCGTCCGCTGTGCGAACATCGTTGGTCCGATCGCTTATAAAAGTCATAGCACACCTCTCCTTAATAAGCCGGTCGATTTGACACCTCATTCATGGGTCTAGGACAAAAACTGCGGGACGAGTTACGCGCAGAAATTTTGTCCAGAAGAAGAAGAATACCTTGCTAGGGTACTGTTTGGTTGCTAGGGAGTGGCATGGCAGCTACCAGTGATGATACTCTAAAGGCTGCTTGAATATATAAACCAACCCCCTTGTCTCTACGATGTTCTGATGCAGAGATATAGAGTACCCTAGCAACCGTATTGCAAGATCTATTTGGTTGCTAGGGAGTGGCGTGGCAGCTACCAGTGATGATACTCCAAAGGCTGCTTGAATATATAAATCAACCCCCATGTCTCTACGATGTTCTGATGCAGAGATATAGATCTTGCAATACCATCGCTAGGGTACTCTGTTTGGTTGCTAGGGAGTGGCTTGGCAGCTTCCAATGATGATACTCCAAAGGCTGCTTGAATATATAAATCAACCCCCATGTCTCTACGATGTTCTGATGCAGAGATATAGATTTAGCAATATGGTTGCTAGGGTACTCTATTTGGTTGCTAGGGAGTGGCTTTGTAGCTACCAGTGATGATACTCCAAAGGCTGCTTGAATATATAAATCAACCCCCATGTCTGTACGATGTTCTGATTTGAATATAGGTAGGCACCTATTGTATCTGTTGGCATTCTTTTTATTTTTATTTTCGATTCTTCTCCTCCGCTCTTGAGTCTGTGGCAGCCCATAGAACCGTATGGTAAAAAGTTGTGATATTTAGCACACTGATAGAGGACAGTCTGAACTGTGTCCATAGCCAATTTGGAGTCTCTAACTCAATCCCTCTAGCGCCACCAGCTGTCCAAATTTGCACTTCTGTTTATGCTAATAACTTTTGAACCGTAAGTGCTAGAAACAAAATTATTTTGTCCTCTGATTCCTTTGCTCAAGACGATTCGATTGCACCGTCATTTTCCGTCATGAAAATTTTCCCACCATTTTGAATTTTCTGAAAAACCTACTTTTTCGAACTCCTCCTAGGCCGTTACTCCGATTATCACGAAAATTGAACAAGATCATCTTCAGACCATGACTGCAAAAATGTTCCCAAAAGCTTTTTGATAGATCCATCCGTTCTCAAAGGGCACAAATGAATTTGACGAAAAGCTCGCAAAATCAGACTTGAGGCTATATCGCCAAAACGATCTATCGTATTCTGACCAAACTTCGTACATGTCATCACAAGCATGACTTGAGGCAACATGCAGTGTTTCGGCGCAGTGCCACCTACTGGTCCGGAGATATGAAAAATTTATATTTTTGCTAATAACTTCTGAATAGTTTGTCCAGAAATCATAAATGTGGTCATGTCGGATTCGGGGCATCATGCTGACTCGAATGATAACCATTATTACCATATCAGCCATTTTGGCCGTCGGCCATTTTGCATTTTGTGCTAAAATGCTGTATTTTATGAACGCATTAGCGTATCGTCACAAAACTCGGTATGGGTCATCAGCACGATGCCACGAACGAGCCTGAGAAGTTTCGCACTAGCGCCACCTAGTGGTAAAATCAAATATTCAAATGCTTATCACTTTGAGTGTGGTTGACCTTATTTTCAAAAGAGTCATGTCCTTAGACTCCTGACTCCCTGCTGAGTCCAAAGATACCAAACATGCTAGTTTCAACTTATGGTTTGTCCGTCATGTTGAATTTTGCGAAAAACCTGCTTTTTCGAACTAGTCATAGACGCTTCATTTGATTGTCATGAAAGTCAAATCAGATCATCTTCAGTCCATTCTGGCAAAAAGATATCCAAAGCTAAAAAAGCTATTTTTTTTTGCTTCATCTGACCATAGAACATTTGAAAAGTAACTGACACTACTGGAAATTCAAACGGGATGCTTTTTTAGCAGCAAACACTTAAGATGGGTTTGGTGCACACGGGTAAAAAGTACCCAGTGTGTACAATGAAATATACTGCTGTATCTTAATGTTGTAAGCCTATTTTTCTGCTGGAGGTCCTGGACCTCTTGTTCATATACATGGCATAATGGATTCTATCAAATACCAACAGATAAAAAAATCAAAACCTCACTGTCCCTGTTAGAAGTCATATAATGGGCTGTGGTTGGATCTTCCATCAGGACTATGATTCAAAACAAACATAAAAACCAACACAAAAATGTGTCACTGAGTACAAAATGAAGCTTCTGCCATGGCCATTCCAGTCCCCTGACCTGAACCCTAAAGAAAATGAGTGGAGTGAACAGAAGAGAAGAAGCACCAACATGGGGCTGGGAATCTGAAGGATCTGGAGAGATTCTGTATGAAGGAATGGTCTCTGATCTCTTGTCAGGTGTTCTCCAAACTCATCAGGCATTATAGGTGAAGACTCAGAGCTGTTATCTTGGGAAAAGGAGGTTGCAAAAAGTATTGAATAAAAGGTTATGATTAATTGTGAGCAATGTGTATTAGAGAGAAACATTTTTCTCATAATGAGATTTTCCCCCCATTTAAAATTATTATTCTCCAAAGAAAGGTTGGATTTTTGTAGATTTTTTTTAAAAATAAAAGATCAAAAGTATTAACGATGCAGATTTATTTTCTCAGCCTTCTTAGGTCATATTTACCAAGGGTATTAATAATTTTGAGCAAGACCGTGTGTGTATATATAATGTATATATGGCTCAAAGTTTTTTGTGAGGTCACCTTTGACATTTAACCACAAATTCTAATCTTTTCATCCTTGAGTCCAATTGGACAGTAGTCCAGATTAAATGAAATTCCCTCCAGGTATTCCTGATATACTACATTCACAAAAATGGGAAGAATGTAAGATTATAGTGACCTTGACTTTTGACCACTAAAATCTAATCAGTTTATCTTTGTGTATGTGAATATTTGTGCCAAATGTTAAGAAATTCCCTTAAGCCGTTCCTGATATTACGTTCACAAGTTGCTGCCAAAATTACTGCCAAAGTCATATTTTGTGAGGTCACGGTGACCTTGACCTTTGATCTCCTATTTCTGTTCAGTTCATCCTTGATCCCAAGTGAACATTTGTGACAAATTTGAAGAATTTCCCTGAAGGCGTTCCTGAAATATCGCGTTGACTATATATGGGCGCAGTGAACAAAAAAAATAGGGGGCAATAGAGAGCGAAAAGTGTGTGTCTGCAGAGGACATAAACACATTTTTTTTCTCTTATTTTACCATCTATTTGAGGACCTCGCCTTAAAATAGCCAATGGAGGCCATTACAGTGAAAACAAAGTGAAGACCGGCCTAAATGTCCTCACTTGGCTAAAAGGTCCTCACTACAAAAGTTAAAAACTCACGCTGGTCCTCACAAAGATAGCCACACACACACACACACACACACACACACACACACACGTTCATGTTCACAAACAAACTATTTTGAGTATTACAGGCTTTCTTTTCACAGAGATCAACTTTATCCTCAGATCAATAATGCCTACAATCAATCAGTTTCAAAAATAAATACAAAACCTGTCCTAATTAAAAGAAAACAAGTTGACAAAAAGACTGAATCCAATATTCAATGATAATATAGCATAACGAGAGTTTTATAAGCTATTTTTTTGTAGGCCAGTCATTTTTGATCGGGAACACCACAAGTTTCAAAACAAACTTCCTGGCTAAAAATGAAAGCGCACTAGTGTGATAAACAGTACAATTCCACCCCCCATATTTTGTTGAATTTTGACAAATGTATCCACAAATAATGCTTTTTTTCTGCATAAGCTCAGATCAATGAGGCCTATGATCAATAAGTTCCAAAAAGAAATACAAAACCTGTCCTAATTTAAAGTAAACAAGCTGACAAAAAGATTGAATCCAACATTTGGTGATTTAACAAAGCATAATGAGCTATTTACAAGCAATTTTTAAAAGGCCGGTCATTTCTGACACAAAAGGTATCAGTCACTTTGCATCAAGCAGCTGTCCTGGCAGACAAGTATTTGCCGAACTTCTGGGGTCAGTTTTGGTGAAAATCGTGTCTCAGCAGCATTCTACTTCATCTATAGCTCCGAATAAATGTTTCCAGCCTTTTGTGCTTGGGTTGGTGTCCTTGACTGCTGTTAAGGACCAGAAGGCTGTGAAAATTCTGCATGATAATTCTTCTCTCTGTCTCTTATACTGTTTTACACTTTGCCTTTTTGCACAGAGTCGCATGTAATACCAGCATTATTGTGCAGGGAATTGAAATCAGTTTTGTACCTGTCCCATTATATTATGGCTGGGTGTCCTCTGATTTGGTCTCTGGATGTTTTAATGTAGCAGCCCACTCTTCTTTACCTGTGAAAGGCGTTGATTTTTGTTTAGCGCTTCAAAATGTTTACTGATAAATTACATTTATCAATTAAAATTTCTCAAGTGTCAACACAATCTTTTTCTGTTTAACTTTAGCACATAAGTTCTATATTGATACTTCAAATCAGTTTGGAAACACTTTTTGGAGGTTGATATTATCGCCATTTTTAAAATTTTAATAATATTATTATTATTATTTTGCTGTATACGTAAGTTACAATGTGGTCAGCAGGCATGAAGATAAAGGAGATCAACCCTAAATGGACACACTGAAGCTCGAGTCACCGATGGCTTGTAAATAATTATTATTTATTTTTTACCTGCCAGACTTTTTACATGGAATACAAGAACAATGCAAATGAAAAAATGCTACATAAATATAATACAATATAAATTTCAAACACTATAGTCAAGTAAACAGTCTGTAATAAAATAAGAACAAATGATCAAACTACAAACAATGGCAGAAACCCAACAGAACAAAAATGCGAATGAAATAAACAGTGCTTTTTAAGTTTTTCAGGTAGATCTAACAGTAGTTAGATACAGATTAGTCAGATTAGTTACAGAAATTGAATAAAGAAATCTGTTAAAATAAAAAGTCTTCAGTCTTCACTGTCTAAATTATAAAGCATTTATCGGGGTTCAAGCATTTAAGGTCTTTAACCCCTTAAGCCCTGAGGGTTTTTTCAGAAGTTTTTTTTTTTCTGAGTGACACACAGAAAAGTAAAGACTCGTAACTCCAAAACTATAGCAAGGAGAGTCAAAAGGTTGGTATCATTTGAAAGAGAACTTTTTATAAATAAATAAAAATTAAATGAATTAAATTTGGACATTCTCCTGCTCAGAAACTGCTGCTAAAGACAAATTAAAGTTAAAATAAAAGGGAAAAAAAATAAAAAAGGGAAATTTTACATATATTTCATATTTGACATGCAATAACTCAGAAAGGAAATAAAGGTAGGTGATGTTTTGGTGATGTTCCTCTATATGTGAGCTGTATCTGGAGCAAATTTGGTGGTGATCCCATAAAGAAATCAAAAGTTACAGCATTTGAAACCTTTTTGTTTATCCATTGGTGCCCCCTGATGGGCATTTTTACGAGTATTTTTGGAGTAACTTGTGATCAGCTTTTTGGATTATTTTGATTTTGGACTCATTTCAATCGGGAGAATCCACTGTAAGTAATGATGTGCCAATTTCTATGGTGGTGTCACACACACACACATTTATTTTTTTGTGAATTGTGGGGACACTCCATAGGCGTAATGGTTTTTATACTGTACAAACTGTATTTACTATCCCCCTACACTACCCCTACCCCTAAACCTAACCATCACAGGAAACTCTGCACACTTTTACTTTCTCACAAAAACTCATTCTGTATGATTTATAAGCCTTTTGAAAAGTGGGGACATGGGGTAATGTCCTCATAAGTCACCTCTTTTTGTAATACCTATGTCATACCCATGTCATTATACACATTTGTGTCCTGATATGTCACAAAAACGCACACACAGACACACACATATTTTCTTGTAGATTCAGTATTTGAAATACATGATGGGTAACAATGTTTTCTGCAAATCTCAGTATAACACCATTTTCAGGTTTTACTCATAATGTGGCACAACTAGGGCTGTGACGATAACCGCATCACCGTGGTAATGAGATGCCTACCGTGGTGTTGAGGTAATCACTGTCATCACCTCACTTTTTTTGTATTTTATTTATTTTTTTATTTTTTTGCTGGTGAAAGTTAATAATTATTGTTTATTATAATTCAGTGTCTTCTGTCTTATGTTCAAGTGCTTCTTGAGAAAAAAACAGCTTCGCGTAAGGGGGAGCAACAGTCCAAACATATGAGGGATTTGTTTTGTGCGTGTGTCTGATTATTACTTTAAAGAAAGGCTTACTACAAAACAAAACTTAATGAAGTGGTCAAAATCATGTCTGACCCACTGCATGTCTCCCGACATATTGCGCATCTTATTAGCCTATTTTAGTCATGCTGTTCACTTTTCATAATCAACATAAATTAAATTTAAAAACTAATATTAGGCTATAGTCTAATATTTAAACATAAATATTTTAAAAATAGGCTACGTTTTCTTTGACCGTCTGGCCGACGAACGTGCCAGCGCGTTCTGATGGATTTGTCCTCATGACAGCTAAAACGACTTCAAATAGGCCTACTCCGTCATTTTTGGTGATACAGATTAGTGCAAGACATCATTACAAACTACAAATGGTCTACTTTTATTTGTTTACATTCGCAATAAAAACAAAACCTTCTGCTTTTGTAAAATAATAATTTAAAAAAAAAAAGCGCTTTCATCTACCTCTAAATCTTTCTGAAACTTCTCAAAAATTAGACGCTGATTTTTCGCTGAAACTCAGCGAATAATTATCACACAAACATGAAACATACAGTGGGTACGGAAAGTATTCAGACCCCCTTAAATTTTTCACTCTTTGTTATATTGCAGCCATTTGCTAAAATCATTTGTTCATTTTTTTTCCTCATTAATGTACACACAGCACCCCACATTGACAGAAAAACACATAATTGTTGACATTTTTGCAGATTTATTAAAAAAAGAACTGAAATATCACATGGTCCTAAGTATTCAGACCCTTTGCTGTGACACTCATATATTTAACTCAGGTGCTGTCCATTTCTTCTGATCATCCTTGAGATGGTTCTACACCTTCATTTGAGTCCAGTTGTGTTTGATTATACTGATTGGACTTGATTAGGAAAGCCACACACCTGTCTATATAAGACCTTACAGCTCACAGTGCATGTCCAAGCAAATGAGAATCATGAGGTCAAAGGAACTGCCTGAAGAGCTCAGACAGAATTTGGCAAGGCACAGATCTGGCCAAGGTTACAAAAAAATTTCTGCTGCACTTAAGGTTCCTAAGAGCACAGTGGCCTCCATAATCCTTAAATGGAAGACGTTTGGGACGACCAGAACCCTTCCTAGAGCTGGCCGTCCGGCCAAACTGAGCTATCGGGGGAGAAGAGCCTTGGTGAGAGAGGTAAAGAAGAACCCAAAGATCACTGTGGCTGAGCTCCAGAGATGCAGTCGGGAGATGGGAGAAAGTTGTAGAAAGTCAACCATCACCAGCTTTATGGCAGAGTGGCCCGACGGAAGCCTCTCCTCAGTGCAAGACACATGAAAGCCCACATGGAGTTTGCCAAGATGGTGAGAAATAAGATTCTCTGGTCTGATGAGACCACGATAGAACTTTTTGGCCTTAATTCTAAGCGGTATGTGTGGAGAGAACCAGGGCACTGCTCATCACCTGTCCAATACAGTCCCAACAGTGAAGCATGGTGGTGGCAGCATCATGCTGTGGGGGTGTTTTTCAGCTGCATGGACAGGACGACTGGTTGCAATCGAGGGAAAGATGAATGCGGCCAAGTACAGGGATATCCTGGACGAAAACCTTCTCCAGAGTGCTCAGGACCTCAGACTGGGCCGAAGGTTTACCTTCCAACAAGACAATGACCCTAAGCACACAGCTAAAATAATGGAGTGGTTTCACAACAACTCCGTGACTGTTCTTGAATGGCCCAGCCAGAGCCCTGACTTAAACCCAATTGAGCATCTCTGAAGAGACCTAAAAATGGCTGTCCACCAATATTTACCATCCAACCTGACAGAACCGGAGAGGATCTGCAAGGAGAAATGGCAGAGGATCCCCAAATCCAGGTGTGAAAAACTTCCCAAAAAGACTCATGGCTGTATTAGATCAAAAGGGTGCTTCTACTAAATACTGAGCAAAGGGTCTGAATACTTAGGACCATGTGATATTTCAGTTTTTCTTTTTTAATAAATCTGCAAAAATGTCAACAATTCTGTGTTTTTCTGTCAATATGGGGTGCTGTGTGTACATTTAATGAGGAAAATAAATGAACTTAAATGATTTTAGCAAATGGCTGCAATATAACAGAGTGAAAAATTTAAGGGGGCCTGAATGCTTTCCGTACCTACTGTACATCTAAAGAAAGCTTGAAATGTCTACTTTTTAAATAAAACAATTCACATTTAAAACAAATATTCTGCTGCAATGTAATCTGTATGAAACTAAAGAGATGCACAATTTCTCCTGACTCCTTTTGCAAATGTTAATGCTGTGAGGGTGTTTCTAATACAACTGCTGAGAGAGTGACGGCAAATTTGGCATATTTCTCTCTTCTGACCAACGTAAGCAATCTTTCTATATATTTCCAATCTTTAAGAAAGTCGTAGAAATGACATATAACAACTAAAACAGGACTATTCATTCTGTGGAATATTTTTAATAGTTCCCTCTAAGTACTATTGTATAGGCATAATTTGCGGGTGGGACGTGTCCCCACGACCTTAGGCTACCACTTTTTGCAACATCTCGCGGCACGCACGGATGTACCTAAAAGAAAGAAATTTGTTGGTCTGTGTTAAATAAGAGACGATCTCTCGCTGGAATTAGTTGTTTTGGAACAAGCTGGAACAAGTGCTTGTTCTGGTAAAAGCTCAAAACAAAATGCACACAAACATGTCCTTGCTCTTGATATACAATCACTGATGACACCTTTTGTTTTAATGAGAAGAAAAACTATAGGCTACGAGGACGGAATTATTCAAAGTTTCAAAAAGTTGCGTTTGGACGAGTGCGTTAACTGCCAAACCACGGGATTCGTTGCTTAATCACAGCGGTGAGAAAAAAACCCATACCGTCACAGCCCTAGGCATAACTGTCAAAACTAATATTCGAATGGAAATGAAGAGATGAATTTTGACATAAAATTGATTACTCATTTTAAAAGTGTCTGTTTTGTGTTTCAAGTACATTTTCCATGTTAACTCCATTAATTAAACATGTTTACACACATTTTGTTGCAGATATGGATATTTGAAATTAATGATGGGTAAGAATATGCTTATTTCAGGTTTCCCTTTTAAAAATCAACTTTTTTTTAGGTCCCTATGTAATTGTAATGTTATATTACTGCAAATGTCAATGTCAAATGAACAAATGAAGTGGTAAACCTTGACAAAATGTGATTTGTAATGTTATTATAAAGATTTATTTATTTAAAAGGGATTTTAAATGACAAAACTTTGAAAAACCTTGAACTATATTAGTAGCCTTTTGCTGCCATCTGGTGGCACCAAATGACAGTTTCAGGGAATTGCCATTATAAGAACATTGTCATTCAACACCTTTTTAACTGTTATAGAGGCACCTATTGTCCCGATCTCCATAAAATTGGTTGTTTAGAGTCATATGTCACACGTGCTTGCTTATTTTCAGAAAGATCTGAGCATTCCTAAAAGATATATAGGCTTTCGGGGACACTTGGTCAAGGCCACATTTTGAAAGGACTCTTGTATATCCATTCTAATGCAAAAGTTCAACTTTTTTGATAATTATTAATCTAGAGAGACCAGAGAATTGTACTGCATTGGTTTATTCAGATTGAGCAAAAAACCCAGGACTAGTTTGCAAAAGTAGGTTTTTTAAATATTCAAGAATATTTAATGAACGATTTGATTGACAGCAGTGGTTCTTGAGGCAAAGTTGTTCAGAATGAGCAAATCTAACAAATGACATAAACATATGATCATAGATAGAAAAACTATTTACAGCCAATAAGGCAATTTACTAAGGAAAAATATGGTTATTAAAGGTTTTTTGACAGTTATAGCAACACCTATTGCCTGAATTTCACCACTTTTTTAGGGTGTTCTTAGAGCGTGTCCATACATATGTGTGTCAAATTTGGTGAAAATATCTCATTTAGTTTTGAAGTTATAGACAGCATAAAAAATGACCCATGAGCGACTTTGATTGGATTTTTTTGTCACTTCCTATCAAAATTTTGACATTTGGGTTATCACATATAGTTAACGAGCTATGGTTCCATATTTCCTATGGTGGTTTCGTCTTGGTTAGACTAACGGTTTCGAAGATAATGCTAAATCACAACATTGCACAAACCTAGCATGTTTGGTATCGTTGGACTCGGCAAGGATTCAGGAGTCTAAGGACGTGAAAATAAGTCGACCACACCCAAAGTTATAAGCATTTGAAATTTTAATTTAATTACACTGCATAATGAGAACTGACCAAGAACAACTGAAACACGGAGCTATATAAAGAGGGGTAAAGCAAAGGAAAGTAAACTAGACATATGTGAAACTAATACATAATTATAGAATCAAACTAAACTAAAAAAATCCTTTGAAATGCTACTACATTAACTCATAGCATCAGTAAACCAAGAGCTAAGCCTGATTGTTTTTTTCTTTCCTGTATCTCTTTCTGTCTCCAGATCTGCACTCCAGTCCAGCGAACATTCCCTCTGTTCCTGGAATGGGGATGAATTCAAGTCAACCACAGAGATCGTCCCACTGAGGGATTCTGGCAGCATGTTCATGGCCAGACAAGAAGGTGCCTGTCAGCATTAATCATTGCATTCCAGTAACCAAGTTTTCATTCATTACACATTATACATGATGCTGTCATGTTTTTCTCTGTGGAACACAATATGCGAATTACAATATAGGGGATTGTTCTTCAGCTCAAATCCTGCAGGGCCAGAGTTTAACTCTAACCCTAACACACTGGAACAAGCTAAAGTCAGGGCTTTATTTTCACTGGCCTGACCAGGTCAGTACTGGGCGTCATGAAAATGTATTGTTTGCAGACGTTTTTAAGACTTGCCAATTTAAACATTTAACCAATTTTAAAACATTCAAGTGCAAGAAGATGTGAAAGAGAACTCAATTTGGTACTCGTGTGTTCTCTGAGGGACAGTTTTGTGTGCTTATACCCAAAATGGGGGGGGGTTATGTGTTCAGGGTTATGTTGATTAATACATGATGATTGAAATGGCGAAATGGCCTTAAGCAATTAACTAAATAAACTGTGAAAAAGTTGTTACTTCTGGACTAACTCACAATGATTGACTCAGCTTTAAGATTTAGTGAAACTTTTACCATCCTGAACTGGTAAGTTTGACTTTAATGGGTCCATTGAAACTTTAAGTGCTCGTAGCAAGTTTTTTTAATTTATTTTTTATTAACCTTTTCGCACGTAAATTTAAAATATTCTGGCTGACCCCCCCAGCGTGAGTTTTTTTTAAGGTGACCGTTATTTAGAACGTATCACTTTATTGTTTCCATGGTGATGCGTCATTGCTTGTCACATAACACACCACAGCGCTGTATGACTGATGATCTGCTTTTATTTAAGTTTTCCTTTTTTATTCAAACTATTCACAAATTTGTTAGCTATAGCATGAAATATCTGATATTCCGATTGTTAAATATGAGCAAGTGAATGTGTTTTGCTGTTTAAACACCTTTATAACGATCGCGTTAGTTGAGCCATATGCGCGATGGGCGCCGCCATGTTAGTTTGCGCCGCACAGAGAATCGGATCTGTTGGATTTACAACATGTGAATTCATCCACTTCTCCCGAAATACATGATAGTAAGTGAGTCGGTGAACTGGGGAAGAATAGAGTAAACTTTTAAAGTTACTTTCACAATGTGTATCTGATATGAATAAAACGTGCCGTCTAATTAAAATGGAAAGGGTTGTTATTTCCGCTTTTATAGACATTGTGTATTATACAAACTCTAAATATATTGTTTTGTTAGTACTCGTGTATTTAAATGTCTGAAACCTAAAATAAACATTGAACACTGCATATATGTGATGTATGAAAGCGCTGCGCGCGTCCGTCTCTGGTTTAGCGCCAGCCAAAGCGTGCAAGCACATTTGAATTTGGCAGTTGATCACCTGAGGCGCTGAACATTCTAATCACACCGGTGTGATCGTACGCTCCTGGGGCCAGCCAAGACTGATCACACCGGTGTGATCAAAGGGTTAAATAGATGGAGAAAGAGAATAGAAATAGAAAAAAGTAAGTGCTAATATTAGTGGGTCAAGTTTTGATGAAAAATATGTGCTGCTCTGCTCTGATAGAGCAAGGCAGGTCATTCCACCAGCAGGGAACAGACAGGGAGAAGGTCCGTGAGAGTGATTTTGTGTCCCTTTGGGATGGCACCACAAGGTGCCGTTCACTTGCAGAACGCAAGCTCCGGGAGGGCACATAAGTCTGAAGTAGTGAGTTTAGGTATAGTGGTTTAGCCAGTGGTTGTTCTAGGCAAACATTAGAGCCTTGAATTTTATGTGAGCGGCTATTGGTAGCCAGTGCGAACTGATGAAGAGAGGTGTGACGTGTGCTCTTTTCAGCTTGTTAAATACCTCTCTTGTTGAGGCATTCTGGATCAGTTGTAGAGGCTTGACAGTGCATGCTGTAAGGTCTGCCAAAAGAGCATTACAATAGTCCAGTCTGGATAGAACAAGAGCTTGGAAAAGAATTTGTGTGGAATGCTCCGATAGGAAGGGTCTAATCTTCCTAATGTTGTACAAGGCAAATCTGCAGGACTGGGCCGTTGGAGCAATATGATCTGTGAAGCTTAAACGATCATCCATCACCACTCCAAGGTTCCTGGCTGTCCTGGAAGGAGTTATGGTTGATGAACCAAATTGAATTGAGAGATTATGATAAAGTTGGATTTTGGACTAGCCTCACACGAGGGCACCACAAATTTAGTTATTTATGGTCTTAAATATTAATATTAATATTTTGTATTACTATAAATATTTAGTCAGATGATTCCTTCCAATATTTCGGGGCACCAGTCAAGGAGTCTCACCTTGACAGTTAAGAACAATCATGGAAGATTGTTGACTGAATTACAGTTATATAAATTGTATAAATTGGAGGAAGCTCGTCATCTGACAAATCTGAAGGATTTGTGAGATATAACTTGTAGAGGCACTTACTGTATTATCAACACAAGGAAGACACAAGTGTAACAAGTGGATTTTATTAAAAAAGGATAGACAAGAGTAACTAACAACTACTGAATGGATAAAGTGCAAAAAGATTGATAAATGCAAGTGAATGAGTAGGATATTACTATGGCAGTTACAAGTTAATCTAATGGAAAGATAAACTGTAGTTTCTCTAGAAGAAATAAGGTAGACCTTATTCTGAATTCAACAAATAAACGGAGAGATTATTTATTAACTGATATCAGCTATGCAAAATCTAATGTAAATTTGATAATAATTTATTGACAATATACACTAATGCCAAGGTCTCTGAAAAGAGGTTTGGCAAGTGATATTTACGCCTGCCTGGTCGTGATGAATCCGAGGGTGACGTCTTTCATTTGTTGAACTGGGCAGTGTTGCAGTGGGAAGAAAGGAGTTGGAATCCGTTTCACAGCCTTGAACACAAAGTACTTGTACACGTTGGACTCCTGGAGCTCAGAGAAGGTCATTTTCCTGGAACATGCAGAAGAAGAAGCCTTGAAGGTTCTGATGTCTGTGCAAACGATCCTTTTTTTCTGTAACATGCAAACGGAAGGATCTTTAGATTCTGAAGTCAGTGCAGATCCGGGCAGTCTGGAATATGCAGATCTGGAGGATCTCTGATGAGAGGATTTTGAAGTTTGTGCAGAAGATATTTTGAAGATGGGGGGCTAAGCTTGTTGTCGTTGTCTCAGTTGCAGTTTTCAAACTCCCCAAATTCACTTCTTGCAGAACTTCCTTGTTTCTCTCTTTAGAGCTTCAGAGTCTTGAGAGAGCACAACTCTGTGGAGTTGGACTTAGCTTAGCACATCTTGGGACTGGAGCATGGAACCAGAATGGGAAACTGCAGCAACCCGGAAACTGGGTCAATTCTCAGAGAAAAGCCTTTTAATCTGTTCCGAGAAGGGGGGAGATGCAAATTGGCACCTTTTAGATCCAGTGTTTTGATTGGCTGATGCTGTCAGAGGTGGCCACTGGATGGCCCCTTTTTTGCATGAGGTTCATTTGCATAGCTTAAAGTTCATGTTTAGAACAATGTCTTTGCTGAAAACATAAAGACCGAACATCATTGAGTTATATTGAACTTTTACCTATGCATTCATGTACACCTTAATAGGTAAGTTTGTATATTTTGCATGTACACAAACAGCACTCATTAAGTATATACAGGTCTGTTAATAGAAATTGAGATGATTTGCTCCATTTGGTCCATTGTGTGTCCTTTGTGGCTGCAAGCCACATGGCAAACCTGTTTGTAATGTTCCAGTTGTAAATGTACCAGTGTGGAGAGAAGTATTAATAATGTGAGTGAGTGCAGGCACATTTGAGGAGGAGATGGTCTGAAGAAGACGAGTGAGGATAGGGTCAAGCGGAAAGGTAGTAGGGTAATTGAAATGGATGAGTTCGGAAACTTCTGCCTCCAAGAGCAAAGAGAAGGAGGGGGAGAACGTGTGTTTTCCGTTGAGATGTGATTGTGGTGTGGACAGTTGCCTGCTGATGGTTGTTGTTTCATTTGTGAAGAATGTGGCAAAGTCATGACTGGAGTGACTGATACAAGCTAAGATCAGTAGGATCTTTATATTTGCGCCACCTCCTCTCTGCAGCCCTGAGTCTAGACCGATGTTCTCTGTGAAGCATTGTTAGTATCCAGCGATGAGAACTGATTGGGGGAGGAAGTGTGGATGAGACCAAAGAGGATAGGCGGGAGGGTGAGAGCGGGCGTAGGTTATGCCACAAAAGTGACCTATGGGGGAGTGCATGTTAGGAGTCAGGTTGAGATTAAAAGTGATGAGGAAGTGGTCTGAGGTGTGTAGTGGAGTAACCAGTGGAGCAGCAGCTTGTTGATGAGGTCCAATTGGTTATCTGATTTGTGGGTAGCTGTAGTAGACACTCCCTTGAGGTCAAATGAGGCAGGCAGAATGTGGAAGTTAGCAGCCTGAGGTTTGTCTAGATGGACGTTGAAATCTCCAAGTACTACCAGAGGAGTACCATCCTCATGGAAGGATGAGAGTAACACATCTAACTCCTCCAAGAAGTTACCTAGCTGACCTGGGGGACGATTAACGGCTACAACATGGATTTTTGCAGGGTGGGTGATGCAATTTAAATGAGCTATTTCCACAGAAAGATGGTAAAGGATTGAACTTCCATTCATTGGGCATAAGCAGACCAGTCCCAGTGACCCCTCCCCCTCCCAGTCTGACATGGGGTGTGGGAGAAAGTATATATATATGTGACCCGTCACGGAAACCAGGGACACAAGTCGGCAGCACAACTATCGAGCAAAATGAGAAAGAGGTTTTTTTTTTTTTTTTTTTTTTCAAAATTGCTGATTTTCATTTTTTTGCAGAATCTGTTAGTTGAGATCATGAAGAAGCCTCTCCGTGTTTGAGATAGCAGTATTGTTATATTTAAAAGCGTACCTTTTGAGGTTGAAATCGGCTTGTTTTTCGGAGATTCTAGCACGCAGTAGGGGCGTGTCATGTCTGTGTGTATTTCCATACTGGGAAGCGTGGCTACTTATTATGTGGCGCTCTGGCCGGCTCTAGCTGATATCAAAATTCAATGAAGAACCGTGGCCGTTACACCAAAAATGTTTTGAAGTACTTCTTCGACAAGCCGGATGCTTATGAACAAGCGCTCACTGATTCTGAAGACGATCTGAGCGACGATGAAAGCGGCTTAATAAGACATTATCTCTCTGGAGTCGGGTGACGCGCATTTTGCAGGATTTTTTTCACATTGCAGCAAAACAGACTTATAATACTCCGCCATTTTTTGTCATAGAGACATAAGTAATATATCAACTGAAACTATAGAATGTCTTCTTTTACTTGTGTACACTCAGAGTAAAAACAAAATATTGTGCTTTTTGTAAAATAAAGAAAACTAACATGATGCGTGATCTGTCGTCTCCCTCTGAAGGAAGTCCAATCTGATAGTTCTCAGAAAATGAACTTTAACTTAGTGAATACTAATCACAGAAAAATTAGACTTAATTCTAAAGAAACGTTGAAATGTCAGCTTTTAAATCGTGTAAGTCAAATCGAAAACAAACATTCTGTGTTTATGTAATCTGTATGAAAACAGAGCCATGTCAGAAGTCCGTGATTCAGCTCATTATCCGCTAATGCGGCCACGCCCACGGAGCCAGCGCTATTCAGACACAAATTCTGAGTCAATACATGTATACATCATCTCAATCGTGTATTTATTGTCTTAAAAAGTGTTTATCTGGATGTTAAAGCCATGGTTGGCGACCTCTAGAAGACATGCTGTTAGTTTCTGGTTCCTATTCTTCTTTAGATGAATTTGTGGACTGAAGGTGTACATAGCGCCCTCCGGCTGCAAGTATGAATTGAAAACACAGAATCCAGCGCTCACAGTGATGACAATAAATATTGAATAAATATTACTCCTCTGTATAGAAAATGGACAAACATATGAGAATACATCAATATTTCTCCAAATGTGCATGCTTTTAAGCTAAAAGCCTATATGAAATGCCACAGAGGTAACATAATTGCTCAGACACTTTGCATCAAAGAAATACATTAGGCTATATTTTAAAGTATATAATACCATTATTTTAAATTGTAATAATATTTCACAGTATTGCTGTTTTTTCTGTATGTTTGATATACACCATGATGAGCTTGAGACATTATCACATCACAGAGGGTTTTATCACAGCCTACCTGACTGAAGGTATGCAAGTCATTTCAGGTCATTATTATGTGATTCTTTTGTCTTCTCAGGTGAGAAAATTTCATTTCATGATTATAGTGACCAAAATGATCACGGTTATCACAGAATCCTGTTCAAAAAGTCTTAATGCTACACAATGAAATCAATTCACCAAGTTTTATGTAGAAAACCAGCAAATAACAAATAAAATTAGCATCAATATGTACTTTTTCTTTACATAAACATTAAAAATGATGGCCAGATTTTAAAGGAGTGTCTTGCAACATGTTATCTCTAAATCATTTTCAGCCTCTAAATAATTTTTATAAAAGTCAAAAAAGATAAATTACTGACATTTACAATGCACATTATCCTTTATTGTTAATAGCATGCGGTCCATGCAGCTTTACAGGGGGGAGCTTTACAGGGGGTATGGCTTATCTGAATGAGATGTAAATGAGCCCTATTGTCACTCCCAGCAGGTGAGAACAGGTGAGAACTGCTCAAACTTTAGAAGCGTTTTTCTCCTTTTAGAGCTTTTTTGAGTGCCTACCTTCAAATGGCCACAACTTCTCCAAATATTATCAGATTTCCATGTGTTACACATCATTGGAAAGCTTGGAGATTGCACTTTCAGAATCTGTGAATAACTCAAAATGCCCCAGAACCGACTTGTGTCCCTACTTTCCATGATTGGTCACATATATATATATATATATATATCTCATGAGTAATTTTTTTTTTTAAGTAAACTGCAGCATAATATTAAAATAGTTTCTTTGAAGATGATGAAATCTCATTACAGCACATTTTAATATCAAGATTGCCTGTTACAAACAAAGAAATCTTCTTTCAGCGTGATATGGTAACACTTAATAATAACGTTCAGTTATAAGTCACTTGTAAATTATTAGTTAATGATGAACTAATCATTTACAAAACATGATTATATGTTCATAAATGATTTAGTGATATGTTAACATTTTATGAATGTTTTATTAATTCAGTTATAGGTCATTTATAAATTATTTGATAATGTTGAACAAATCATTTACAAAACATGAATATGCATTCATATATGATTAATAAGTGATATACTAACATTTGATGAATGTTTTATTAATTTGGCTATAAGTCATTTATAATTTATTAGTTAATGATCAGTGATTAGTTAATGAGTATTAGTAAATTATCATTAGTAAATTATCAGTATATGATTTATTGATGAAGCTGTAAGCTGGTCTGTGTTCAGAAGCACAAACATGAAGGTATGCTAAAGCACTATTTTTAAGAAGAGTAATTTATTTGTTTTGAAGTGGATAAACATTTATAAATGCCTTACAGTCAGGTGATTCCAGTGGATTATATTAAATCCTTTCACTCATCAGCACAGACTTGTGTGGGGTCTAGTGATGAAGTCACCCTCTGATCCGGATTTACCTTCCATTGAAGCTCACATCAGGTGCACAGAGTTAAACACTCCATGTGTGTCAGAGAAGACAGCTGTCTATACCCTCACCAGTCAGCACTTACACTGCAGTACACACTACAAAGTGTTCAACACCTGTTATAGATGATTTGTAAACGCATGAAGAAATCATTTACAAAGCTTTCTGCATCCCCTATTCTAAAATGTAAACTATTCTTCACTTGTAAATGTTACGTATCATTTGTAGACCTTTCTTTCCTGTTACAAATTATTTGTATATGTATAAAAGTCATTTATAACACTTTCTGCATCCCCTATTCTAAAGTGTAAACTATTCATCACTTGTAAATGTGTTACACATCATTTGCAGATGTTCCTGTTACATGATCCATCTCACTCCTTCACTTTACCCAAGCCTAAAATTTACATTATTATTATAATTTAAAAAAAATAAATAAATCAACACTCTGCCACCGTTTAACCAGCACTTAATCATTTAATTTTTATCTTGTTTTTCATGGAACAGCTCCTCACCATAACATGAAAACGCACCATAAACTGATAATAAACGTAGTCCATTATTTCGTGCATTATTTTCAAGTCTTCAGAAGTCGTACGATGCCATCGTGTGAGGAAAAGATTCTTATAACGTAATATAACCATTATACATTAATAATCGTATCAATCCGCCGTTTCATAACTTTCAAATTAAAATTGGCGCGTCTAACAATACGACACAGGTTTGCGGCAGTGACGTCAAACCTCGCTCCTTATTGGATGTCACATGTGATTTGCAACAACCATAGAGTGTTTGCGACATGCCGAATTTGAGTTGCTGTGTTAGATTCAGCGCAACGCTTAAAAGGATGGAAATGCAGATCAGAGGAATGTTTGCAGAGATTAAACACTTTAATTTCATTCTGTTACTCACACAAAATTATGATTTGCTGTCATTTCGCTGGTAATGTAGCACACGCGTCATTTTGTCTGTTCTGTATACTGCTTTTTGTAATGTTTTAAATAAATTATTGTGACTAACGTACATTTATCTGCCTGTTACACTACGTATATTGTCAAAATGGTTATGCTTAAGGTTATAGGGTGGAGTAGGGAGCTTAAAATTATTATTTTTATAGTATATCAACTAAGATAAGTCACTGTAAATATATCTATATTGCATTTTTATTTTTGTGAAGTGGCTAAAAAGTGGGCATGTTTAGGTATAAGGGGTGAGTTAGGGGCTCAAAGATATCTATATAATAGTAAAATATATTTGCATAAAAATATTATAATTTTATTTAAAAATATATCATTTAAATATCGGGATTCGTATAGATTTTTATATCCTGTAACTGAAAGATATACTTTGCATATGGCAAATAAATGGTAAATTTACAAATTGCAGTTTGTACATAATTTATAAAGAAGATCTGCAAACGATGTGTAACACATTTATAAGTGATGAATAGTTTAAACTTTAGAATAGGGTATGCAGAAAGTGTTATAAATGACTTGTATACATGTACAAATAATTTGTAACAGGAAAGAAAGGTCTACAAATGATACGTAACACATTTACAAGTGAAGAATAGTTTACACTAGAATAGGGGATGCAGAAAGCTTTGTAAATGATTTGTAAACGCATGAAGAAATCATCTATAACAGGTGTTGAACACTTTGTAGTGTGTACTGCAGTGTAAGTGCTGACTGGTGAAAGGATTTAATATAATCCACTGGAATCACCTGACTGTAAGGCATTTATAAATGTTTATCCTCTTCAAAACAAATAAATTACTTTTCTTAAAAATAGTGCTTTAGCATACCTGCATGTTTGTGCTTTTGAACACAGACCAGCTTACAGCTTCATCAATAAATCATATACTGATCATTTACTAATGGTTTGTTCAACATTTGTTCATGATTAACAATTGTTCATTGAGATAATGACACTAAAACAATTTTTTCATAAATACTTCAGTTATTATGTGATAAATAATGTCTTAACTAATAACTTATAAACCATCTACTAATGATCTGTTTGATTTATTTAATTGAGATAACTTACAACACATTTGTAAATTGTTAGCATAATGCGTATTAACCCTCTGGGGTCTGAGGATTTTTGGGGCCCTGGAGAAGTTTTGGCATGCCCTGACATTTGTGCTTTTTTCAGTTGTTCATAAACATATAAATGACACAAGTGTCATTACACTGTATTCAGCACAAACTAGGCTACCATAATATGTGAGGAACATGTATGTACATGTTTGTATTTTTGAAGGAATAACGTTTATGCGTGGTTATTGAAAAAACAAAAAACTTATAATAAGGCCAAAAAAAGTATATCAAATCTGTGTTCATAAGACTTCTGGGTATTGGAGGTTGTAGACTAGAGTTTTTGCTTCAGAATTATGTAAAAATTATGCTGCCTACTCCTTCATATAAAACAATATATTGATTTAGTTTTTGTAAGACACTTTTTGTCAAGAGAAACAGTATGCGTGGAGGCGTGAGTAATCATGAATAATGGCTCATTTACACCTGAGAAGACAAAAGAATTGCATAGTAATGAGCTGAAATGACTTGCATATTAATGAGCTCTTTCAGTCAGGTAGGCTGTGAAAAAAACCCTCTAATCATGTCTCATCTCAATTTAAAATAATGGTATTCTATTGTATTCTTTAAAATATAATGTATTTCTGTGATGCAAAGTGTCTGAACAATTATGTTACCTCTATGGCATTTCATATAGGCTTTTAGCTTAAAAGCATGCACATTTGGAGAAATATTGATGATTCTTATGTTTATGTCAAATTTCTATACAGAGGAGTAATATTTCTTCTATATTTATTCTCATCACTAGGAGTGCTGGATACTGTGTTTTCAATTCATACTTGCAGCCGGAGGGCGCTCTGTACACCTTTAGTCCACAAATCCATATAAAGAAGAAGAACCAGGAACTAACTGCATGTCTTCTAGAGCTCGCTAACCATGGCTTTAACATCCAGATAAACACTTTTCAAGATAATAAATACACGATTAAAACTATGTCTGCATGTATTGACTGAATTTGCGTCTGAATAGCGCTCGCTCCGTGGGCGTGGCCGCATTAGTGGATAATGAGCTGAATCACGGACTTCTGACATGGCTCTCTTTTCATACAGATTACATAAACACAGTATGTTTGTTTTCGACTTACACGATTTAAAAGCTGAAATCTCAATGTTTCTTTTGACATAAGTGTAATTTTTTTGTCATTAGAATTCACTAAGTTACAGTTCATTTTCTGAGAACTATCAGATTGGACTTCGTTCAGAGGGAGAAGAGAGATCACGCATCATGTTAGTTTTCTTTATTTTACAAAAAGCACAACATTTAGTTTTTACTCTGAGTGTACACAAATGAAAGAAGATATTCCACAGATTAAAATGGTGTATAACTCTTAATTGTATGTGCAACATTGACGGAGTATTTTGAGTCTATTTCACACTGGTAAGAAAAAAACCGCGGTGGTATCGCTGGCGATACCTTCAGATCTCAGTGTGTTAATCATTTATGAACGTATATTGTAATGTTTTGTAAATGATTAGTTCATCATTAACTAATAACTTATAAGTTTCTCATAACTGAACTAATAAAACATTCATAAAATGGTAACATATCACTTATTAATAATTTATGAACGTATAGCCATGTTTTGTAAATGATTTGTTCATAATTAACAAATAATTTATAAATGACATAACTGAATTTATAAAACATTCATAAAATATTAGTATATTATCAATCATTTATAAATGTATTTTTCATGTTTTGTAAATTATTTGTTAATTTGTTAATCATTAACTAATAATTCATAAATGACTTATAACTGAACATTATAGCATATAGGGCAATTCCACGCAAAGGTCATCTTTACCATGAAAATTTTTTTTTTTTACCAAAAGAACAAAACCCTTTTTAAATTGTCCATTTAGGTCCGTAATATACTGTATTAATGTGCTCTAACAGAAATGTTAAGTTTATCCACAATATATGAGGTAAGCAACAATGCTTAAATAAAATTTTCAACCAATTATATTTCATGCTTTCAAAAAAGGGATCAAAGACCCCTTTTTAAAACTTTATTTTAATGGTAAGCATTGTGTAGAAAGATGGAGGCATGCATGAGAAATAAATATACTCATTTTGTCATAACAGCACTGCCTGATGAATTTATAAGGGCTGGAATAAAAAGGTCAGGACGCTTCAGTGCTCTGTCACGTCCGTAATGTTTTAAAGATTAAGTATGTCATATAACAATTATAAATGCAAATAACTTGAGACTTCATATGCAAAGCAAAATTATGTTAATGCTTATTAGGATCAACAATTCATCTCACTACTTTGCTCTGAACAACCATAATAAGCGTTACGGATGCGACCGTTACGGATGCTTCATATTAAATCCTATGACTTTGCTTCTTTATATGGCTGTGATCTGTTTCAGGCATACCGTATATCAGAATATATCCAATAGTCGCAATACTCTTTGTTAGTTTTAATATGAAAAAGGTCTCAACTTTCAAATTCAGTCGATTTTATAACAAAATTTAAACAATAGATGTCGCTCTTTAATAACCTGTGGCGCGTGACAGATTAGCTACTGCAGCGCCTCAGTAAGCAGCAGATCAAGCGGATCAGGTGCACATGAACCGATCTTCTCTTCCTCTTGCCAGTTACAGAACGAAATATGAACATCAAAAGGTAGGCCTGTATGATACAGTACAACTTATAGAAGAGCATTGTGTCTCAAAGGACACTTCCCTCGGGATGTCGCGTTTTTACCTGTTGGTTAAAAAATTAATAGCCTATTGATCACAATCCGTGCGATCAAGCTGACCAAATAAAAAGATTGCAATAATTTTGACTTGAAATAAAGTTTGATCATTTTGACTCAAGACTAAACTGTGCAAACTAGCCGAATCATTCATACACAAAACATAAAACTGACATGATTGCGAGTGACAATAGTGTACGTCAATCGGTTCACCTGACTGTGGGGAAAACATGAGATTTTAAACTGCTTTATGATAAACATTAATATTTGTCAATGTATTTTAGCAAGCAGGAAAATCGTCTCTTAATTGATTCATCAACAACGCACACGCTTTGTCAACATGAGAAATAGGTCTAATCCATAACCTTTAGTAAAAGGTTGATAAATTGTGCAGTCTTACCATACATATCCCAGATTTCAATATTTGGTAGATTAAAATGCTTGCTTGAAGGTCTCTGTGAAAGTTTTAAAGCAGTTTTAAAGCAGTCTTCTGTGCCGCTTTCAGACCGGTCATGTCCGTAACTTTGTTTTTTCCTCATAAATACGAACACGATAGACTACGGAGCCCGGCACGTCACCTAAAGGAAAAAAAAAACAATCCGTGCCGACGGTTTTGCAATCCGTTCCCTCAGTTTATAAACCGTGCTCACGAATTCTTAAACTGTTCCCTCGGTTTAACAAATCGTGCCCACGGATTAATAAACCGTACCCACGAATTTCCAATCCGTGCGCTCAGATTTTGCAAAATGTACCCTCGGTTTTTAAATCCGTTCCCAAAAATTCATAATCCGTGCGCAAGCTTTCGTAAATCCGTTCCCACGGTTTTGTAAAAACTGCCGGATTTGTGGCCCCGCCACCAATCTTTGCCTGCAGATTCAACCAGGCCACCTATTTAGGTGCGGGATGCATATGCTATTGTGAATAAATAAACTTTATTTTACAAAATAGAGAATTTCCTGAACTTCCATTCAGAATTCATTTGAGAATTTCCATTATTTTTATCTTTTAAAGTCCATTTTGGGCAAAAAGCTTAGTATAATAAAATCACCAAAACTTCTTGTTAAGAATGAATAGTACACAAACATTTCTAAAACTGTAAAAAAGCATTCATTAATTATTTTATGATAAACATACTGTCTTAAGTGCACTCATTTATAGTCATAAATAATAAAAAATAATAAATAAATGAATGAATAAAAGTAATTTATAAAAAAATTAATTTAAATAATAATTACAATAAATAATAATAATAGTTGTTGTTGTTGTTATTATTAGTCTATTGTTGCATTTAGGCTACATGCATTTAGAAGAAGAAAAGAGGAACAAAGAAATTAAAAGTCAGTCATAATACACAATGCCAGGTTTATTGGGAAATAATAAGAAAGTGCTAAGATTATCACAAATAAACAAGATTTTGACACACATAATTCTTATTAAATTGTTGTATTCCGCTACCCGTTGATAATCACTCCAGGTAATTTAATTTGATGAATAATACACAATAAAACAATAAGATTCGTTAACACGTACCTGGCCCAGGTGAAAAAAATACTATAGTAATTTATATTAAATACTATAGTGTTTTTGAACCATACATAGTAAAGTACCTGAATTAATTTATTGTGGTAATTCTATAGTTGCTGTGATAATATAACAACTATAGTAATATAAACAAATTACTTTACCCAATATTGTACAAATATACACTACAGTTTACTGTTGTACAAACTAAAGTATACTGTATTTATAACAGTTTATCAGTTCATAGTTAATACTATACAGTATGCTGTAGCATTCATTAACAAAGTGATGTAAATAATATATAGCCTACAGTACTACAATTTACTATGGTTCAAAAACACTAGTATTTACTATAGTATTTTTTCATCTGGAGTTTGCTGTTCTTCTAAAATGAATCCGTGAGTACAGTTTTTACAAAACCGTGGGAACGGATTGTGAAAGCGTGCGGACGGATTATGCATTTGTAGGAACGGATTTAAAAACCGAGGGTACGGTTTGCGCACGGAGCGCATGGATTGGAAATTCGTGGGTACAGTTTATTAATCCGTTGGCACGATTTGTTAAACCGAGGGAACAGTTTAAGAATTCGTGAGCACGGTTTATAAACTGAGGGAACGGATTGCAAAACCGTCGTTATGGATTGTTTTTTTTTCTCCTATAGGTGACGTGCCGGGCTCCGTAATAGACTGACATTTTTTTAATATCGGGACTCCTTTAGTAAGGGATTATGAATATATAAATTGACGGTTCAATATGTTGGTATTAAATGCATTCTTTGAGCGTTTATATTTCAAGTTTTGACTCCAAATGTCAACTATTGCGATCTCACTCCCTTAGGTTAACCATTGGCTTAGCTACCCGATGAGCCCGATCACACGAAAATGCGTATCAATAGTACGAGTGTGTAATCTCGTAGAATATATTTTGGCGTGCTTATGGTACGCAGTTTTTCGCGTGCATATGATATCTTTATGGTGTATTATATGTACGAAACCCCCACCCCCATCTTAACCAAGAGCGTATCATATGCACGCGAAAAACTGCGCACCATAAGCACGCCAAAACTCATTTTGGCTTATATATTCTACGAGATTACACACTCTTACTATTGATACACATTCTCATGTGATCGTGTTGACCCGATGCACACCTAATGCAAATCTAATCAAAAAATACTGCTGGCCACTATTCGATTGATATGTAAATGGAATTCCTTAAAACCTTGATAAAGCATTAATTTATAATAACAGCAAAGAAATCCTGTTGGTTATATTTTTGAGTACTGGAGGCAAAGAAATCCTGCCACACACTCTTGTGCGGTAAACTGGCACAAAAAGGATCCGCTGAGATCTAAAAATTTTTACTTGTGTTAGTTGCAGTAAATTGGCCATTAAGAAGAGGGTAATCTCCCACTAAACGTGCTCCGATTTAAATCATGACTGAGGTAAGGGTAGGTCGCAATACCTCTGACTAAACACCACATTTAAATAAGTTTTCCCTGTTCAACTCTGGGAATTCACTTATTTTTCTTAAATTTTACTTTTTAGTTATTTTTATTCTTATTAGTGTTTTCACATTTATTCCTTTACTCTATTTTTATTATTATTTGGTGTCATCCTGTCACTTAAGCCTCTCTTGACACACTTATTTAAATTTAGTAAAAAAATAAAAATTTTCTCTGTCATCCATTGGCATTTGCTCGAGTCTCAGGTCCGGCAGGGATTGTCGGTGAGGGGAGTGAATGTCCAGCGCTCTCCCCACCTTCAATACCACGACTGAGGTGAGACCCTTGAGCAAGGCACCGTACCCCCAACTGCTCCCCGGGCGCCGCAGCAATGGCTGCCCACTGCTCCGGGTGTGTGTTCACTGTGTGTGTGTTCACATGTCACTTCACTTTCACTTTTTTCACTTATTGGTAACACCCCTTGTGGGCATTCTCAGGTAGAGAAGTTTTTTTTTCTCTTTTTTCATGTGATTTCACTTTGAATTGCTTTATTTCTGCTTTAATGCTTTTTCTATTTTCCCTTTAGTTTATTCTGATTGTTATCATTATCTTTATTTTCTTACTTTACAGCTTAATCAACTTAATTCATCTTGAATTATTTTACTTTAGTTTAGTTATTTTTTTTGTTATTAGTGTTTTCTGATAACATCTTTATTTAGATCTGCATGGCGCTCACCCACACAAATCGGCTCCACCTGGCCATTCACGGCCAAGACATTAGGTGTCCGGCCTACATCCCACTAACTGTCTGCACCAGTTAGTCAAAACCACACACACAGCGTACATAATCACGTATTATTGTAACTTGCTAACTCTGCATGGACTTGCATTGGCCTTTCTGTTCGGTCTTTCTCTCGCCAGTATGTTCTCAGAGCCAGTATGTTCCGGTCATCCAGTCCCGCCACCCACTGGGATCATCTCGAGACCTCATGACCAATGCATTCCTGCCCAAAGCCTGGCCTACACTACCTGAGCAGAGAACAGCTGTACGACGACTTGAACAGGCTGATGGCCCATGATCCGACCCAGAGATACAACCACAAAGAATGGGTCAAGATCATCGGGGGCCTTGCCCACAACCTCATTGCCCAGACATGACTAAGCGAAAAGAGCAACATCCCCCCTGGAGCAAGAAGCAGCAGCGCTCAAGCTCCAGACCAAGAAGGCCCGGAGGAACCAGGCCCACGCTCAAAGTCGCCTAGATCAACTACTCCTCAAGACCCAGGACTGGTGTGGGGGAGAGGATGAAATGGACTCAGAGCTACAGGAGGAAGTGGAGAGACTCCAAAATGCCCTGACAGAGCTTTGTGTAAAGACAGGGCACAGAGAGCAGATTGAAAAAGAAACCAAAGAGGAACTAAATGGGAAAACTCCAACAAGGTGAAGCTCTCCTAGCAAGAGCAGAGATTGAACTGAAAGAAAGGAACACTATGGCCAAGGCTTTTCGTCAAAAATTGGCACACACATTGGAATCTGCGGCCATTAGGACGCCGCAGAGGCTGGTACCTGGGCGTGGCAGAGGGGCTCGACAGCGCCCCCTTGAATGGAGTCCGAAATCTTGGTCCATATATCAAACATGCTTGCATGCATTAGTATGAAACTCGGTACACATATAGACCTCATCGGGCCTAACAACTTTCGGGCTCTAAGTTATACGCCGGGTCAACAGGAAGTCGGCTGTTACGAGTTGTTTGAAAAACACATGCTCTGGAATTTGATATACTCCTCCTGGGCATCAGCATCAGCCAATCAGTCAGCATGAAGTCAAGACACTGGTAATGCTAAATTGCAAGCGGATTTTTGAAATCTCGAACAGTTTGGCCATGGCGAGGCAACAAATTTATGGCGAGAAAAGGCAAACAGGAAATGTTATAATTTATGCATTCATTGATTGATTTTTATGAAAATTCAGCTGTGTGTTTGTTGTAGGACTCCGATCACATGGATGTGACTATTGTGAGTCAAAGTTATAGCACCACCAACTGGTAGCAGGAAGTGTCACTTTTAAAATTCTTTT
>RJVU01042595.1:105766-138229 GCA_003731715.1 Anabarilius grahami
CATGTTTGTGCTTTTGAACACAGACCAGCTTACAACTTCATCAATAAATCATATACTGATCATTTACTAATGGTTTGTTCAACATTTGTTCATGATTAACAATTGTTTATTGAGATAATGATATTAAAACAATTTTGTCATAAATACTTCAGTTATTATGTGATAAATAATGTCTTAACTAATAACTTATAAACCATCTACTAATGATCTGTTTGATTTATTTAATNCAAGCCTTGATTTGTAATTCAAAGTTCAATGGGTGAAGGCTTAACAGTTTAATGGTGCGCCCGCTAAATTCTGATCGATTGCAGACGCTACAATTAACTAATAACTTATAATTGTCTCATAACTGAACTAATAAAACATTCATAAAATGTTAAAATATCACTTATTAATCATTTATGAACGTATAGCCATGTTTTGTAAATGATTTGTTCATAATTAACAAATAATTTATATATGACTTATAACTTAATTTATAAAACATTAATAAAATATTAGTATATCACTAATAAATCATTTATAAATGTATATTCATGTTTTGTAAATGATTTGTTAATCATTAACTAATAATTCATAAATGACTTATAACTGAACGTTATTATAAAGTGTTACCAAAATATGTCCAATCTTTTGACTGGTACTGTAATTTAACATAGGCCTATACAAAATTTTCTTCACATCATGTGCAATAATACGTGCACGCATGAGATCACAAAAATCATGTTTTTTTTGTCCAGAGTGAACATTAATCCTGTTATCAGCATGATCACAGAGGGTTTTTTCACAGCCTACCTAACTGAAAGAGCTCATTAATATGCAGGTCATTAGAGGTCTTTATGCAAATCTTTTGTCTTCTCAGGTGTGAATTACAGCATTATTCATGATGGTTCACATCTTCACGCATACTGTTTCTCTTGACAAAAAGTGTCTTAGAAAATTTAAATATCTCTGATTTATATGAACGAGTAGGCAGGATCATTTTTACATCATTTTGAAGCAAAAACTCTAGTCTACAACCTCCAATACCCAGAAGTCGTGTGAACAAAGATTTAATATATATTTTTTGGCCTTATTTCACTGACTTAAGTTTTTTGTTTTTTAAATAACCACGCATAAACGTTATTCCTTCAAAAACACAAACATGTACATACATGTTCCTCACATATTATTGTAGCCTAGTTTGTGCTGAATATAGTGTAATGACACTTTTGTCATTTAATATGTTTATGAACAACTGAAAAAACCACAAATGTCAAAACTTCTCAGGGCCCCAAAAATCCTCAGACCCCAGAGGGTTAAGGTCGTTGTCCTGTTGGAAGATTTTGTTTCTCATGGTCTGAAAGTCCTCCAGGCGGGCTGTCATGTGCCTTTCGTCATGTGGCTTCCGTCTGGCCACTCTATCATACAGGCCTGATTGGTGGAATGCTGCAGAGATGGTTGTTTTTCTGTAAGGTTCTCCTCTCTCCACAGAGAAACGGTGGAGCTCTGTCAGAGTGACTATCGAGTTCTTGGTCACCTCCCTCACTAAAGCCCTTCAACCCTGATCGCTCAGTTTGTCCGGGTGGCCCGCTATTGGAAGAGTCCTGGCAGTTCCAAACTTCTTACATTTACGGATGATGGAGACCACTGTGCTCATTGAGACCTTCGATGCTGCAGAAATTTTTCTGTACCCTTCCCCAGATCTGTGCCTCGATACAATCCTGTCTCTGAGGTCTACAGACAATTCCTTGAACTTCATGACTTGCCTTGTGTCTCAATCAGCTCCCTAGTTCAGTAGTCATGGCACTGATCAGGGTATCAGCCACATTCACTTTCATTATATACTGATTCACGACCTAGGGAGCTAGGGAGCTGATTGAGACGCAGGGTTGGTTTGTGCTCTGAGATGCACTGTTAACTGTGGGACCTTATAGGGAGTGCTTCTCAATTCTTATTTGTGCATCCTCGTTTCCTCTCCTCGCTTCCTTTCCTCGCGTCTTAGCTCCACCCCTTCAGGATGCGAGGGAAGGACGCAAGGAAAAGAAGCGAGGACGGAGGAATTGAATCAAGTGAAATGATATCCTCGCTCCCTTTAGCGTCACTTCAAAGCGCCATCAGCTGCACTCGAGGGATCTACCCATATGTTGTTAAAGTTTGGTTATTTAAAAAAATATTATAAATATTAATAAAGCAAGATGCCCCGTTGAAACATGTGAGATGTAAAGTTTATTTAAACTGTAAAAGTAAAGCATACATTTAAATTATTGTGACAGATATGAAGGGGGAGGAGAATGTATTCGTGCGTCAGGTTTCTCAACGAGAAAGACTTGCGCAAAGGATGCACCTCTGTATCCTCGCTCATGACTCCTCAAGAAGCCTCCTCACTCCTCGATCCTCGCCTCCTCACGGTGCAATTAGAGAATTGAGATGTCCTTCAAGATGGCTGAGCTCAAACGGTTTCCGGGTCATAGGATGGAGGACGGAGGAGCGAGGAGACGAGGAGGGATATTGAGAAGCACCCATAGACAGGTGTGTGCCTTTCCAAATCATGTCCAATCAAATAAATTTACCACAGGTGGACTCCAAGCAAGTTGCAGAAACATCTCAAGGATGATCAGTGGAAACAGGATGCACCTGAGCTCAATTTTGAATATCATGGCAAAGGCTGTGATTACGATTTGATTTTTTTCGTTTTTCATTTTTAATAAATTTGCAAAGATTTCAAACAAACTTCTTTCATGTTGTCATATTGGGGTATTGTTTGTAGAATTTCTAAGTGACAGTTGTTTAATTACTTTTTAAGTAGTCTTCCCATTAACACCATCATTGTCTTCATTCAGGCCGATTCGATGAGAACGCGCACGAAAACAAGAGGTGGGATTTAATCGCACACCAATCATGTCCAACCATAACCGATCATATCCAATCATAGTGCGATGGAGGCACTGCCTCCTCTCATGTGACTTTCCCCCATTAATTCTCAATTATCCCCCACCAAAACCACCGCACGCTTTAGGGGTTCTGCTTTATTTCTATGAGCTCAAGGAAGGCACAAGAGACCCAGACTAGCCGCTGTAACTTTACCTGTTGGACAGCGTTTCTTTAGAAAAACTAGTGACTTTTACACTTTTTGTCAAATTTTTTAATATTTGTGTCATTTTATTTTTGTAATATCCAACACATATCGAGTTCCCGCTTGTATAGCCTATCGATCCCGTCCATTTGCTTTTCACTGTTTTATATGAATAAAGGCCAAAACGATATCTAAATTACTGTGACTTTTTTTGTCTGGCTGTTAGGTGTTTTATATTGTTTTATATCAAGATTTTTAGGATTAGGATTTGCTTTATATGCTATAGCCTACACTGATGTCCTGATGTTCAAATTGAAAATACCCCAACATATGTCATGATGATAAAATTATACCCCAATATACAATTTTCATGAAGACAAAATTCACATGCCCTTTACCTCAGTGGAGGTTTGACATGAAATGTTTCTCAATTCTCATTGAAAGCAATGCATTACGTCCACGTCGCTCGCTTTACGTGGCTTAATCCTACTAAAACAACAACCAGTAAAACTAATTTCTTGCACATTTTATTGTCATCAGCAGCATCTAAGACAACGACACTGAAAAATGGAAATACAATATTTTTATGTTTAGCGTTTCTAACGGTTTTCTATAACACTGAACGTGTAAGCGAGCTGCCTTCATATTTGGCCTGATCTGCTTGTCTAAAGCTGTATTGGATTTTAATATCACTGTCTTAATGCATTAAGCGTTTCTTTATAACGGTATTTTATTTTCTAAGAAAATGCTTGTGTTGGCTAATTAATTGCGTTCATAGTGTGGGCTCATCTGCTTGTCTGTAGCCTACATATGCTTTATTTATAAGGTGTGAAGCCTACTGAATTTGCACCTCCAATATCACTGTCTTAGTTGTAGCCTACATGAAGCCAGCATTTTTCACATTAAGCTCTTGAATGTCCCACTTCGCTGGGCGAGTTTGCCGCCAGTATAGTATTCTCTTGGACATGCAGCAGTGTCGGACCCCTCGTAAGTGAGAATGGGTTGACTTTTTAACGTGAACAAGAGGGAAGCAATCTCGCCAGTCACTATGTTGGGACAGGTGTACTGCAATGCCCATTTCAGTTTTAAAATCAAGTCATCTCTTATAATGGTTTCAGAGACATGACTCTCGAAAGTGTGGGAGAAACAATAATTTTACAAAAGAAAACATGTAAATTGACATTTCTTCGACTTTAATCTGTCCATTTTTATTTTTGATTTATAAAGATGCAAAATGTGATGAACAAAAATCTGAAAAGAAGTCAATATTTATTTTGTGCGCAAGAAATTTGTGTATTCGGTTTTAATTTAACATTTTGGTATTCAACATAGCATTTAAAAATACAACAACCATTGATGAAGGTAAGCTGGTCTGTGTTCAAAAGCACAAACATGCAGGTATGCTAAAGCATTATTTTTAAGAAGAGTTTTGACGTGGATAAACATTTATAAATGCCTTAAAGTCAGGTGATTCCAGTGGATTATATTAAATCCTTTCACTCATCAGCACAGACTTGTGTTCTCTGTGTGGAGTGTGTGGGGTCTAGTGATGAAGTCAACCTCTGATCTAGATTTACCTTCCACTGAAGCTCACATCAGGTGCACAGAGTTAAACACTCCATGTGTGTCAGAGAAGACAGCTGTCTATACCCTCACCAGTCAGCACTTACACTGCAGTACACACTACAAAGTGTTCAACACCTGTTATAGATGATGTGTAAAGGCGTGAATAAATCATTTACAAAGCTTTCTGCATACCCTATTTTACTAAGTGTAACTATTCTTCACTTGTAAATGTGTTACGTATCATTTGTAGACCTTTCTTTCCGGTTACAAATTATTTGTATATGTATACAAGTCATTTATAAAGCTTTCTGCATACCCTATTCTAGTGTAAACTATTCATCACTTATAAATGTGTTACACATCATTTGCAGATGTTCCTGTTACATGATCCATCTCACTCCATCACTTTACCCAAGCCTAAAATTTACATTATATAAAAAAATAAAAATCAACACTCTGCCACCATTTAACCAGCACTTAATCATTTAATTTTTATTTTGTTTTTCATGGGACAGCTCTTCACCATAACATGAAAACGCACCATAAACTGATAATAAACGTAGTCCATTATTTCGTGCATTATTTTCAAGTCTTCAGAAGTCGTACGATGCCATAGTGTGAGGAAAAGATTCTTATAACGTAATATAACCAATATACATTAATAATCGTATCAATCCGCCGTTTCATAACTTTCAAATTAAAATTGGCGCATCTAACAATACGAAACAGGTTTGCGGCAGTGACGTCAAACCTCGCTCCTTATTGGCTGTCACATGTGATTTGCGACTACCATAGAGTGTTTGCGACATGCCGAATTTGAGTTGCTGTGTTAGATTCAGCGCGACGCTTAAAAGGATGGAAATGCAGATCAGAGGAATGTTTGCAGCGATTAAACATTTCAATTTCATTCTGTTACTCACAGAAAATTGTGATTTGCTGTCATTTCGCTGGTAATGTAGCATACGCGTCATTTTGTCTGTTCTGTATACTGCTTTTTGTAATGTTTTAAATAAATTATTGTGACTAACGTACATTTATCTGCCTGTTACACTACGTATTGTGAAAATGCTTATGCTTAAGGTTATAGGGTGGAGTAGGGAGCTTAAAATTATACTTTGTATACAACAGTATATCAACTAAGATAACAGTCACTGTAAATATATCTATATTGCGTTTTTATTTTTGTGAAGTGGCTAAAAAGTGGTCATGTTTAGGTATAAGGGGTGAGTTAGGGGCTCAAAGATATCTATATAATAGTAAAATATATTTGCATAAAAATATAATTTTTATATAAAAATATATAATTTAAATATCGGGATTCGTATAGATTGTTATATCCTGTAACTGAAAGATATACTTTGCATATGGCAAATAAATGGTAAATTTACAAATTGCAGTTTGTACATAATTTATAAAGAAGATCTGCAAATGATGTGTGACACATTTATAAGTGATGAATAGTTTACACTTTAGAATAGGGTATGCAGAAAGCTTGTATACATGACTTGTATACATATACAAATAATTTGTAACAGGAAAGAAAGGTCTACAAATGATACGTAATACATTTACAAGTGAAGAATAGTTTACACTTTAGAATAGGGTATGCAAAAAGCTTTGTAAATGATTTATTCATGCCTTTACACATCATCTATAACAGGTGTTGAACACTTTGTAGTGTGTACTGCAGTGTAAGTGCTGACTGGTGAGGGTATAGACAGCTGTCTTCTCTGACACACATGGAGTGTTTAACTCTGTGCACCTGATGTGAGCTTCAGTGGAAGGTAAATCTGGATCAGAGGTTGACTTCATCACTAGACCCCACACACTCCACACAGAGAACACAAGTCTGTGCTGATGAGTGAAAGGATTTAATATAATCCACTGGAATCACCTGACTGTAAGGCATTTGTAAATGTTTATATATGTCAAAACAAATAAATTACTCTTCTTAAAAATAGTGCTTTAGCATACCTGCATGTTTGTGCTTTTGAACACAGACCAGCTTACCTTTATCAATAAATCATATACTGATCTTTTACTAATGATCATTTACTAATAATCATTAACTAATCACTGATCATTAACTAATAAATTATAAATGACCTATAACTGAATTAATAAAACATTCATAAAATATTAACATATCACTTATAAATCATTTATGAACATATAATGTTTTGTAAATGATTTGTTGAACATTATCTAATAATTTATAAATGACCTATAACTGAATTAATAAAACATTCATAAAATATTAACATATCACTTATAAATCATTTATGAACATATAATGTTTTGTAAATGATTAGTTCATCATTAACTAATAATTTACAAGTGACTTATAACTGAACGTTATTATAAAGTGTTACCAAAAATTGTCAAAAAAAAACTTATTATTAGCATATAAGATACTACTCTTATACCATTAGCTATGCATAACTGACAGGAAATGAACAGGTATACAAGCATGCTGTATATGTCTGTCAATTGGCCATTACCGGACAAAGTGTGCGAATGTGTAAACGTTTACAGTCTGCTATATCAGTTAGCACATATAACAAATAGCAACACGTTCGCGCATTTCACAACCAAGCATATTTTAGCACATTCACGCCTATCATATACGCTACTTAACTGCATGCAGTTAATAGATCTAATGTGTGTATCCAACGTATTTATGCATATTAATAACAAGTGGAGTATCAACAGAAAAGCATTCTATTTATAAGCAGTTTTTATGAGATAAAGTTTTATATATATATATAGTTATATAGATAGACGTAAATATAAGGCAAATGTACCCTTATATAAAAAAAAACCACGTCAAATTAAGTATATCAACAGAAAAGCATTCTATTTATAAGCATTTTTATGAGATAAAGTTATATATATAGAGTTATATAGATAGATGTAAATATAAGGCAAATATATATGTACGCTTATATAGAAAAAAACACGTCAAGTAATTTAAGTAAAACTAAATCACTTACTCATCAGAAACTGTATCTTCAGCTGGATCAAGTCGCTCTTCAAAATGCAGACGTTCATTGTCAGAGTCGTGTTCTTCTTCCGAGGAAAAAGTGAACTCTTCCTCACTGTCCAGGACCATCTGAAGAGCCTGCTCACCTGTGTAGCGTGCCATCTTCCAAACGCGCAGGAAAGCGAATTAATCTGATGAAACTTGATGCTTTTTAAGACGCTGTTAGGGGCGTTTACAGTTTGCATAGATCGCCTCAGCACATTATCTTATGAATAGTGCGCTCTGCGTGTGGGCGGGCACACATTAAAGATAATTAGGTCAGACAGGAGAAACAGTACCTCTCTTTACTTTTATACTGATTACATAAAGGGAGAATATTTGTTTTAGAATTTATTTGTTTCGTTTAAAAGTAGATACTTAAAGCTTTCCAAAGACATATCTCTCATGTCCATGTAGCATGTATAAGCTGTCTATTTTAGTTACTTTTAGTGACATTTTAGAATGATGTTTGCAGAGACGGAGACGGCAGGACAGCACATCCTGTATATTTTATTTATTTTTAAAAAGCACAAAGTTTTATTTTGATTGTGAGTGTACACAAATAAAAGAAGACATTCTATAGTTTCAATTGATGTATTACTTATGTCTCTATGACAAAAAATGACGGAGTATTTTAAGTCTGTTTTGCTGCAATGTGAAAAAAAACCTGCAAAACTAGGCTACAATAATATGTGAGGAACATGTATGTACATGTTTGTGTTTTTGAAGGAATAACGTTTATGCGTGGTTATTGAAAAAACAAACTTAAGTCACTGAAATAAAGCCAAAAAATATATATTAAATCTGTGTTCACAAGACTTCTGGGTATTGAAGGTTGTAGACTAGAGTTTTTGCTTCAAAATGAGGTAAAAATTATGCTGCCTACTCCATCATATAAAACAATAGAGAGATTTAAATTTTGTAAGACACTTTTTGTCAAGAAACACAGTATGCGTGGAGGCGTGAATCATCATGAATAATGGCTCATTTACACCTGAGAAGACAAAAGAATCGCATAATGAGTTGTAATGACCTGCATAAATAATGAGCTCTTTCAGTCAGGTAGGCTGTGAAAAAAAACCTCTGTGATCATGTCTCAAGCTCATCATGGTGTATATCAAACATACAGAAAAAACAGCAATACTGTGAAATATTACAATTTAAAATAATGGTATTCTATTATATACTTTAAAATATAATGTATTTCTGTGATGCAAAGTGTCTGAACAATTATGTTTTTGATTTTTGTTTTCGATTTGACTTACACGATTTAAAACCTGACATCTCAACATTTCTGTAGACATAAGTCAAATTTTTTTGTGATTAGTATTCACTAAGTTACAGTTCATCTTCTGAGAACTATCAGATTGGACTTCGTTCAGAGGGAGACGAGAGATCACGCATCATGTTAGTTTTCTTTATTTTACAAAAAGCACAACATTTTGTTTTTCCTCTGAGTGTACACAAATAAAAGAAGATATTCCACAGATTAAAATGGTGTATTACTCTTAATTGTATGTGCAACATTGACAGAGTATTTTGAGTCTTTTTCACACTGGTAAGAAAATAACCGAGGTGGTATCGCCGGCGATACCTCAGACTCCAGAGTGATGTGAGGAACATGTATGTACATGTTTGTATTTTTGAAGGAATAACGTTTATGCGTGGTTATTGAAAAAACAAAAAACTTAAGTCACTGAAATAAGGCCAAAAAAAGTATATTAAATCTGTGTTCATAAGACTTCTGGGTATTGGAGGTTGTAGACTAGAGTTTTTGCTTCAGAATTATGTAAAAATTATGCTGCCTACTCCTTCATATAAAACAATATATTGATTTAGTTTTTGTTAGACACTTTTTTTCAAGAGAAACAGTATGCGTGGAGGCATGACTCATCATGAATAATGGCTCATTTACACCTGAGAAGACAAAATAATTGAATAGTAATGAGCTGAAATGACTTGCATATTAATGAGCTCTTTCAGTCAGGTAGGCTGTGAAAAAACCCTCTGTAATCATGTCTCAGCTCAATTTAAAATAATGGTATTCTATTATATTCTTTAAAATATAATGTATTTCTGTGATGCAAAGTGTCTGAACAATTATGTTACCTCTATGGCATTTCATATAGGCTTTTAGCTTAAAAGCATGCACATTTGGAGAAATATTGATGATTCTTATATGTTTATGTCAAATTTCTATACAGAGGAGTAATATTTATTCTATATTTATTCTCATCACTATGAGTGCTGGATACTGTGTTTTTTAATTCATACTTGCAGCCGGAGGGCGCTCTGTACACCTTTAGTCCACAAATCCATATAAAGAAGAAGAGAACCAGGAACTAACTGCATGTCTTCTAGAGCTCGCTAACCATGGCTAGAGATAACATCCAGATAAACACTTTTCAAGATAATAAATACACGATTGAAACTATGTCTGCATGTATTGACTGAATTTGCGTCTGAATAGCGCTCCCTCCGTGGGCGTTGCCGCATTAGCGGATAATGAGCTGAATCACGGACTTCTGACATGGCTCTCTTTTCATACAGATTACATAAACACAGAAGGTTTGTTTTCGATTTGACTTACACGATTTAAAAGCTGACATCTCAACGTTTCTTTTGACATAAGTGTAATTTTTTTGTCATTAGAATTCACTAAGTTACAGTTCATTTTCTGAGAACTATCAGATTGGAGTTCGTTCAGAGGGAGACGAGAGATCACGCATCATGTTAGTTTTCTTTATTTTACAAAAAGCACAACATTTTGTTTCTACTCTGAGTGTACACAAATGAAAGAAGATATTCCACAGATTAAAATGGTGTATAACTCTTAATTGTATGTGCAACATTGACAGAGTATTTTGAGTCTCTTTCACACTGGTAAGAAAAAAACCGCGGTGGTATCGCCGGCATGACCGTCAGACCTCAGAGTGTTAATTACAGCTCTATATTCCCCCAAGTGGTCTTTCCAAGACTGATAAAATACATTCAGACCTGAGTCACGCCACTTGCGCTCCAATTTACGTTTTGGAGCCGTTCTTAGAACGCAGGTCCTCATTATACCAAGGGGCAGAACGAGCAAAAGAGACACTGCGAGACTTTAAGGGAGCAAAAGAATCCAAATTAGATGCAAGAACAGTATTCAGCTGTAAAATCTTATCTTCAAGAGGAGCCGACTGAAGATCACTAAGAGAGGCAACAACAGAGCCTGCAAAATCTGATGGATTAATTGATTTCCATTTATGGAAATTAACAGTGTGTGAAGATGACATACAAGGAAGAGGCAGTTCCAGATTAAAGAAAATTGCCAGGTGATCAGAAAGACCAATGTCGACAGAAGACAGCTGTGACACGATTGCATTGTTTGCAATCACAAGGTCTAATGTGTGACCTTTATTGTGTGTTGGGCCGCTAATAAACTGTTTAAGATTAAAACAATCCAACAAAAATAGAAAATCCTTTGTTATCATACAGTCATTAAAAACTGGCAGACCAATGAGTGTGGTGCTTTTGTTCACGTGCCTAGATATGCTGAAGTTACAGTAAAACGCGACTTGGTGGCGCTCAAGCACAAAACGGTCTTGCCGAGCACACATTGATACTAAGATGACGAAGAGAAAGTAAGTAGACGAGGAAGACCCCTACAAACTATCCCTGTGTCTCAAATAGCTCCCTAGCTTCCTAGGTCGTGTATCAGTATACCGTGTAAATGAATGTGGCCGACTCCCTGATCAGTGCCCTGACTACTGACCTAGGGAGCTGATGAGATGCACGCTATGGGTGCTCTGCCAGTTCTTGGCCACACCAATAGATGTGTATTATTTCTGTATTTTTACAGTTTGTTTTTTTCTTTAACATTCAAGAAATATAGTTGAGAATGTCTATTTCATAAATATGTTTATTTGCACTACCGTTCACTTGCACTACTGCCATTGTGACTTGTTTGCACTACCATTTCTGACTACCATCTCTCATATGTCATATATATGCCATTTTATATCTGCATTTTTATCTTCTTTAACTTTATTAATATCATAAATATGTTTATTTGCACTACCGTTAAGCACAAGCGCCATATACTGTCAGGGAGTGAATCTGCATGTTCACTCTGCGCATTGGGTATGAACACAAAAAACGTCTCGAAAAACGCTGGTGATAAACGCGTGCGATATTCGTCCCGGTGTGTACAGACCTTAAGTCTACAAGATCTGCTTATTTTTCTCAGATTATAGATAGCAATCAAAGTAATCCTAGACGTCTTTTTCACACTGTAAACAGACTTCTCAAAGTTAATGTTGGCACTTGTCTACCTGTCTTAAATCAGTTGTGTAATGATTTTCTTCATTTCTTCAGTTCTAAAATTTATAACGTTTATAAACTTATTCATGCTGCACCTGTTTCCTCTTCTACATTATGCTTGTCTAGTTTCTCTGGCACATCCTTTTCTACCTTTCCTCAAACTGCTCACTAGGGAGGTATCACGTATGAAAGTCACCACTTGCTTACTTGACCCCCTCCCTACAAGCTTGTTTAAATCTTGTTTGGATTCATTGTGCCCTGCTGTTATCCGCATTGTTAATGATTCCCTGCATACTGGTGTTGTACCAGCAGCATTGAAAACTGCTGCTGTAACACCTGTTTCAAAAAAGCATAATGTCGATTTGGATAACTTTAAATAATAATCGTCCTATATCAAATCTTCCTTTTTCTTGCAAAAATTCTTGAACGTGTTGTGGCTTTGCAGCTACAGAGTCATCTTACAGTAAATAATCTTTTTGAACCCCTTCAGTCTGGCTTTCGAAAATTTCATAGTACTGAGACAGCCTTGGTCAACGTCACCAATGATCTGTTAATAGCCTCAGATTCTGGTTCTCTTTCTGTTCTGATCCTTCTGGATCTTAGTGCCGCTTTTGATACTGTCAATCACAATCTGTTACTCAAGCGTCTGGAAACTGTCTTTGGTGTTTCTGGGACTGTTCTAACATGGTTTAGATCTTACCTTTCTGATCGTCAAAAGTTTGTATGTATGAGTGGATTCCGGTCTGTGACCGGCTTTGTCTGTACAGGTGTTCCTCAAGGTTCAATCTTAGGCCCTTTACTTTTTAGCATTTACATATTTCCACTTGGATTGCTTTTAAGATCACTTGGGCTAAATTATCACTTTTATGCAGACGATAGACTTAGATTTACATTCACTCTAAGCCTAGTCAAAATCTGGACCTTCCTTTTTTTAACACATTGTATTTCTGAGATAAAAACATGGATGTCCCAAAACTTTTTGTGTCTCAGTAGTGATAAGACAGAGGTCTTGCTTATTGGCACCTCTCATCAGCTTCGTAAAGCTGGTTCACTATTTTTAAACGTAGATGGCTCTGTTTTGGAATCACAAACCAAATTAAAAAATCTAGGAGTAATATTTGATTCAATTTTCTTTTGACTCTCATGTTCAGTACTGTAAAGAACTCCTTTTTTCATCTCAGAAATATTGCTAGACTCCGCTCTATGTTATCGCTTTCTGTGACTGAAAGGCTTATTAATACTTTTGTGTTTTCCCGCATTGACTATTGCAACGCACTTCTGCCTGGGGTCCCTAAATCCACACTTAACAAACTGCAATGTGTGCAAAATTCAGCTGCTATAATCCTGACCGGAGTCAGGAGAAATGAGCATATTACACCAATTCTCAAGTCCTTGCACTGGCTTCTGGTCAGGTTCCGAGTTGATTTTAAAGTCCTCATGCTTACATATAAGGCACTGCATGGTCTGGCCCCCCAGTATCTGTCTGCACTTGTAACCTTATACACACCCAAGCGTCACTTACGCTCCTCACAAGCTGGTCTATTGGCAGTCCCACAGACACGGCTGCATTCTGTAGGGGATAGGGCCTTCTCATCCTACGCTCCTTGGCTTTAAAATGCACTCCCTCCTCACATCAGAGATGCACAGAATTTAAGTATTTTTAAATCGTATTTAAAAATTCATTTTTTTAGGGTAGCTTTTTCTTGATTATCTTGATTTTTATTTTTTGTATGTGTATATATATATATATTTATACAACAGTTCTGTCTGGTTCTCGAATCTGATTGGCTGATAGCCGTGCTTGATAACAGCACTCCTACCTTTTTTGAAGTGACCGCCATGGCGGCCGAGCAAATCCACCATAAAATTTGAGAATACTACTTGTTGTACCACGAACTGTTGTTTTAATAGTATTTTAGATGAGAATGTAGTTGTTTTGACCTGAAATATGTGACTCATATTTAATACTAGTGCCTATTTTACAATTTGTTGGACGTTTTCGGAGATGCGAGCTCCAGGCCGCCAACGGCCGCTCAGTGCTCGTGCACGCGCCGAGGACAGCTTCATCACGGCCAGTGCTTCGGGGATATACCGCTGGCTCTAATAGTGGTTAAACATGAGACATAATTCAATTTGAGTACATAGAACGGGCAATCTTTGGTCTTATTAATCTATTTTTTTGTTCCAGAGCAAGTCGAATTGTGCTATGTTAAATATGATAATAATTAACTTACATCCAAATATAGCACAGCATGTTGGCTACAAATAGATGGGAAATATCAGACGAAGAGCTGTTCTCCGCTCTTCAAATCCATAAAACATTACCCTTTATAGACATAGTATTTTTTGAGTAAAGAACACGCTTTATTTTTTATTTTTTCAATCAGATCTTTATTTACCTTTGCATTGCATAGACGAGATGTCCAAACTGCTTGGCACTTATTTCACGAGGTAGGCGGATTCATGAGGTTTGACTGACAGTTTGAGGATCCAATGGAGTTACGAGGTTTTGTCACAAGCTCTTTAAAATCCTTTTAATTCGTTAAATATTTGTAAAATCAGCTGCTGCAGTAAATCTGATCTGAATTTGACATAGACCTTTTATGTTTAACCGTTTTAAATGCCCATTGCCCAGTGTGCACAGTTGCTCTGAAGCCACCGGGGTGGCGGTGCAACTGGGCTTGGGCCCGTCATCGCTGCTTGCAGCTATATGTTTAAAAAAAAATTTAGACAAATGAAAAGGATTTCTATAATTCGTTCATTCAGCCTACGAAAGCAAAAAAAAAAATGCTGTAGGGCTGGGCAATTTGAATATTAATGTTATTATATATTGACGATATTTTGCAAGTGCCTGATATCAATTTCAGCAGTCAGTTAACAGAGAGTTATTGACAATATCAGAAAAGAATATCAATAACTTATGAAGTTGCCAAATATATTTTACATAGCCACCATACATGTCTTTATTTATTTTTTAAGCATTTTTAATACTATGTTTTTAGTTTAAGGAAAACATTAAAGGTATTACAGATAAGATGCTGGTTTGTGCCTTTTTTCATTACACTCGCACACACATGCTTGAGCATGAATAAAATATTTCCTTTAGTAGATAGCCTACAGCAGGGGTTGACAATTAAGATTGGCATTTTTCGCCACTAAATGGCGGACCAGAACATTGTCAAATGATGAATGAAATTAATTGATGAAAAATGCAACTAGATTTGAACTGTTGGTGTCTTTTGTAACTGGTAGTGAGCTGTTACTCTGTGTTAAATCCTGTTGTAGGACAGTCAATAACAAAAAGCCACACCTGTCTGGGTTTTACACTGGATAAATTAATAAAGCGGAGTAGTGACCTGGCAAGTATCTTTATTCACCAACTTGCAACACAGACCGCCTTGCTAAAATACACATATGTGGGAGATGTGGAATGGATAAAAAAATAAGAGGACTTGAATAAGCCCATTAATGGCATGTTTGAGTCATGCTCTTAACAAACTGTTTTTTTTCCTCTGTCCATATTGTGAATAATAAATATGTATCATTTTAATTTGCTTGTTACACAATGGAGCCTAACTTATTGTTACACTCAGAATTATTCCTTGGCATCCTCACATACTAAACTGCATTTATTTTAAATTGTTTGCATGCTTGAGGTACGCTATTACGTCGTGTGCAGAGTGATGTTAACATTTTAAGGTAGCTGGTGAGAGAAAATAGTACTATCAAAGAGTCTAAAAAGGAAAGTTGACAGCGAAAATAGGGCAATTATGCGTTCTTACCTAGTTTTGTGAATGCAAAGCCGGTGTGTCTTATCTGCAACGAAGTTGTCGCTGTTTGCAAAAATATAACACCCTATGTACAGCGGACGCGAGAGGTGCGACGTGTCAAAAGATAATAGAACCCATTATAATCAGTGATATTGTCTACACTGGATGCGCACGACGTGACACAACACATTACTTTCCAGACAGTAAACGGATTCCCCGTTCTGTTTCTGACGTAGTCCAAGTGCTTTGCAACGGTCGGTTTGTCGAGTTCAGAGTAGACAGCTTTTAGCTGTTGTGGCGCGGTGCGAAAAAAGTTGCGTCTGGTGTAGACACGGTGATAATATTAGATGGCACCACGAGACGAAGATCTATTTCAGAACCAGCTGCTATCAAAATAATCTGGCCGCAGGCGTGAACAATGCTGGCTGTGCTGTCTAAAAGAGCAGAATTTGCCTGTTGTTCAGCTGCTTTAACGGCTATTGCAACATTTGTCTGTGTATGCGACTATGCTGTGCATTCCTTGTTAAACATCATTTACCCTTATTTTAGATTTTTTTTTTCAATTTTTTATTTCTTGATTACACATCTTGATTTGATTTTTTTCATTTTTCCTAAGTTAACGTTGCTTTTTTTTATGCTGTTCATTTTGTTCTGCAGATGAAAAAAATGAAACTGCATTCTATAAATTCAGAATAGGCAGTGATTTCTCCCCATTTTAAAAACAACATTATCAAGTAGGCTATTTTTTTATTTTGATCTGCAGTCTGATAAAAGTTAAATGGAAAAAAATTAAATAGAAGCAACCTATGTAACTGCACCCGTTTCCAAATATTTATTGATTTAAATAGTCTACATAATAAATAAATAAAAATCACAAACATGACAATTGTAATTAAAATCATTTTAAATATACAATTTAATTATGTAGTTTTGTTGCAAATGGATGAATAAATTATAGTGCTATTTGAACCTCTATCTTAGCTTGTTCATCAGCATAGACGTAGTCGGGAGTTTCCAGCATTGGCAGTTCTGTTATAGCTGTTATAGCATATAGCACAAACTAATAACGGTCAGATAAGTATGATTTGAACCATGCCAATGCAATTCCACTAATGCCAAGATAATTTTCGAGTCTATTCAAAAGAATGTTGTGGTTGATAGTGTCAAATGCAGCACTAAGATCCAGTAACACTTATGGGGAGATACAACCACGATCTGATTATAAGAGCAAATAATTTGTAACTCTAATGAGAGCAGTCTCAGTACTGTGGTATAGTCTAAATCCTCGCAGATACAATTTCTTATACAGTGATAAAGGCTATGTCGATTAGCATTGCATTATAAATATACTTTATTATATAAGACCCTATTGTTTTCCTAAGGATTATTAGGGCCCAAGCCCTGAAAGGGCGAAGGCCTTATTGGTCCCCTAAGGATTATTATTATTATTATTTTCGACTTCTCTGGCATTTTTGAGGCCCTTACCATGCTTGAAATCTCTTGAAAATGCACACATGTCGGAATCTTCTGCCATCAGGGCTGGGCAGAAGCTGGTACCCAGGCGTGGCGGAGGGCTCAGGGTCCAAAAACTTGGTCCATATATCAAACACACTTGCACATTCATACACGTGCATATGAAACTCGGTACACATATAGACCAAATATAACGTGACAAATATAAATTGATGCACAAAATTCAAACACAAAATTCTAACGTTTCATTTAAGTAAAACAGTTGAAATGGGGTAAAAAGCTCATTATGAAATTCCTCTAGTTCACATTGGCCCCAAAGAGATAAATATTGGCACAAAGTTATTGCTATGTCCTTTTCCCAAGATAACAGCTCTGAGTCTTCTTCTATAATGCCTGATGAGTTTGGAGAACACCTGACAAGATATCAGAGACCATTCCTTCATACAGAATCTCTCCAGATCCGTCAGATTCCCAGCTCCATGTTGGTGGTGCTTCTCTTCAGTTCACTCATTTTCTATAGGATTCAGGTCAGGGAACTGGGACGGCCATGGCAGAAGCTTAATTTTGTGCTCAGTGACACATGTTTGTGTTGATTTTGATGTTTGTTTTGGATCATTGTCCTGATGGAAGATCCAACCACGGCCCATTATAAGATTTCTAGCAGAAGCAGTCAGATTTTGATTTTTATCTGGTAGTATTTGATAGAATCCGTGATGCCATGTATCTGAACAAGATGTCCAGGACCTCCAGCAAAACAACTAGCCCCACAGCATTAAAGATCCAGCAGCATATTTAACAGTGGGCATGGAGTACTTTTTATCAATGTTTGCACCAAACCCATCTGGTTTACTGCCATAAAGCTCTTTTTTAGTTTCATCTGACCATAGAACCAGGTCCCTTTTGAAGTTCCAGTCGTGTCTGACAATTGAATATGCTGGAGTTTGCTGGAGTTTGCAACTTTTGGTGATGTAGGTGCTGTTTGGTAATTTTTTTAAGGGTTTCTGACCCCAAGACTCAATTAATTTCTGCAATTCTCCAGCTGTGATCCTTGGAGAGTCTTTTGCCACTCAAACTCTCCACCTTATTGTGCTTTAGGACACTATAGATACATGTCCTCTTCCAGACAGATTTGTAACATCTTTAGTTGATTGGAACTTCTTAATTATTGCCGTGATGGTGGAAATGGTGATTTTCAATGTGTTAGCTTTTTTCTTACAGCCATTTTCTATTTTGTGAAGCTCAACAATCTTTTGCTGCACATCAGAACTATATTCTTTGGTTTTTCTCATTGTGATGAATGATTAAGGGAATTTGGCCTATGTGTTTTCACATATTTGTACTCCTGTGGAACAGGAAGTCATGGCTGGACAATTTCATGCTTCTAGTCACCCTGGTGTGCTAAAAATGTCAATATGAATAGGAATATACTTCAGAGATATTTTACTTCTAAGAATTTCTAGGGGTGCCAATAATTGTGGCCAACATGTATTGGAGAAAAACATTTATTTCATAATGTGAGTTTCCCCACTTTCAATTGTTTTACTTTGATGAAAGGTTAGAATTTGGTGTTTTATTTTTATTTATTTTATTTTTTTAATATAAATGAAAGATCAAAAGGATAAACAGTGCAGCTTTCTTTTCACAGCTGCCTTTGTTCATATTTACTAAGGGTGCCAATATTTGTGGAGGGCACTGTGTTAGTGTGTGTGTGTATGTGTGTATGTGTATATATATATTAAAAACGTGTAGAAACATAATTATGTCATTAAAATTTATTATAACGTTATTATAAAAACTTTTGTGTAATTTATATGTAAGTAGCTTACAAACCAATTAATTTTAACCTTTAATATTATAATGATGTACCAGCTGTGGTTCCCTGTATAATTTACAGCATTAGTTGAGAGATATATTTTTTTTCTTTGAGGAAATTTGCCATGTACTGTACCTGATAGGCCCCAAATTAATCATTATTGAATTGAAGGTGATCAAATCGCAAGCTTCTGAATCAAAATCGAATCCAATTGTGAAATTTGTGTCAATGCCCAGCCCTAGTGTCAGTAAATATTTTTTTATTATTATTTTATTTTACATTGTTACTTGAAGCAAATGTTTTTTCCATTTTATTTTCTTGTGGGAGAAATCACAATTTTCTCCTGGGGTAGGATGCCCCCCAGACCCCCCACTATTATTTACTTTGTAAACATGTCACCTTTTTCACCACTTTGGAGTTTGCAGGTATGCATTTATTAATTTTAAATTAAAACAATTTACATTTTTCATCGGATATCACCCATATTGAAATTAAATTAAAGCATGCTTTTGGTGCATAAGATTGGTGCCCAAACGGTAGCTCAGTTAGGTCAAAAAACACATGCAAAGAAGTGTTAGGATAATGCAACATCAGCATTCTGCACTCATTTGAAATTGACCTATGACATCCTATTACATAAAATTAATCTAAATTTATATGATCTCATAGATGTGACTGTTGTGATTCATGGTCATAGCGGCACCAACTGCTGCAGTAAAGGTGGTAAATTCAAATGACATAGTCCTTTTATGTTTTTCAGTTTAAATGCCTATTGCCTGCCATTCACAGTTGCCCTGAAGCCTCTTGTGTGGTTGTTGCTCCGGGGCTTGAGCCCGGGCGTGGTAGGGGGGCTTGACAGCGCCCCCTTGAACAGGGTCCGAAAACTTCATATATCAAACACACTTGCACGTATTAGTGTGGAACTTGGTACACATATAGACCGCATCGGGCTGAACAACTTTTGTGCTCTAAGTTATACACCAGCCCAACAGCTATTATATACGCAAGCTTTGGAATTTGATATACTCCTCCTAGGCAATTAATCCGATCACCACCAAACTCAGTCAACTTAAAGCCAAGACATTAAGGATGCTAAATTGCGAGCAGATTTTTGATATCTCAAACAGTTTGGTCGAGGCGAGGGAACAAATTTATGGTGATAAAAGTGAAAAAGGAAGTGTGTTATAACTTCTGCATACATTTGATTGATTTTGATAAAACTTCAGCTGTGTGTTCGTTGTAGGAGGCCGAATACATGGATGTGACTATTGTGAGTCAGTCATAGCGCCACCAACTGGCAGCAGGAAGTGTGTCCCTTTCAAAAATGCTTTGAAATCACCCTCTTATTTTTACTTATTTGCTTCAAACTTCATCAGTATATCATCATTTTTTTTTGAATGTGGATTTTTTGAAAAATCAGGCTCTGGATTTTAAACTTCTGCTCCAAACTTTAGAGAGTTTCTTCGATTCAGACCAAACATTTTTAACATAGTGCTAAGATATTGAACATGTTAAATTGCGAACGAATATTAGATACCTCGAACGGTGTTGCCATGGCGAGAGATTTAAGTAATGTCAAAAAAAGTGAAACGGAAAGAATCTCATGTCTTGACATAATCCTTTTACATTCACCCAGTTGAAATGCATATTGCCTGTCGTGCCTGTCTCCCTAAATCCTCCGGGGTGGCAGTGGCGCCAGGGCTTGGGCCCGTCATCGCTCTTGCAGCTATATTAGAATAATGTGGTCGAAGACACCTTTTAAAGCGAAGCAGAAGTTTATGGTTGTAAACCATTAAACTGACAGACTGATGTAACCTGTGACGATTAACCTACTATTAAAGCATGAATTTGATGTAAACAACCGATCTACATAATATTCACACATGCAGTTTATAGGTGGCATAATGTATTAGCCCTACAGTTACAGCATGAAATATTTATCCCTATAACATTTTATGTAGAGAACAATAGAATTGCGATTGCCATTGGCTAGTAATTGTTTTTGGTTTTTTTTGTTTACTCTCTGGAGTATTATATATATACACAGCTAATTAACACTTTTTAATCAGAGAATAGCATCAAGTCAGTTAAAGGTGCTGTATGCGATTTCTCGAATTTGTTGTTGAACACAACCCAAAAAAACCCACCCCTCTCTTTTATTGCTCTGTCTCCAAAACTCTTACACCAATCCTATCTGAGTCAGTCTCGAACCCCGGCCTGACTGCTGCAGGCATGCGAGGTGAATGCACTACCAATGACACTAAACACCGCATTCTCTAGCAGTAGTCAATGTGCAGTATTTTAACTGTAAATCTCTCACTGTTACATACGCAATTCGAGTGGATGTATGTTTATCACAGCTGACGCACAACAAAACGCTTCACGAAAAATAAAGCGCAGATGATGAACGAATGACAAGGAAGCACAAAAAATGAATGTACAGTAACATAAGAGTAAATACAAACAAGAGTTGGCAACAATCGCCAACAGCACAACAGTTCCAGACAATCATGACACTCAAACCCAGTTTTACTCACATGAAAAGCGGGTTCAAAGCAGCCTCTGCGTGTTTTTAGGCCTTCCTGCTTAGCTCTCTCCAGCACTGGAAAGCTTTTCTAATATTAACGCGGGCCCCTAAAGCGCTTGCCCAGTCATAAACCTTCATTCTAATAATATTCTTTTGAGCTCTTTTTTTTATTGTTTCTCATCATTTCTCTTTCTGAGTTTTTTTTTTTTTTTTTCAAATCTCCCTCTTGCCCGTTCTGTCTCCTCGACTGTCATACGCCCCCTAATGCTGATTGGTTAGACGTTTGTTGTTGGTATCGGCCCGACTAACTTTTCAAACAGTGTCGTTGAAAAAATGGATACCCCACCTCTAAACTCCCGGGATATTGATCTGGTCAGTTAAGTAGCAGAGGGGGTTGTTAATCAGTTTCAGCTGCTTTGGTGTTAATGAAATTAACAACAGGTGTACTAGATGGGCAACAATGAGACGACCCCCAAAACAGGAATGGTTTTACAGGTGGAGGCCACTGACATTTTTTCCCTACTCATCTTTTCTGACTGTTTTTCACTAGTTTTGCATTTGGCTAGGGTCAGTGTCACTACTGGTAGCATGAGGCGATACCTGGACCCTACGGAGGTTGCACAGGCAGTCCAACTCCTCCAGGATGGCTCATCAATATGTTCCATTGCCAGACACAGGTTTGCTGTGTCTCCCAGCACAGTCTCAAGAACATGGAGGAGATATGAAGTTACTCTAGGAGAGCTGGACAGGGCCGTAGAAGGTCCTTAACCCATCAGCAGCACCGGTATCTGCTCCTTTGTGCAAGAGCCCTACAAAATGACCTTCAGCAGGCCACTGGTGTGAATGTCTCTGACCAAACAATCAGAAACAGACTTCATGATGGTGACCTGACCTCTACAGGCTAGACAATGGGTCCCTGACTGCCATTAGGTATCGGGATGAAATCCTTGGATCCATTGTCAGACCCTACGCTGGTGGAGTGGGTCCCGGGTTCCTCCTGGTGCACGACAATGCCCGGCCTCATGTGGCGAGAGTTTGCAGGCAGTTCCTGGAGGATGAAGAAATGGATACCATTGAATGGCCCCCACACTCGCCTGACCTAAATCCAATAGAACACCTCTGGGACATTATGTTTCGGTCCATCCAACGCAGCCAGATTGCACCTCATACTGTCCAGGAGCTCAGTGATGCCCTGGTCCTGATCTGGGAGGAAATACCCCTGGACACCATCCGTCATCTCATTAGGACCATGCCCCGACATTGTCAGGCATGCATACAAGCACGTGGGAGCCATACAAACTACTGAGTACCATTTTGAGTCGCTGCATCCTTTCGTTCATACATTCTTTGATCCTTTCATTCCTAACACGTTACCCAGTCCATATTAGTATAGATATCCAGCATATTTTTCCCCATTGAGATCTGATGTGTTTTCAAAGTGTTCCTTTTTTTTTTTTTTGAGCAGTGTATTTAATATATATACACACACATACAGGGCCTTTTTTTTTTTTTCAACACCTGCCAGTGGCCGGTGACTTAAGAGAATTTACCGGCCAAAATATTTTTTTACCAGCCATGACACAAAAGCAGGCAGTTATGACACCAGAATTTTGGATTGTCCTTTGTTGTTTGATTAACATTAAAAACACAGACAGTAGCAGGATTAGGATGCTGTCACTTTAAGACTGAATGCACGCAGATCATGCGTTTTGTGTTTGTGTTCACTTAAGACATAACCGACTATGTTTACCAGGATACTCGCCGAGACAGGCGTTTTTTGACATTTATTTTGGGTGAATTTGTCCATTGAAGCGCAGGAAGGCATGAAAGAGAGTTCAACTTCGATTGAATATTTACATTGGAAAGACTGAAACTTTCGTGATGATGAGGCACTGACCCGTCAACTGTACAGAGTGTAGTTCACGTTTGTTCACATTCATGTTGTCAAAACATTGCATTGTTAGAATTCAAAAAATTGTTACACGGTTTTATTCACACGCCAACGCTAATTTTTAATGCAAAAAAATCCGCTACCATTAACACCCTCATTTCTCTTGATTTCATTTGTATTTCAGCCTTTTTTTCCATAAACAGATGTTGAGCTAACACTATGCAACCTTTTCTAATGTGTAGTGTTGGCTGCTGTCCTTCCTCAAGTGGAAACCTTAGAGGACGCAGTGATCACACAGACCACCCTCCAGAGAGAATTTCTCTGGCCCACCATTCCTCTCCAGCCTCCCTACCAGACCACCACCCAGAGACCCTCTCCCTCCACTGACATGGCCATGTTTTCTGAAGATCAGACCATACAACAACCAGAAAACTCATGTCAGAAGGTTAATTGTTTTTAATTCAGCTCTAGAATTCATGCAGAACTACTGCATCATAATGTATTCATCATAGTAAATGACAGTGATGAACAAAAGCTAAATGATTGGTAATTGTTGATTGCCCACTTGAAATTGAAGATTTCATGATTGGCAGGTGTTTGTACTAGGTGAATTAAGCAATTATGCTGATAACTCAGCTTAAATAAGCTTATTGAATTAACTTCTTGTTCGGGTTTACATGCAAACCAGTAAAAACCGGCAAAGCAGGTAAACTGTGTTTAAAAGAAAAATCAGGTTATTCCCGGTAGTGATGTCAAATCGTAATCATTTGTGTATCTGTATCTAAACATTACATTTGTTATGCGAGTTGTGATGTTAAAGCATTAATAACTCCAGAGTATTTCAAAATGTGAACAGGAAACATGTACAGACTCATTCTCTCTCATAGGACCTGTTTACACCTGGTCACTTCATGCGTTTTTACTGACCGGTGTAAACAGGCCCATAATCTCTCATAACCACTTCTACTTTTGCTGAGATGAGAACACATTATTATGATTTTTATAATTTCCCTACCACAAAACACTCTATGGCTGGATGCACTTACTAAATCCTCAGTAAGGATACTTTCCTGTAACATAGCCAGACATGCACACTTCAATAAGCAGACAGAATGCATGATATGGTATTTACATGCCAGGTGAAATCGGTAATGGGCAAAAATGGGTTTCGATCAATTTGTTTAATCCATTTATGACCTCACCACAATATAGGAAAATGGGTTTAAAGTGTTAAATCATAATTTGTCGTTCCAAAACCATAAGACTTTTGTTCATCTTCGAAACACAGATGAAGATATTTTAATAAAAACTGAGAGGTTTCTGTTCCTCCATTAATAGTCCACACAGCTACCAATTTAATGCTTCAAAAAATTTTTATAAAGAGATAAAAATAATCCCATGTACAACTAATCCATATGAATTTGGCGGTTTGTCAATTTTCTGAAGAGACACGATCGCTCAGAAAGAGATCAGTTCTTTGTTATCCAGTTGATCTCTCTTGAGTGCAGTGCTTTAAAAAAAAAACTGCCTTGAGTGCAATGCTGTAACTCTCTGCGGCAGAGAAAAATTAAAATATATCATAACACGAATGTGGCTTCATACATGAGTTGTTGTTGTCCACCGACTCACCTAATGCTAATAATTGTACCAAAACACATTCAAACTTATTCAAACTTGCAGTGTAAATATACAAAAAATGAAACATCTAAAATATAAAAGTGCTTATAAGCAAATGTGTAACAATGTGTACAAATGGCCAGATTTCCTTGTTTCCTTTCTCAGATCATGTTGAGATAACATAGATCATCAGATTTTGTGGTAACACTTTACAATAAGGTCTCATTTGTTACCATTAGTTAATGTATTACCTAACATGAACTAACAATGAGCAATACAATTGTTACAGTATTTATTAATCTTTGTTAATGTTAGTTAAGAAAAATACAGTTGTTCATTATTTGTTATGTTAGTTCACGGTGCATTAACTAATGTTAACAAATAAAATTTAATGTATTAGTAAATGTTGAAAACATTTACCAAACAGAAAATAAAGAAAATAAAACAGGGTAACACTATAATAACTGCACAGTATGAAGCATTAGTTAAGGATTAGTAAACAGTCAATTCATCATTTATAAAGCATTAATAGATCATTATAAGCAGTTTATAAATAAACCTATAAATGCTTTGTTCTTGATTTATAAGCATATCTATAAAGTGTTTAATAATTGTATTTTCATACTTTATTAATGATCAATTTATCATTTCTAAATTAAGTATTACATTATTTACAAACCAGTTATTTAGGAGTTGTCAGTGGTTCATAAGATCATTTAAGAAATATAAGTAAATGATTAATAAACTATTTAAACATACATTTACACATCTTATTATTTAGACATATAATAATAGTTACTTTATTAAACTATGCTTTATTAACACATATTCCTACTGTAATTCATGATTAATTCAGGTAGTTATAAAACATTTAGAAGTTGTCAGTTAACTATTTTTGTGAGCTCATCTAAAGTGAGGACTATTTATGCCTCGTAAAGCTTTACAAATGGAGATTTAAAGGCTCAGGTATCTTCTGCACTGCTGTTCTCTAATGTTTTAAAGTTAGTACTAGGTAGTTTTGACAGTATGAAATACTTTATTATATTATTATTGTTTTATAAACAATACGTTGTTGTATTTTGGCACTTCTGTAATCCAGTGTTGGCACTGGTAAATTTTTATTCAGCAATGTTTACACTTTACAGAAATTTATTTTTATATCAGATTGCATAGACTGTTTCATTTTACTGCACAGTTATGTTCTCTGGAGGAGTACATGGATTTTTATTTTCTGTAAAATTGCAGAGGTTTACTTTTAATTTTATATCAAGCTTCCTGTCGTAAAGTTTTTTTTGTTTGTTTTTTTTTCCTTGAAATAAACATTTCTATGTTCTGTATCCTTTAAATCTCCTTTATAAAACCTTTACGAGGCATGAATAGTCCTCACTTTAGATGAGCTCACAAAAATAGTTAACTGAACACTACTAAATGTTTTATAACTACCTGAATTAATCATGAATTACAGTAGGAATATGTGTTAGTAAAGCATTTTAACTATTACTAAAGTAACTATTACTATATGTCTAAAAATGAGATGTATAAATGCACATTTAAATAGTTTATTAATCATTTACTTACACTTTATAAATGATCTTATGAACCACTGACACCTGCTAAATAACTGGTTTGTAAATAATGTAATTCATAATTTAGAAATGATAAATTGATCATTAATAAAGTATGAAAATACTATTATTAAACACATTATAGATATTCTTATAAATCAAGAACAAAGCATTTATAGCTGTATTTATAAACTGCTTACTAATGTCTATTAATGTTTTCTAAATAATTAATTAACTATTTACTAATGCTTAACTAATGCTTCATAGCGTGAGTTATTCTCGATGTGTTACCCATTTGGGATGCATGATAATACCAGGTGGAAACAGGGCCAGAGAGGAGCTTCATAAGAACTGAAATTATCAGTAGAAAAGATCAAAATGGCACAATCTCTCATCATTCTACTTTCCGTCTCTGTCTTGCAGATTGGTTACTCATCTGAGTGGGTTCAGATCAATGAAGAGTTGAACACTCCTGTTTCCAGTAATTCCCCTGGGTTACCTTACATTTCTTTGCTAGACATTACTGAAAGTTTTATGGCACATTCTGTGGAAACTGTTATGTGGGCAGATAACATTACATGTTACGACAGCTTTCTGTAGAGTGTCATGCAGTAATCAGTCTAAAAGTTTTAAATGGAATTTTCTTGTGTAATCTTCAGGAGCTTACTATGAATTATTTTATCATTGTTAATCCATCCATAGATTTTTTTTTTAATCCAGTGCTTTCACATATGTTGTTAAAATTCTAAAAATGCTTAAATGGAAACGCTAATTTTGTGTTTTTCTGTAGTGGAGACTGAGAAGTTTGAATTCTGTCAGAGGGGAGTCCATTCAGAAGAATCTGAGGATCAGGGAAAGGTGGGCTACGCAGCACTCTTTACTTAAGGAGTATTAAAACAGCATTGTCCTAGTTTCTGCTAGTGTTAAGACTGCATGTTGTGTTTTTTTTTTTGTTTTGTTTTTTCTCTCAGTATTTCTGTTTTCAGTTGGTGTGTTGTTGGCCTTTAAAATTGAGTGTACATGTCAAATCATTTCCGGGTTGGATTGATTTACATGTTGATGCTTTTAAAATTTTACCTTGATGAAGTGTATTTTATCCAGAAAAGCTGTCTTCTAATTTATAATTGCTCATTTGTTATGGTTCAGTCTTGCAACCAGATTTATTGATGTGTCTGTCTTCTCTGGGCACAGGTGGAATTTACAGTTCCAAGACAGATCCTGTTCTGCACCCAGCCAGGCAGACACAGAGAGGTAGAGGAGAAAGAAGAGAGAGAGGAAGAGGATGCTAAAAAATCAACAGAAATTTGTGTGATCCATAGAGACGAGAGACAATGTGCTGGGTAAGAAATACAATCACAAAGAATAAACTGGTGAGTGGGAACAAAAGAACATACAAACATAAACCGTTAAAAAAGACTGAATTACAGTGCACTTCATACAGTGACTTTACTTGTGAATTTACTTGATGTCTTTTTTAGACGTCTTTTTCGCACTATTGATGTCCAAGTGACATAAATAGTGAACGTTAAAAAGACGTCCACTGAGGAGCCAGAATGAAAGTTATGACGTCTTTTTATGATGTCTTCTGAGCGTCCGATATAGACGTTCATGGAACTTTGGACGTCGTTTATACTGTTTCTGGACAAATTAAACACTCTCAGGATGCATTAAATTAAACATGTTTATTTCAATGTAATTTCCATTTATAATTGCGAAGTAACTCACAGACAGTGTGTGTTTGTCCGAAAATCATGAATATAAAAGAAACAACTCAAAATACAGAGGATAATTAAGTAACTACAAACAGTTTGGATTTATTTGGGTCAGTGTTAATAGAGAGTCTGGCAGGTAAAAATGGAACTGACTTCTGTCCAGGTTGTCACAACATCTGTCATGATTCCCTGCCCTGAACCACAATTCAAATATAAACGATTATAAATAAAAATATAACTTTACAATGCTAATTTCAGCCCCAGTGGTGAACACATGTTCAGAAAATTACACCAGATATTTAGTATTTTGTGAATTATATTTTTAGGCGGACTTTCACAGGCTCGCGCTAGCACCAAGAACACCAGATAAAGCTTAGAAAATATGAAATATATTATTGTGATATGTGTTAAGTGAGAAACTTAACTAAATGAGATCAATATAAATTTAGCTGCTTTGAAACAATCTGTGTTGTAAAAAGCGCTATATAAATAAAGGTTACTTGACATATTTGCCCCCCTTATAATGATTTTCATGGGCATTTTATCTTTAGGGGAAATTTGCTTCTATGTCAAATTCTTAAATTTAATCAATAAATTCACTTAATAACATGGTTTTGCTGGGTCTGAAATGGTCTTAGGTGGTGGCAGACAACAAATACAGTCATCCACACACAGTACAAAGCCCAGTACTGACAATAAATACAAAATAAATGCAAAGAAACTGTTTGTAATATTAACATTCTATTTATTTGTGAATTAAAAAAAAAATAATCCCTGTCAGGACAGATCATAAAACTAAGTGTTTAAACTATTTTAGATTTTTTTAAAATCTGTAAATTTAAATGTAAAAAGTCACTGAGTGATTGATTTGAAAGTTAGTCATAAAATGAATGGCAAAGTTACACATTACATAGCAAAAGTGGCAGGTCTATTTATTTGGTAACACTTTACAATAAGGTCTCATTTGTTAACATTAGTTCATATACTAATACATGAACTTACAATAAGCAATACATTTGTTACTGTATTTATTAATCTTGTTACAGTATTTACTAATGTTTACGTTCATGTTAGTTCACAGTGCATTAAAGGGTTAGTTCACCCAAAAATGAAATTTTTGTCATCCTCATGCCGTTTCAAACCCGCAAGACCTTCTTTCATCTTTGGAACACAAATTAAGATTATTGCAGTGCAGAGCTTCTGTGTTTACGTCCAAACGCCGGCTCAGTATTGACCGGCTCCTGCGTCAGAATCACATGTATGCGTTGTGGTGCTCACGTGAACCACTTCGGCCAATACTGAGCCGGCGTTCGTACGTAAAAACGGAAGCACTGCATTCAATGCGTCAACTGCATAGAAGACTGACAGGGAAGAGGAAAAATTGTTGAATAAAGTCATTATTTTTGTTTTGTTTTTGCGTACAAAAAGTATTCTTGTCACTTCATAACATTGAGGTTGAACCGCTGTAGTCACGTTGACTATTTTAACAATGTCTTTACTACTTCTCTGGACCTTGAATGTGGTAATTTCGTTGCTTTCTATGGGAGATTAAAAAAAAACTCGGATTTCATCAAAAATATCTTAATTTGTGTTCCTAGGATGAACAAAGGTCTTGCGGGTTTGGAACGACATGAGTGTGAGTACTTAATGACAGAAATTTCCTTTTTGGGTGAACTAACCCTTTAACTAATGTTATCCAAAATCAAATTTTGAGCAAGTACATAACCAGCCAGTGTTCAAAACTATCTCCTTACCTTAGCCCGATTCACAACAGTAAGCTTGTGTTACATGCCAGCCCTTTTCAGTCTAGGGGTAATGGCATGGCAGTAACAAATCTTTGGAGAGAGAGAGCACAGGAACCTCTTGTCTCCCACCCTAGTAACACACATCCAGAACAAATGAGCTTTAGATGATATTTGTAACGAAGTAGCGGTTCGTACAGTTATTAATCAATTTATGGGTGGACTATGAATATAATAGTTCATAAAGCTTTATGAATTATTATTATGCACATACCAACCCAAGGGGGAATTAACCATATATGGTGAATTAATTACAACGAATTGTAATCAATTATATATATGATTAGTTCTGGTTTAATAATTATTTAGAGAAACTGTTAGTTTGTCCGGCAAACTATAGCTCCTTAGAATGTTATAAAAAGGAAGGTCTGTTCTCAGGCCACGAGAGAGACTTCCTATTCGAGCATCCAAACGTAAAGCAAGGATATAGGATCAAACGTTACAGTGACTTGGTTTTTGCTGAATGAGCAAGAGAACAAATAGCATGGATACAATGTATTTAATATATGCAAACTACGACTACAGAGGTTATACGTCTAAATACATAATATACAAATATATACAAAAAGGGAACGTAGAGACAGGAAAGGAAGGAAAGAGAGAGAAGGCAAATAGCAAAATCTAACAGTCCTTGAAAGCCAGCAAAGAAATCAGTTTCATTATCTAAGATTGAGAAACGGCAGTATACTTGCATTGGTTTTGCGTGTCGAATTTCAGTTTAGCGCTGGTGCAGTTCGTTCGCTTCTTCCGTTCCGCGGGAAGGTTTGAACTGAGGACTTGAAAGTTAGTTTCGCTGGAAGATGGTGGTCCCGAAGATGAGCGCGATGGAAGCGCGTCGCCGTGACGTCCGGGAGAGACGTGCGTGAGTGGGCGATGGATGATTCAGGGCAATCGGGAGAACACTGAAAAATTGTGTGTCATTGTTTTTATGGAAAACCAAGCTAACACACCTCCTGAATTGTAACGGCCAATAGATGCGCAGCACTATTTGGCGGGCAAAGCTCCTTTGTTTGGTCTCCTGGCTGAATTTGCATACTGATGGCTATCAGATCGGATTCCGAGATGGAGTATTTCCTTCACCATATCATTACACACATAGAAAAATGCATTTGTCAGCTATGTGACATACTTCAGTGAATAGCTCGAGTCCGGAGCTTTACGGAGAGATCAAACTCGATAGATCAGAAAGGCATATAAAAGAAGTTATGGTTTACAGACAAAATTCCATCATTAAAACTAAAACTAACTCAACTACAGTTATTTACTAAGTCTAAACATTAGGAAACGTGCACACACTCGAGATACATGATGGGTGCATACATGGATGTGACTTGGCATAGTTATATTTAACATATACAGTCAATAATGTATGTTTGTGTGTTTTTGTGTGTGCCTGTGTGTGTGTGTGGTGGGTGTTGGAATGTGGATCTGGCCCGTAGTCCACATGGGGGGCCCTTTGATGTCCCAAGAGCTAGTAAATTGGGCCCTTTGTTTTACCTCGAAGGGTAATAAAGGTGTCAGAGTGTTTACATTTATGCATTTGGCAGACGCTTTTATCCAAAGCGACTTACATTGCATTATACTATACATTTGTATCGGAGTATGTGCAATCCCTGGGATCGAACCCATGACCTTGGCATTGCTAGTGCCATGCTCTAACCACTGAGCTACAGGAAAGCTTGTTTGTTTATCTATAGACCGGTCGGAGCCGAGATGAGACTTTACGACACAGTCCAGCATGCTAAAAGTGTTCTGAACATTCCAAAGTTTATTGATTATCCTGATACGTGTGCATATGCTACAGATCCCCCTTCGGCCAACGAAGTCTCTGTGCGGACTTCGTTGGACGGTAACCAAGTCCGATGGCACATGGATCCGGATGGTCACGCAGCAGGTGGTTCCTACTGGTCCTTGAGGAAGGGCAGCTAGGCACTTGTCCGTGGTCTCTTGCATCCCTTTGATCCCTTTGGATAGGATGAAGGCCAGGCCCAGGGTGAGTGCATACTTGATTGCCATGGAGAGGCAAAGGGCTGTGTTGGCAGCAGTCCACGCCTGGGCTATAGGTGAGCTGGTCAGGACAGGCAGTCGGGAGAGTGCTTGGAGGGCTGCATCGATGGGAGTACTGTCACTTAGCTGGGACCCCCCTTTGTCAATCCTCAGTTCCAGTCCTGGATCTATTATAATTCCTGGAGGAGGATGGGATTTCCAGTTTTGACTGGTACTCTTCACTTGAGAGACAGTACGCTACCAGACGGTTGAGGTGAAGGATGGGACCCAGGGGTACCTGGATCCACGTACTTGGATTGGGCAGGCTGACACGAGTGGTAGTGTTGTACTGATTGTAGGTT
>RJVU01042595.1:138361-163220 GCA_003731715.1 Anabarilius grahami
GTGGGTTGCTGTTGTGGTAGGCTATCACATCTGAGGTGTGTTTCTTGGCATGGGTGTTACATTGCCACCACCTGACATTGACCTTGTCTTTAGGTCTGTAGATGTTGTCTGTTTCGGCGCTGGGCGGATTTAGGAGGAGGGCCACCTTACTCTGCTTGGGGTCTACGTGCAGTAGGATGGCCGCACCCAGAGAGTCAGCGAGGTGGGCTGGAACAGTCTTGGTGGGTCTGCCAGTAGCAAAGTCCAGCACAGTTTGCATAGGATACTGAGGAATCCTATTCATAGCCACTCTGTCCATAGAGATACTAACTTCTCGCAGCAGGTCTGTCATCAGAGCCATAACCAGCTGATTTTGGGCAAAGTCATCTTGGAAGACTGTAAACAGCTGCTTCATTGAGTTCACCGTTTGGATCAGCAGGAAACTGTGAGTACAGGGAACCACTACAATACCTTTCCAGTATTTGCAGATGGTTTGCAGGGTTTGGCTCTGTGTTGCGAGTTGTTCTTTCAGCTGTAGGCGGAGCTTGTTGAGATGCTGATGAGTGGAGTAGGCTGTGATGAGACTCGAGTCTCCTGGTTGGTACAGGTGCAATGGCAGTGTCACCTGCCATGCTGTCATTGGTTCAGTGGGAGACCCCCGAGTTGGTCCCTGCATGGTGTCTGTGATGGCCATGAGCATCAGAGGAAGTTCTACAGTCCAGTTTATCTGGTTGACTGACCATGGAAACGTGACGACTCTGTGTTGCAGTGGAGATCTGTGATTTGCGTTTGCAGTCTGGACTTGACAGCAAACTTGACATCCTCTGACATCCTCTGCCACATCTTGCTGCATGCTGGGCCAGTGTGCCACTTGTTTTAATGTCTCATCCGTGGTTCTGGTACCATGGTGTTTGGCACATGGTGTGTCGTGGACATATATCAGTTTACCCCCCTTTTGGCCCTGTGACATTACAAGCTTTGGCGTTGTGAGGTCATCAGGGACATGTTTGAGGATGTTCAGTCCCACACGCAGCATGTGGTTGATGCCATGCAGCCGTTTGTGGTTAGGGGCCGCCGTGAGACCAGATGCTGTGATCGGGAGGTTGGGGAGGTCTGAGTGGAGGTGCACAACAGTTTGTATGGAAGTGTTGGAAAGTTTAGTTGTCAGTGGCAGTGGCAGTAAGGCAGGATTTGTTGAAGGAACATTACGCTGGCCGCGGGTTGTTGCTGCCACACTAAGGGTGGGTGAATGGGGTGGGTGTGACCATAGATTGTTATGCCGCGTGCCAGTCTTGGCAAGGGCATTAGTTTGGTCGTTCACGCCTTTGTCACGCCCTGGTTGCTTTGAGCGTCTTTTCCCAGTAAACGGTCATGTCGTGTGTTTGGGTGAGGTGATAACGTGTCTGGAACAGGTGTTGATGTTTCACCTGCTTGTTGCATTTAGTCTTGAAACCAGTTTGTTTCCAGCCCAGAAGATGGCCTGTGAAACGAGGTCTGGTATAGTGTGAGTCTGTGCACATGAGTTCTCTGATGTTATGGGCTGAGGAGACTTGAAGGGTTGTGAGGGTAGCTGCTGCTTCACCATAATGACATGACTTGGGACCCCAGCTGATGTTCTGTGGTTGGCAGGGTTGGTTGTCTAACCATCGTACCCCTGCACTTGCCTGTAGGATGCCCTCAAGGATGCAGAAACGTCCATCGACGTAGGCCGTGGGCATTCCTTGGCACGCATTCTCTTTGAGGTACCTGTGACGGGTTTGTTGATGTTGTTGGGGTACCTCTGTTTCAATTGCCAATGCTGGTGTGCTGTTGTAGCAGTTTTGGCAGGCGGCTGAATCTCTTCCTTTTGCAGACTTGTGATATCTGGCATGTCGTGACAGTAGCTTTTGCTGGTTCAACTTCCTGAAGTCGACGGTGGGTCGCCACTTGCCGTCTGGTTTGACACTGGGCCAGATGGGGACTGAATAGGTGCTGTTGCATGGGCAGATAACACCTTTTTCTTCCATTGAACGAACAATCTCCTGCGCTAGTTCACGTGAGGCGATGTGACTTTTGTATTGCCTGACGAAGGTGGGAGGAGCATTTGGGTGTGTTGCACTATGCACCTGGTGAAGTTTAGTGCGACCACAGTCTAGCAAGTCTTTGGCAAATGTCACTTTGAATTTGTTCAAGACCTGTCGGAGTTTTTGACAGTCTGCATCATTCTTTAGGGCATTTGCATCTTTCTGACTCTGTTGGCCTTTAGACTCAAACCTTGGGAGTGGCTCCTCCGTTGTGGTGTCGGCTGTCAGGTTGGCTGTCAGAGGTGTAGCGCTTTTCTGAGTTTCACAGGCAGGCTGGTTAGCAACTGTGGGTGCTACAAGGTGTTGGTCCTCCATCAGCTCCGTTCTGCGCACCTGTTCTGTGGGTACCAGTTTGATGGAAGTGATGGAGATGCTCTTGAAGGATGCTGTGAAACTTGTGTTGTGCAAGCTTCCTTCTGGGACCATTGCATCTGGTATTGAGCTGATGATTGTTAACCTGAGTTCAAAGTCATGGAGGTTGTGGGTCATGGGCTTTGGGACTGTTGGTGTCTGTGGCCATGCAGTCGTTGAGCCAACTGTGAGCTACACAGGATGACACTTCAGTGAGGGGTGTTGCTTTTGGAGAGAGTTCATTTTCCACGCCTTTAGGTGAAAGTGTGAGGGAGCCCAGCATGTGGTTCAGGGTTTGACCACATTGTATGTGGAGCCAAACAGCACCCCCTTTGGTGTAAGGTGGTACTACAGTTTGCTGTATGTGGAGCCAAACAGCGCCCCCTTTGGTGCGAGGTGGTACTACGGGTTCCTGCATGTGGACCAGGATGCAGACCTCTTGGAAGGTCTGGCCTGACAGGAAGACGGCAGTGTTGACAGGAACAACATGGGGCTGTACAGTCATTGGGGCCCGCACCAACGCATTAGCAATGTCCATATGAGCTTTAGAGTGCGTCAGGAGGTCCGGAAGGACCAGGACGTGTTGGGTTAGAAGCAGGTCATTCCATTTCAAGTTCAAAACGCAGGTGTCCTTGGCAGTCATCATGGTTGACAGACGAAAGTCCAATGGGAAGCGTGTGTGCTTGTTGACAAATGGGAGGTCCTTCAATGAGAGCACTTAACAGCGTGTGGCTGAAGGCTGAGTTGTCTGCCCACAGTGTGAGAATAATGTCTGTTGTAGTTACACAATTCAGCTGTGAGTCTGTGATGACCTTGGAGCAGACGGAGTTAAAGTCTATGGTGAGTTGAAGTGTGCAGGGTAGCGACTTTGAACTTTGCCCTGAGACGGGGTTCCCGCGGCTAGCTGTGAGGTTTCCCGTGACCTCTGTGACCTGACCGTCTGGTTCAGGTGGTCTGGGTGACTGGAAAGGCAGAAGTTCACACACTTGAGCCCAGATTTTCAGCGGTCTGGAGTTCAATAAGGACTCAAAGGAATTTAGCAGGTCTTTGCGGATGAAACAGGGAAATGTGTCCATTTGTGCTATGCACACAGGAGGTACCAGGCTCACTCGACCAATGGTGTGGTGCATGGGAGCTATGTGTTCAAGGTGGACCTCATTTTGACTGTGCGGCTGCACATTCAGCTCACATCTTTGTGACTTGAGAGTCTGATTTTGTCTCTTAGCTCCATTTGTCAGTCTTTCAAACAGGTTAGGGCAGGTTTCTGGGCAGTGATCAGAGACTGGATAACTGGTTGGATTTTCTACAGTCTTTTTAGATGCAGTTCTCTGCTTGGCTTGGGCTTCGTCGACCACGTCTCGCAGCTGCTGAGTAGACATACTGCGTGAGCAGGCCAAGGCTGTCAGCTGATCACTCACCGCAGGGTGCAGCTTTCGGAGGCACAGAGTTTTGAAGATGAAATCTTCCTCCCTTGCTGGATGGTTACGTGCTCCGTAGTAGACCCTTTGTATTCGGCTGTAGCAGGTGTATGGGTTTTTCAGTCTGCCCCGTTTAAAGTTCATAGCGGCAGGGAACCTTTGATCTGATGCAGGGTCAGAAAGCTTTTGGGTAAAAGCCTGTCGCAGTTGCTGGCAGTTGGATTTGACAGCTGCTGGCGAAGGTTCTTGGCCGCTGGATGTCTTGGGCAGTGGGCTTTCAACCCCCTTTGGAATTAGGGCTTCTTGACTGGTTAGGGGAAACTCAGTGATGTGTGTTTCGCCCCCCAGGCCACTTTTCAGTACTCTGTAACCAGTGTCAAGTTCATTCACATAGTCTTTTTGTTGTTTCGGAGCCATAACTCCTTTCTGGGCCTGTTTACACTGATTTTCACAGGTCATGGCTTTGGTGTGTCTGTCTTTCAGCTCAGTCTCTGCTTTGGCTTGGAGAGCTTCGCTGTGTTGGAGTTTTCCAGTCAGTTCTTCTCTGGATACCTTTTCCAACAGTTCTCTACGCTCTACTTCCAGGTGGAGCTCTGCAAGGGCTTTTTGAAGTCTTTGCAGCTCCTCCTGTAGCTCGGGTTTGGATTCATCCGCTGTCCAACGCTGGTCCTGGATCTCGACGAGTCGCTGATCGTGGTGATGTTGAGTCTGGGCCTGATTCCTCCGGGCGTCCTCTGCCTGGAGCTTGAGGTTGTGGGCGATGGCTCGGATGACTTTCGCCCATTCTTTTTTAGCTCGGCGTCGGATCGTGGGACATCAGTCGATTCAGGTTGTTGTCCAGCTGCTCGTTGCTTAGGTGCTGGGGATCCACAGCGGTGTTGGGCAGGAACGTGCTGGTCAGGGCGCCCAACCAGGTCTCGAGTCGGTCCCAGTGGTTGCCGGGGCTGGCTGGTTTGAACACGTTGGCTTGCTGTTGGCGAGAGAAAGACAGCACAAACAGAACCAATGCAAGCACGCGCAGCACTAACGACTTATAATAATGCATGATTATATAATTCTTTGGTTTGATTCCCGTTAACTGTGCAGACAGTTAGTGGAATGTAGGCTAGACACTTAATTGTCGATAGCCAAAAGGACCACGTGGGTCAATTTGTGTGGGTGAGTGCCGGATTTAAATACAGATTGACAGGCGGTAGTTCTAAGAGTCCTTTGATGACTCTCGCTGCTCGGTCGTCTATCTTATTATTCAGTTTTCCGTGATGGCTCTCACAGGCTCTGCCTTTACATGAACTGAAAGAAAACAAACACAGTAGAAAAACAGAACAGAATAGGATGCCTGCAATTAAATGAGAAATAGAGCAGTCAACAAATAGAAAGGAATAGGAGTAGAATAGCAATAAAGTAAAACAAGAAGGGCTAGTATGGCTTAAGAGTAAAAGAGTTGGCTAGCACTTCGAGGATCAAAGAATATGTAATATTCTGTGGTTTTCACTAAGGGAAGGGGTCGTATATTGTTACTCTAAGTCTGGGGTGAATTGCGAGTGCCCAGATGAGAACTCAATGAAGGGGCCGCCTCTCCTAGACGTTCCCACACCGACTGCGGTGTTCGCAGGCGCTCTGCCCCCCTCACACCACGACGCAGCCTCTCAAAAAGGGACTTTCAGCACGATTGCGTTTTCAGGTGAGGTATTAACTCCAACGGCCAGTTGGCAGGTCAAAATTGAATCTTTCCCAACCCCCGAGTCTGACCCCGCAGGCAGTTACTCAAAGGGAGGTTCTGTCGAGCAGAAACAGGGAAATTAAACAAAATTGCCTTGGCATCCGTTGCCTTCCTGCACCTTACACACCCAACCTTCTAATGTCTCTGCGTGCTGCCCGTGGTATGAGGCCAGTAACGTCCTGCGATTCACGCACAGCTACGATGCAAGATTCGCCAGACCAGGCAACTCCACTCACTGGAACTCACTGGAACAACCGCCAACTCACCACAGGGCGCTGGAGGGGCCCTTTCTGTGAAATACACAAATGATCAAGTAGACACAGCTTAATTGTAAATTTAAATCTCAATTTAAATCTTGTTTAAATTTAATTTAAATAATCAAGTGTGCAGGACAAAAGACTGGTTGTTGAAATGACAGTCAGAGTGAACTAGCCAAACTAGAACAGAAAATGAGCAGCCGGGGTAAAATAAAAAAAACAGAAAAGAAAGGAAGAAATAATAAAATAATTTGGATGCACTTGATTCAAATTTGAATTAAACTCTGTTTAATTGAATTTAACCAAGTGCATAGAATAGTGGGATGGGAAACAGAGGAGCAAACGAAGACAATTCAGAGGCACTTGATTCAAATTCGAATCGAACTCTGTTCAACTGAATTTAAATAAGTGTATAGAATAACAGAATGGAAAAAGAAAGGAGAAAGCAAAGAGGACAATTCAGATGCACTTGATTCAAATTTGAATTAAACCTCGTTCAATTAAATTCAAATGAGTGCATAGAATAACAGAATGGGGAAAAAGAAATAAGAAAGCCTTCCCTATTTGTGAGTCTCTAAAGAGAATTGCTTCTTGATGAGCAAAATGCCAACTGATTGACACTACTTAACTACTTAAATGTTATTTAATTAAATTTAAAATAAGTGTATAAAGTAAGGGAGGCTTGGGTGTGCGTGAATGTTATTGCCAGCCAATAACAAACAGGACACAGAACTAAGAGTGAATACAATAAAGCATTAAGTATTCCAAGGGAAGGAATTTTCAAAGTAAAAAAAAAACTCAAGAGAAAGAGGGGAGGGAATAAGTTAAACCAAATAGAGTAAAACAAAATAAAGGAAAAAAATCGAATAGAGTAAATCTGTGACCACATAGATAAGAAATAAGGAAATGGGAATTGACATATCTTGTAGTGTCCACCAGGGGAGCACCCTCAGAAGGTGAATTCTCTTGTTGGAAGGGAAACTTAATTTAAATTAACTTTTTTTAATGTGTTTAAATTAAATTTAAATCAGTAACCCACATTCCAAAAACGATTTGAAAGCATAACCACCAAAAGCAAATTACTTTTACAACTCCCCGCAGTATAGAGCAGCAAAAGATAATTTGGAGATAATTCAGTTCAAAATATGGAGAGCAGCTTTAACTCAGAACGTCCACGCGGTGGCGTCAATGAGTCCACACAACCAATAGGTAGGGAGGGGTTCTACACCTGAACAGACTGCCCTCTGGCGTCTGGTCAGAGTTACTGCATCCACCTCCTTTAATTCGTGCTATAAAAAATGAACGCGCCTGTAGGGCTCTGGCCCTTTACGGCTGATTTAACTGCACAATCACGGTTAAACTATAGAACCTCGGCGGATTCTCTGGTGCCAGTTTCTGGACACTAATATACACTCCTTATCGCGAGTATACGATTTTGGGAATCAGTCCCTCTTGGTGCAAACTCTAGTGCACGCGAATATGTAACTGCGGGATTCTTTTCCCTGCTGTTACGGGTCACATGGGATCAGGACGTGAACGGCTCCAAATTATTACACACCAATCGATAAATCAGATAAACTGTTTTCCGATTAGATCTGTAAGGGTCACGTGTTTTGGGTAGCTAGGCCAGTGACGTCACCCAGGAGCAAACACACTATTGTGAATTATTGGACGACACAAGTAATTCAGATTTAAATAGCGGTAAATAAGGCCTTTGAGAGGAGTAGAAATCTCGCTACAACTCTCTAAACGCGCTGAATACGATTCAATTTGTTTATTCAAGCGGAAATTAATATTAAAACTGTATTGCAAAAGACTGTCGCCCTCTTGCATACGAGTCTGAATATTAATGAACTGCAGTTATTTCACGGTCAACAGTTCACTGCAGTGTCTTCAGACACAAAGCAGCTTGTTAACGTATCTTCAAAGTGAGGAGGATTCGTGCGTCTTGTCTCACTGAATAAAGCGCGCATGTACACATTAAATCATACAAATTTATTCTAGATTATTCATACACCAAAACCAAGTTTAAAACGTGCCCGCATTCTCCACCAATTCTGTAACGAAGTAGCGGTTTCGTACAGTTATTAATCAATTTATGGGTGGACTATGAATATAATAGTTCATAAAGCTTTATGAATTATTATTATGCACATACCGACCCAAGGAGGAATTAACCATATATGGTGAATTAATTACAACGAATTGTAATCAATTATATATATGATTACTTCTGGTTTAATAATTATTTAGAGAAACTGTTCGTTTGTCCGGCAAACTATAGCTCCTCAGAATGTTATAAAAAGGAAAGTCTGTTCTCAGGCCACGAGAGAGACTTCCTATTCAAGCATCCAAACGTAAAGCAAGGATACAGGATCAAACATTACAGTGACTTGGTTTTTGCTGAATGAGCAAGAGAACAAATAGCATGGATACAATGTATTTAATATATGCAAACTACGACTACAGAGGTTATACGTCTAAATACATAATATACAAATATATACAAAAAGGGAACGTAGAGACAGGAAAGGAAGGAAAGAGAGAGAAGGCAAATAGCAAAATCTAACAGTCCTTGAAAGCCAGCACAGAAATCAGTTTCATTATCTAAGATTGAGAAACGGCAGTATACTTGCATTGGTTTTGCGTGTCGAATTTCAGTTTAGCGCTGGTGCAGTTCGTTCGCTTCTTCCGTTCCGCGGGAAGGTTTGAACTGAGGACTTGAAAGTTAGTTTCGCTGGAAGATGGTGGTCCCGAAGATGAGCGCGATGGAAGCGTGTCGCCGTGACGTCTGGGAGAGATGTGCGTGAGTGGGCGATGGATGATTCAGGGCAATTGGGAGAACACTGAAAAATTGTGTGTCGTTGTTTTTATGGAAAACCAAGCTAACACACCTCCTGAATTGTAACGGCCAATAGATGCGCAGCACTATTTGGCGGGCAAAGCTCCTTTGTTTGGTCTCCTCGCTGAATTTGCATACTGATGGCTATCAGATCGGATTCCGAGATGGAGTATTTCCTTCACCATATCATTACACACATAGAAAAATGCATTTGTCAGCTATGTGACATACTTCAGTGAATAGCTCGAGTCCGGAGCTTTACGGAGAGATCAAACTCGATAGATCAGAAAGGCATATAAAAGAAGTTATGGTTTACAGACAAAATTCCATCATTAAAACTAAAATTAACTCAAACTACAGTTATTTGCTAAGTCTAAACATTAGGAAACGTGCATACACTCGAGATACATGATGGGTGCATACATGGATGTGACTTGGCATAGTTATATTTAACATATACAGTCAATAATGTATGTTTGTGTGTTTTTGTGTGTGCCTGTGTGTGTGTTGGAATGTGGATCTGGCCCGTAGTCCACATGGGGGGCCCTTTGATGTCCCAAGAGCTAGTAAATTGGGCCCTTTGTTTTACCTCGAAGGGTAATAAAGGTGTCACAGTGTTTGTTTATCTATAGACCGGTCGGAGACGAGATGAGACTTTACGACACAGTCCAGCATGCTAAAAGTGTTCTGAACATTCCAAAGTTTATTGATTATCCTGATACGTGTGCATATGCTACATATTTACTAAATCAAAAACAAAAGATGGAGGAAAAAACATAAGCTTCAGGAGGGGGCAAAGGCCAACATAACAAACAAAACATTTCTAACTCAATTTTAATTATAACTTACCTATACATAACCAAAGAGAAAATAAATTACAAATGAACTTGCCTATCTTCCTGACTATATATAACCAGGAGAAAAGCAATTTCAAACAAAAAAAGGCACCCACCAAGTTCACTTAAAGAAAATCTTAAATTCTCAAGAAAACAAAGCCTATAAGTCTTCAACTACATTCACAGCAGCACCAATGTTTAGCACTTATCATTGACCAAAAACAGTAGTTATCCGGGGCAAGAGAAAAGAAGTCCATGTGGCAGGCAAGCAACCATCTGCAACCCTCTCCCTCTCAGCTTGTTGTGAAACAGTGCTGGCTTTATATGCTGGCTTTCTCTTGGTTGCAGCCAATCAGTGGCTCTGAGGTGAATGGGCAGCCAATCAGCCACAGGTGAACCCAATTACCTCCCTCAGAATGGTAGCCGCAGACATGTAGGAAAAACAAAAAGAAAGAAAAACAATCACAATAGCACACAGAACAATTAACAGATAAAATAAAGTCTCCAGACGTAACATCCCCACCATTAAATTTTACAACCCACAGATTGTAAAAAGCAAACAACTACAAAACTCCAATAGTAGTGCAACTCAGCCTATTGCATCTAAACTCAGTTTTGTTTTAACCAACCCACTTAAATCTCTGCATCTGCAGTCCTGGAGAGTGCATCCGCCACCACATTATCTTTACCACGGATGTGCTTGAGGTTAAGATTATATTCCTGGACAATTAGAGCCCAGCGCATCAAACGTTGATTGGAGTTGGACATGCAGGAGAGAAAGATCAGTGGTTTATGGTCAGTATACACGTCGATAGGTAGAGCGCTACTTCCTAAATAAACCTCGAAATGCTGGAGAGCTAGAAGCAAGGCGAGGGCCTCCTTCTCAATCGTGCTGTAGCGTTGTTGGCATTTCGAGAACTTCTTTGAGAAGTAGCAGATGGGGTGGTCGATACCATAGGAGTCCTCCTGCAGCAGGACTGCTCCAGCACCGGTAGCACTGGCATCTATTTGGAGCTTGAAAGGCAAATCAAAATTAGGTGCAGACAACATTGGGGCATGGCAAAGGAGATCTTTGGCAGCCTTAAAGGCATTATCACACTCGGTGCTCCACTTAAAACTCTTTGAGGAGATCAGTAAGAGGTGACACAACAGTAGAGAAATTACAACAGAAACCCCGGTAGTACCCACTCATAGCTAAAAATCTGCGTAGATCGCGCTTGTTACGGGGTGTAGGAAACTCGAGTATGGCAGTAACCTTGGCCTCAACTGGCTTAACACAACCCTGGCCAACTTGTTTTCCCAGATAGGTTACCACAGCTTTACCTATCTCACATTTGGCAAGATTCAAGGTTAAGGAGGCAGCAGCCAAGCGGCTGAACACTAACTCCAAAGTTTTTACGTGATCTTCCCAGGTTTTCGAATAGGATACTACATAGTCTAGATAAGCGTTGCAATTCGGCACTCCTGTCAGGACCACCTTCATTAGACGCTGGAAGGTAGCAGGTACATTTCGCATGCCGAAAGCTAAAACCTGATATTGTAGAAAGTGTTCAGTGGTGACAAAAGCAGATATCTCAGATGCACGTGGAGTTAGGGGCACCTGCCAATAACCCTTTAACAGGTCCAGTTTTGTTACATATTTGACCGAGCCTACTCTGTCAACACAGTCTTCGAGCCGAGGCAGAGGAAAGGAGTCAGGTTTTGTTAAGGAGTGTAATAATGTTTTATAATAAAATCGGTACTGGTGGGTTTCCACAGGAAATTCGAGCATGCAGCCTGTTAGTCTTTGCGTCATTACGTCACGTCTGTTTACATAAATTAGGAGTCCCAGCTAGTAGGCTATATGGCATGTGAGGATGCTGCTGGTTGCAGATCATTTATAGCCTTTTCTCACAGCAGCTGGAATAATTAAACTTATCATTTTGATGGCGGATTGTAATACAGAAAGGTCCAAATGACAATCATCAGTGACAAGTGGAGATTCAACTGTAGTCAAAAGCAAAAGACTTCAGACTGCGGAGTGGCTACAGAAATTGAAATCTACAGGTAATGCTAATACACACTAAATACACATAGTCATGCAATGCTGATGTTGTTAACATTAACATTTGAGAACAAAGTATAACAATAATAATAATTTCTAAGGTTTGATGTGATCCGAGCTAATTGATCACTAGATTTAATCACCTTTGGCAGCGCGATTTATTGTAATGGTTTTTTTTCTCAGTTGGTCAGAACATACAGTGGGTATGGAAAGTATTCAGACCCCCTTAAATTTTTCACTCTTTGTTATATTGCAGCCATTTGCTAAAATCATTTAAGTTCATTTTTTTCCTCATTAATGTACACACAGCACCCCATATTGACAGAAAAACACAGAATTGTTGACATTTTTGCAGATTTATTAAAAAAGAAAAACTGAAATATCACAAGGTCCTAAGTATTCAGACCCTTTGCTGTGACACTCATATATTTAACTCAGGTGCTATCCATTTCTTCTGATCATCCTTGAGATGGTTCTACACCTTCATTTGAGTCCAGCTTTGTTTGATTATACTGATTGGACTTGATTAGGAAAGCCACACACCTGCCTATATAATACCTTACAGCTCACAGTGCATGTCAGAGCAAATGAGAATCATGAGGTCAAAGGAACTTCCTGAAGAGCTCAGAGACAGAATTTGGCAAGGCACAGATCTGGCCAAGGTTACAAAAACATTTCTGCTGCACTTAAGGTTCCTAAGAGCACAGTGGCCTCCATAATCCTTAATTGGAAGACGTTTGGGACAACAAGAACCCTTCCTAGAGCTGGCCGTCCGGCCAAACTGAGCTATCGGGGGAGAAGAGCCTTGGTGAGAGAGGTAAAGAAGAACCCAAAGATCACTGTGGCTGAGCTCCAGAGATGCTTGATGTCGGGAGATGGGAGAAAGTTGTAGAAAGTCAACCATCACTGCAGCCCTCCACCAGTCGGGGCTTTATGGCAGAGTGGCCCGACGGAAGCCTCTCCTCAGTGCAAGACACACTACATTTACATTTACATTTATGCATTTGGCAGACGCTTTTATCCAAAGCGACTTACATTGCATTATCCTATACATTTGTATCCGAGTATGTGCAATCCCTGGGATCGAACCCATGACCTTGGCATTGCTAGTGCCGTGCTCTAACCACTGAGCTACAGGAAAGCTGCATCCACCATCTTGGAGTCCTTCAGGTGTTTTTTAGTGCAAGACACATGAAAGCCCGCATGGAATTTGCTGAGGAGAAGCTTCCGTCGGGCCACTCTGCCATAAAGCCTAGACTGGTGATGGTTGACTTTCTACAACTTTCTCCCATCTCCCGACTGCATCTCTGGAGCTCAGCCACAGTGATCTTTGGGTTCTTCTTTACCTCTCTCACCAAGGCTCTTCTCCCCCTATAGCTCAGTTTGGCCGGACGGCCAGCTCTAGGAAGGGTTCTGGTCGTCCCAAACGTCTTCCATTTAAGGATTATGGAGGCCACTGTGCTCTTAGGAACCTTAAGTGCAGCAGAAATTTTTTTGTAACCTTGGCCAGATCTGTGCCTTGCCAAATTCTGTCTCTGAGCTCTTCAGGCAGTTCCTTTGACCTCATGATTCTCATTTGCTCTGACATGCACTGTGAGCTGTAAGGTCTTATATAGACAGGTGTGTGGCTTTCCTAATCAAGTCCAATCAGTATAATCAAACACAGCTGGACTCAAATGAAGGTGTAGAACCATCTCAAGGATGATCAGAAGAAATGGACAGCACCTGCGTTAAATATATGAGTGTCACAGCAAAGGGTCTGAATACTTAGGACCATGTGATATTTCAGTTTTTCTTTTTTAATAAATCTGCAAAAATGTCAACAATTCTGTGTTTTTCTGTCAATATGGGGTGATGTGTGTACATTAATGAGGAAAAAAAATTAACTTAAATGATTTTAGTAAATGGTTGCAATATAACAAAGAGTGAAAAATTTAAGGGGGTCTGAATACTTTCCGTACCCACTGTAAGTGGCAGACATGTTACTAACTTGTTCAGATGACATTTTCCAGTGAAAATTCTTATTTTGGTCATTCTTCTAAGATGTAGAATTTGTGATTCCGAAGTACAGTATCCACACCAGTGCGGTGACTGACAGCAAACATTAGATTAATTCGCGCTGAGGAGCCATGTTGATGCACAACCCACGTAAAGATGATAATTACGCAAATAACTGCAATTGCAGGGTTCAAACAGGTGACAAAGTGGCAAAACTGATTGATTTTAATAATGTATGAGTAAATGTTGAAATTAGGGATGTTAACGATTAATCAATGATTGATTAATTGTTGATGATACATTTAATCGATAAAAATTATCGATCGTTGATTAGGCAGGTTCATGCGCGTGCGTGCTGCTCAATTGCAAAACTTGTAAAGCAGACGCGAGAAAAAATTAAGCGAGCGTGCCAGAGTTATGTTTGGGACCATTTTACAGCTTGAGTTATAGTGCTTATAGTGTAACACTATATACAATAGTGTTTTGTTTATATCGCAGCTCGGCCAAAGCCGTTGAACTTGGTACACCTGCAGTTTCCTCCCAATCTCTAACCATTTCTCCTCCTAATTCAAATAGGTCCGATATGTTTTCTAGTTTATGCCGACTCATGCATATGATCCGCTTCGTTTTCTAGTATGTGCCGACTCACACATATGATCCGCTCTGGGCTGTCGTGTCTCTGGACCGGAGCAGACTGTAAAACCAGACTTAATTCGCCCCAGTGGAAAGCATATTTACACTGTCTGAATCATTCTCTATCCTCTATATAGTGCACTGTGCCATTCAGCATGTAGAAAATAGAAAATAAAAATCTGATGATAATCTGAAGTGCATGGTGATGTCATCAAAATTGTTGATCCATATTGGCGGAAGTGAGAGACTTTTGATTGCTTATATCTTCTAAATGCAAATTTTGTCATTGTTTTGGAGCACACTAGCTTATAGATAACAGTAAGGTGAACATACACTAAAAGCCAAAAAAACTTCAATTTTGATTGACAATTTGACTTTAGATTGACTTTAATACACAGCTCATTTGACATACAGTATCAGATCAAACACTCACAGGAGGATTTTAAGCAGCTGGCTACTGCAGAAAAAACATTATTTATGAGAATTGTTGTTAGATTTCATTAGTGATTTCAAATATGAAATTTCTTCATAAGCTTGGTGAACAACTTTGGAGAATTTGATATTTTCCCATTCAAAGAGAAGGAGCTGTACTTGCATGACTGAAATAGCTGCCCGAGAGGCGTTTCAAAGATGCCTCGACAGGCTAAATATTTTAATGCACAGCTAGACTTGAATTATCCCATACTTAGTATCTGACATAACTTGTTTTCATGACAGATTTATTCAAACACATATTAAATAAGACATCAACAGGTTAAGTAAAAAATATGTAATATAGTGGATATATTTAGCAGAATGCTCCTCTCGACTTATTTTTCTTGCTACAGAGCTATTCACCATGAATGGCTTTTTTAGGTAAATGTAGCAGTTTTATTGACAGCTTTCTGCAGTTGAAAATTTGTTATATAACAAAATTCGGTAAGACTTTAGTATAGGGAACATGTATTCACTATTAACTACGACTTTTCCCTCAATAAACTCCTAATTTACTGCTTAGTCAGTAAGTTAGTTGTTAAGTTTATGTATTGGGTAGGATTAAGAATGTAGAATAAGGTCAGGCAGAATAAGGCATTAAAAGGTGCTTAATAATTACTAATAAACAGCCAATATTCTAGTAATATGGATGCTAATAAGCAACTAGTTAAAAGACCCTAAAATAAAGTGTTACCCAAAATTCTATTATATAAAAAATAATTCACATCTGTAAAATTTGTAATAATGTAAAATACAGGCTGTTATGGTGCAGTAAAAAGTAAGCACACTTCAAACACTGCAGTCACTGTAATATTTCACTGTAGTCAAATAGCTGGAATCTATTATATTATTATTATGATGTATATTTTTTATCACTATTACAGCTAAATAATCTTTTATAGAATTGTAAAATAGAATTGTGTTGAATTGATTGATCCTTTTATGTGCTGTATTTATCAGTTGTCTGATTACCTGTAGCTGCTATCAAATAGCCTTTGAAACCATGGCATTAAACTCAAATACAATCAGTCACTCACTCACTCAGAATGCTGTTCAGTGAGACAGGGGGACAGCTTCCCAACATCAAGAAATAAGTGTTTTAGTATTCCATTTTTCTCTCTTTCCCTCAGGCTAAAAAGCGATGGAGATAGTTCTTTGTCTTTGCTCAGCCAAAGGAATAAGGAGGCAGAGCGAGAACTGCATGACATGTCAGTGAAACTGTCTCGACGTCTGGAGGAACTTGATCTGGTCAGTAACTCAATCTGTGAGAGTTTCTCTGCTGTTTTATTTCAAAACTCTAGAGCTATACGGGCTAGAAATAAAACTCTTTTTCCTCTGAATCCTGGAGTCAAACCCTACATTTTGTTTACCATTTTTCCACCATTTTGCATTTTATGAAAAAAAAAAATTTTCTAACTTCTCCTAGGCTGTTGATTCAATTGAAACTTGCCATGCATTATCCCAAGACCGGCACAAAAAAAAGTTGCACAATGATACAGTTTAAGTCTAAGTCTAAAGCCCTAATTTTGTCACCGTCTGTCTCACCTTCCCCGGACTCCACTTCCCATAATCCCTTCTGATCCACACCTGCACCCAGTCAGCTCATCATCTCATTCATCATGGATTCCCTACACCTGCACATCCTCATCAGCACTCCCTTTAAAGAGTCACTCCTCCTGCACTCATTTGTCTGTCCTCATCAATGTTTAGTTGGTTGTTCTGTTCCTGCTCCTGTGTTTTGTGTTATAGTATTGTGAATAAACCTTCGCTGCTGCAAATTAGATCCTGCATCCTCTCCTTGTTTGCAACCAAACCTGACAGAAGGACAGACCCATAAGGATATGGATCTAACAGCAGCAAAAGACTCTCTCCTGGCTGAGGACCGCCTGTGCGGACTGCGGCAGAAGGGCTGGCCTTTGGAGAGGTATGTGGAGGTGTTTCTTGAGCTCTCCCATCAGGTGAGCTGGCCTGATGCCTCACTCAATGCCTGCTTTCTGATGGGACTGGATAAGGATACTATTCGGTATCGTGAACCTGCTTGTGAATTCTCCCTAGTCGAATCGATAAATCTTGTACTTTATTTAAACGATTCTAATTTTGAAATTGAAGAAGTAAAAGAGTATCCTCCTCATCCAGTCCCATCAGAAACGAACGAGGCCTCGCCAGTTCACCTCCCGCCGGTTCCCTTCACATACCGCTCCAATGGTCCTGTCCATTCCTGGCCGCCAGTGTTTCCCCATGGATGAAAATGGGCTTCCAACAGCGCTAACCTGGGAGCCAAGGTTGCGGACCCGATGCCCAAGTCGGTGAAATCAGCGCTGTGTCTGCCTCCATTCCAGCTATAGCTTATGTGCCAGCCCGGTTCTCAGTTCAGTGAATAAGATGGCCGCCACCACGCTTGAGCCCTCAGACAAGATGGCCACTGCCACAACTGAGCCCTCATGCAAGATGGATGCCACCACAACTGGGCCCTCAGCTATAATGGCTCCCACACTTGTGCCCCTTGGCATACTAGTGGAGTACGAGGGGATGGCCTGGAAGCTTAAGCCCACTCCAGACTCCGCTCCAGTCGCCGAGCCCGCTCCATTCCACGAGCCCGCTCCACTCCACGACGTGCCTGCTCCAGCCCACGAGTCAGCTCCAGACTCCACACCAGAGCCCGCTCCAGCTCACGAGTCAGCTTCAGACTCCGCACCAGAGCCCACTCCAGCTCACGAGTCAGCTCCAGACTCAGTCCTCCACGAGCCCGCTCCAGTCCTCCACGAGCCTGCTCCAGGCTCCGTTCCAACCCACGGCCCTTTTCAAGAATCCCTGCGTGCCAAAACACCCAGAGTCTCGCCCAAGTATTATTTTTGGGGGGGCTATCCATCTCCGAACTTGGTGAAGGCCACGGAACTTGGTCAAGGCCACGGAACCAAAGGAGCCTGACCCGTCATGGCGTCCCGAGTGGCCAGCACCGCCGTGGCGTCCCGAGTGGTCCACACCTCCTTGGCCTCCCGACAGGTTCGCACCTCCATGGCTTCCCCAGCTGCCAGATCCACCATGGCAGCCCGGTCAGCCAGTACCGTCCTGGAGACGATCTGCCCTGCATCACCCGTCACGTCTCCAGGACTCCCGCCCTCCCTCCCCCTCNCGATTATGCTTTTAATTATTGCTGAAGGGCAAAATTAGCTGTATAGACCAAAACCACAAATTGTACCAGGCTGTAAACATGTTTTTTTTTTCTGCTGTAAAGTGCTGTAAGTCACTTCCGTATTGGCTTCAAGAGAAATTGGGGGAGGTTGCCGCTTGGTAATGACTCACGCTATGAGTCATTAATTAAGCATTTAGTAAATAGATTCATCATTTATAACGCATTGTCCCTACAATAATAGATTCAAGATTCAAGATTTTTATTTGTCACATGCACAATTATATAGAGCATATATAACCAGCAGTGAAATGAGAGTCAGGTCCGCTCCATGGACAGTGCAATTATTAAAGAATACAACACAGATGAAAATATACATAACTATAACTATGAAAGAATTAAATAAAAGTAAACAATAAAAATATAAGAATAAAAAATTAAAAAAAAGATGTATACTGTAGAATTAAATATGGAATGGAAAATAATGTGCATGAAAGTAAACTGTAGTCTTAAATATTAAGATACACAGGGATGTGCAAGAGGCAAATGTGCATATGTGCATTATACTGTAGTCTTAAATATTAAGATACACAGGAATGTACAAGAGGCAAAAGTGCAAACAGGTTAACACTTTCAGTATGTCAATGTGAGGTAGTGAATGATGAATATCTTACTGATAAAGTGCATATTAAGTGGAGACATGAAGATGTTAAGAGGCTGGTTTTGAGTTCAGGAGCCTGATGGCCTGGGGGAAGAAACTCCTCTTAAGTCTCTCTGTTTTAGCCATCAGACTACGGAAGCGCTTACCAGATGGCAGCAAAGTGAAAAGATGATTACTGGGGTGGAGGGAGTCCTTGATGATTTTAACAGCTCTGCTTTTGCAGCGTTTGAGGTAGATGTCCTGCAGAGAGGGGAGAGCAGACCCTGAGATGCGCTCAGCTAAGCGCACAACTCTCTGCAGGGCTTTGCAGTCTTGACTGGAGCTGTTCCCATACCACACTGAGATACACTGAGTCAATACACTTTCTATGGCCCCTGAATAGAAAGTTTTCAGGATTGCTGGGGAGACCCTGAATTTCCTCAGCTGTCGCAGATGGTACAGTCTTTGCCTGGCTTTATTAACCTGTGTTTGAATGTGGGTAGTCCAAGTCAGGTCCTCGGAGATGTTTACACCGAGGTACTTGAAGCTACTCACCCTCTCCACAGGGGTCCCGCTGATCATAAGAGGAGTATAGGGCTGCTGCTGTCTCTTCCTGAAGTCAACAATCAGCTCTTTTGTTTTGCTTACATTCAGAGAGAGACAATTGTCCTGGCACCATGATGTTCATTTCTCTACCTTATCCAAGTATGCGTTCTCATTATTGTTGTGAATGAGGCCCAGAACCACAGTATCATCAGCAAATTTGATAATAGATGTGGAGCTGTGGGAAGATACGCAGTCATGTGTGTAGAGAGAGTAGAGCAGGGGACTCAGGACACAGCCTTGTGCGGCTCCTACGTTCAGGGTGATGGAGTTGGAGGTGTACTGGCCTGCTTTCACCACTTGAGGTCTGCCGGTGAGGAAATCAAGAATCCAGTAGCAGAGTGAAGAATTCAGGCCGAGGTCCATGAGTTTAGAAGCCAGCTTGATGGGGACTATAGTATTGAAAGCTGAGCTATAGTCGATAAATAGCAGCCGTACATAGTTCCTGTTATTGCTGTCAATGTGTGTGAGAGAAGAGTACAGGATGTGAGAGATGGCATCATCAGTGGATCTGTTGGGGCGATAAGCAAACTGAAGAGGGTCCAAGGTATCCGGGATGGAGGAGCAGATGACGTTTTTAACCAGTCCCTCGAAGACCTTCATAACTATCGATGTGAGTGCTACTGGACGATAGTCATTCAGACAAGAGGGTTTATTGTTCTTAGGCACAGGAATGATGACAGATTTTTTGAAGGAGGTGGGAATCACCGATGTAGCAAGAGACTCATTAAAAATGGATGTAAACAAACCAGCAAGCTGATCAGCGCAGGACCGCAGAATACGGCCGGAAATCCCATCAGGTCCGGCTGCTTTCCTGACGTTCACTCGCTTTAGAGCCCTCCTAACCTCGTCCTCCGACACGGTGATCACATGATCATCGCTGCTCTGACTGCTGCTTCCTGACGCGCTGATCGGCAGACTCGCGCTGCTTAGATTGCTTTCAAAGCGGCCGTAGAAAGTGTTTAGCTCGTCAGCCAGCGACGGATCAATTCTCACCACTGCAGAGGATTTATTTCCAAAGGCACAGATGGTCCTTAGTCCTTGCCACATGCGTCGGGAGTCATTTAGCTGGAAATGTGTCTCAATGCGTTCTCTGTATCTGTGTTTGGCAGCTTTTACTGCGCGTCGGAGAGCATAGCACGATGATTTGTACTCGCTCATGTTTCCTGACAAAAGACCGGCGTTGTAAGCAGCAGTGCGTTTGTTTACTGCTGCACGTATTGTTCTGTCAACCCAAGGTTTCTGATTTGAGAAGGTCCTTATAGTTATTTTATCCGTAGCTTGTTCGGCTAGTGTGTTTACAAAGCTTAATGCTACATCCGTGAACTCGCTGACGTCAGAGGAACTTGCCCGAAACATGTCCCAGTCTACGTCATCAAGAGCCGCCTGTAGCATGTCTTCTGAGTGGGCAGACCAGCGCGTCACCTCCCTCTGCACCGGAGGATCTTGAACGAGCTTTTGTTTATATTCCGGTGTAAGGAAAATGGCGGCATGGTCTGATTTGCCGAAAGCCGGTAGTGGGCGAGCTTTGTAGGCAAGCTTAAACTGAGTGTAACAATGATCCAGTGTATTCGGTCCTCTGGTTGGACAGGATACATGTTGATAAAAGTTAGGCATAACTTTCCTGAGGTTGGCTTTGTTAAAGTCCCCAGCGATGATAATAGCAGCATCAGGATGTTTGTTGATGTTTCCGCTGAGCACATCGTGGAGCTCGGACAAAGCCAAACTGGTGTCAGCTTGTGGTGGGATGTAAACAGCAGTAGCAATGATCGATGAAAACTCCCGGGGAAGATAGAATGGGCGGCAAATAATGGTTAAATGTTCCAGATGAGGCGAGCAGGAGCGCGACAGAGTGGAGATATTCATGGGGTCACACCATTTCTCGTTAATCATGAAACATACACCACCTCCACGGCTTTTACCGGCTTCGGCTGTTCTATCCATCCGTAAAACAGAGAAGTTTTCCGACGGTGTTACAGCAGCGTCCGGGACCGAGGGCGTGAGCCATGTTTCAGACAAACAAAGGATGTTACAGTCCCTTATGTCCCGTTGGAAACTTATCCTGGCTCTAAGATCGTCCATCTTATTCTCCAGAGACTGGACATTGGCGAGCAGAATGCTCGGTAGAGGAGGACTGTGAGCTCTTTTTCTCAGTTTGTTGCGGATCCCAGCGCGTTTCCCGCTGTGTTTCTTGGTCCGTCGCCACGGGTGGTTATCCAGGTGGCCATTGTTCATCTCGGCGTTCCGGAGAATCTCAGATGACCACGATGGGTTGAGGGATAAAGTGTCCTGAAACTGGTTAGTGAAGCGGTGTCCAATGTCCAAAAGTGTTCTTATTTCATAAGTGATCAGTGCAGAGGTTATGTGTGTAAAAAGAGAAAGCAAAAGTAGGTAAAACAGTAAATAAAAACACAATCTAAGCGGAGCGACCTGGACGGCGACCGGACTCAGCGGCGCCATCTTGTTCTAGGCCATAAGTAAGCAATTTATAATAGACATAAGTAAGCAATTTATAAGTACAGCTGTAAATGCTTAATTCTTGATTTATAAGCATATCTATAATGTGTTGAATATTTTTTAATATATTTTTATTAATGATCAATTTATAATTTCTAAATTATAACATTTACAAACCAGTTATGTAGGAGTTGTCAGTGGTTCATAAGATAATTTAGAAAGTGTAAGTAAATGATTTGAAGACCATTTAAATTCACATTTATACATCGTATTGTTTAGACATATAGTAATAGATACTCAGTGTTTTAATAAATGCTTTATTAACATATATTTCTAATGTAACTCAGTAGTTTTCAGTTAACTGTTTTTGTGAACTTGTCTAAAGTGAGGTCTATGCCTCGTAAAGCTCGCATGCCTCGTACCAGGCACTGGTGTTGGCACTGGTAAATTTTTATTCAGCAATGTTTGCACTTTATAGAAATTTATTTTTATATCAGATTGCAAAGGCTTTTTTTTTCATTTTACTGCATAGTTGTGTTTTCTGGAGGTGTACAGGAACAATTGATGGGACTCCATTGACTTCCATATTATTATTTTTTCCATACTATGGATGTCAGTGGAGTCCATCAACTGTTTGGTTATCGACATTCTTCAAAATGTCTTCTTTTTTGTTCAGCAGAAGAAAGAAATTCGGTCCCACTATTCCCCTATCGCCCATTAGGTGGCCTTAACTACTATGTACGTACATCAAAAAATAACTACAGTGTACTTGTTTTTCTTTCATATTGTGTTGCAAAACACTTAGGATTTAGTTAACTTCAATTTGGTCGATTGAACACAATTAAATTAAGTTGGGACAAAATTTATAGCAATTGTGTTGCTTTAGCTCATTTTAATCAAGTAATTTCTTTCTTTTTTATAAAGTGTACTGTACTGTATTTGTGTTAAACTGGCTTTGTGGTGCAGATGTTGAAGCGTGCTCTGGGTGAGATTGGAGAGATGTGTGAGCCAGAAGAGGAAGATAAACAGTCTCATCATAGTGACAGCATCGTAGAGTGCAGACGCACTCCTAAAAACATAGGTATGTCAGGTCCTTTCACACCACTGCCATCATGTGACAGTACACCAGACAACTAAACATGCCTGTGTTTCTATCTAGGTTCATGTCATGCTAGGGCTCATACATTGTTGGCCTCCCCTCCACCTGCAGAGCGCTCCGTCCAGCCAGATGCTTTGATCCGAGACTCATACAATACTAAGCATAGCCAGTTACGGCACAAGAACACCCAGGTACATCCCACACCATAGCAAAATGGGTAACACTTTATAATAAATATTTAAGTAATAAAGTACTCACAAATCATTAACAAACTATTTGTTTCTAGTTAATTCATAGTAAATATATTGTAGTCTCTACATTGTTAATATATTAATGGACTATGTACAAATAGTATACAAATATACAAAGAGTTCTTTATTCATTTTCACCGTAATTAACACAATTATTGTTTAATTAGCTCATAATAAAGAAATTGTTAATTGGTTATTAGGAGTAAATAGTTCTCAGTTTAGATTAGGTCACGGAAAATGGGGAAAAAAGTTATTAATTAAGTGCTTTAAACCAATTAGACAATAATTTCATTCATATTAAGTGTTCCTTAAAATGTTTACAAATACATTAAGCACACACACAAACACATATACATGTTGGCATATGTTTACAGGAATTCTCCATAGGCGTAATGATTTTTATACCGTGCATACTGCATATTCTATCCCCTTACACTAACCCTACCCCTGAACCTCCTGAACCTACGCATCATATATATATATAAATATATATTACACATACACATACACACACACATATATATATGAACAATATCACACGAGTAGCCGTGCAATATGGCTGTATATCAGCACGCTGTGATTACCTACGGCCGAATCAGAGCCATGCTGATCACTCGGCTACCAGTGCAATATTGCATTTATACAACAGTTTGACGGCACGAGTGTGTAAATAAATAACAATGGAGTGTCTTTAAAACCCTCTTTTGTGCAGAACTACTTCCTTCCGCCACGGATTCAAATCTCAAGTTGACAGTTTGACCAAGGCTCTGTTACTAATTATAAAACGTCACTTTAGAACAAGTAACAAAGGAATGTTGAGTCCCTCCATTGAAACTCATTGTATTTTGTGCAGTATGAGAGAGAGAGAGAGAGAGAGAGAGAGAGAGAGAAACCACTAACACCCATATCAGATCACAGCCAAATGACTTATCTATTATTTATCTATAAAGGACAATAAATACTAACATAAATTCACAGCCGACTTCCGGCTTAACTAAGCATGGAGTAGGTCGCATCGAGCTTCACTCCTACAGAGTTTGTTTCTCCATTATTTTCAGGCACAATTTGCTCACTTTTGGTAGCTTACAAGTTTTTCTAAACCTGTTTTAAACAGAACTATTTTGATTTTCGGCGACTACAGTGCCACCCAAGGCCTATAAAAGTGCAAACGCCTCTCAGCCTCACCTGTGGCCTGTTGCCAACGCTGCATCCCCGCCTCGTGGTTAAGCCTCGCCGTCGCCAGAGGCCACGCTAGCCGATGCCAATGTTACTTCACGCAGCGTTAGGTGACAACCTCTCCTCGATTAAATCTGAGCTGCTAGCACTGAAAACTGATCTTTCCTCCAGTATTTCCGGAGGATGGAGGAGGATACTCCAAATAATTTATCCACAGAGTATGTGTCAAAACTCTTGATGGAGGCATTCACACTTGAGAAGGAACCGTTTGTGGATCGTGCTCACCGGACCCTGGCTCCCAAACCCAAGCCGGGCGAATGTCCGTGCGCAATAGTGGCAAGGCTCCACTATTATACAGACTGTGCGAATATCCTCAAGAAATCCAGGGAGCTACAGCGGATTAAACTACATAACATGACCATCTCCGTCTTCCCTGACTACACCGCTAAAACAGCACGAGCCCGCGCAGCTTTTATTGAGGTTCGACGCCAGCTACGAGACATCGAAGGAGTCCGGTTCGGCATCCTCCATCCAGCCAAGTTACGCATCACATACGAGGGAGTGCAGCGCGACTTCACTTCACCAGCTGAAGCTAAGGCGTTTATTAGCAAAATTACAAAATAGACTGATTATACGAAGGTTGCATATTGTTTATTTACAAATTTGGTTGGCCCAACAGGACTCTTTTGGTGAGTGTATAACTTTGTTTTATTTAACTCAGTTTTTACCGCACTACCAGTGAGTGTCGGGGGTTTATTTCATATTGTTAGAATTTGTATACGTGCCTTACAATTTTATTTTTATTTTTAAATGGCTCTGTGGGAGCTTCCTTTATAAGTTATGGTTAGCTATGCAGTCGTAAGCATTTCCTTTTTTCTTGCTCCACTT
>RJVU01042595.1:163285-179467 GCA_003731715.1 Anabarilius grahami
GGGATGTGGTCCAATGTTCTGTGAAGTTCATTTCACTTTTCATGTTTGTTCACATCTGTGTCTGTTTCATTTTGTCTGTGTGTCAGCACGTGTGTGTGCACTTTTTCCCTTTTTGTTTTTGTGGGGGTGGGGGAAATGACCTGTTTAAATGTGTAGCCTACTTCCAAACTAAAGTCTATTAGCTAAGGCCAGCGCTCAAGGTCAAAAGTGTGGTGATTCGTCTGGTATTCGATTTTTGAGTTGGAATGTGAAAGGCTTGAATAGCCCCACTAAGCGGTCCAAAATATTTTCACACTTAAAGCGCCTGAAGAGTGATGTAATATTTCTGCAGGAGACCCATTTGTGGGACAGGGACCATGTTAGACTCAGATGTCCATGGGTGGGAAATGCGTTTCACTCGACGTTTAATTCTAGAGCCAGAGGGGTAGCTATTCTGATCAATAAAAGAGTTCAGTTTACTCCTTCGAAGATAGTGGCTGACAAGAATGGGAGATACCTAATAGTTGTTGGCACTCTTTGTAATAACCTTTGGATTTTATGAGTAAAAACGGGTTTGTAGATCCTTGGAGATTTTATAACCCTAGTGCCAGGACATATTCCTTCTACTCTCAGGTGCACCAGTCTTTTTCACGTATTGATTATTTTTTTATTGACAATTCCCTAATCCCTAAAGTCACAGCGTCTGATTATCACGCAATTGTTATTTCTGCACCACTTAATGTTAATATAAAATTTGTGGGCCAGCCGTGTTTTTCCTCACCCTGGAGGTTCAATTCTTTGTTGTTGTCAGACGAGGCATTTAATGTTTTTTCCTTGTCCGCAATAGATGAATATATAGTCTTTAATAGGAGTGATGCTGTCTCATCTTCATTGTTGTGGGAATCTCTTAAAGCGTATATGCGTGGACAAATTATTTCGTATTCTGTCCATTCCAATAAAGACCACAAAGCTAAGCTTCAGGATCTGACTATAAACATTTATAATCTAGACAAGCAAATGGCTGCCAATCCAGCCCCCAGCATTCAAAAGAAACGACTTGAGCTACAGACTGAATTTGACTTGCTTTCAACAACTGAGGCTGAGCGTCTCCTGTTGCGTTCTTGCGCAATTTATTATGAGCATGGTGATAAACCTAGTAGGCTCTTGGCCCACCAGTTAAAGCGCCAGGCTGCTTCCCGATTGATACCTCAAATCAAAGACAAGGCTGGCAATATGGTTTCTGAGCCTAAGGAAATAATGTATTTAAAACTTATTATTCATCTCTGTATAAGTCTGAATCTGTAGCTGATACATCTGATTTAGCTTCTTTTCTCGAAGATTTGACAGTGCCTACCGTGGACCCCACCATGGCTGAACAATTAGAAACTGTATGCAGATGATCTCCTTCTATATGTTTCTGATCCTTTGGCAAGTGTTCCACCAATTTTATCTTTGTTGAAGAGATTTGGCTCTTTTTCAGGTTATAAAGTGAACTTACTGAAAAGTGACTGCTATCCTATAAATTCTCTGGCTTTTACACTGAAACAGTCTGACATTCCTTTCAAGTTCAGTCCTTCAGGTTTCAAATATTTAGGAGTCAACATGACCCAGACTCTGCCTTCCTTATATTCGGCTAATTTCTCCCCATTGCTTAGCCAGATCAAGTCGAATTTTCAAAGGTGGGGTTCCCTCCCTTTGTCTCTAATTGGTCGTATTAACGCCATTAAAATGAACATTTTGCCTCGACTACTTTTTCTGTTTCAGTGTATCCCTGTATTTTTGGCCAAAATCTTTTTCAAAACACTGGACCAACTTATTACCTCTTTTTTGTGGGGAGGTAAAAATCCCAGGGTGAGGAAATCACTTTTGCAGAGATTTATATTTAGTGGCGGTCTGGCTTTACCTAATTTTTTGTTGTATTATTGGTCGGCTCACATTCACAAATTGACTTACTGGCTTCAATCACAAGAACTGCTATGGTGTAGGCTTGAGGACCAGTCCTGTATTTCCTCTTCTTTAAATGCTTTACTGACTTCTTCCCTCCCAATTAACCCATCTTTTTTCACAAAGAATCCTGTGGTTCAGTGTATTATTAAAATCTGGTCGCAATTCGACTTGTATAAAGATCGCCTTTTCTCAAGTTTTTCCACTTTGTCCTCTGAAATGAATCTCCCGGCTGCTCATTTATTTCGCTACTTTCAGGTTCGGCACTGTGCTTCGTCTCTCTTCCCTTCCCATCCTTCACTTCCTAATACTCAACTTTGGGAAAAGCTGCTGTCTCTTAAGCCCAACAAGAAATCTATTATATCAATAATATATAAACAATTAATGGACTTAGACACCTATTCAACAGCTAAAATTCAGAGGTCTTGGGAACAGGAGCTAGGAATAACTTTTTCAGATCAGCGATGGGAAAAGGCATTATCATGTATTCGCTCTAGCAATCCTGTGCAAGGTTACAACTAATTCAGTTTAAGGTATTATACAGGGTTCATTATTCAAGGTCTCGTTTATCCGAAATTTATCCACAGATAACCGATCAATGTGAGCGGTGTCATGGTACCCCTTGAAATCTTGGTCACATGTTTTTCTCCTGCCCTAGACTTCACAACTTCTGGAGCCAGTATTCCACGATTCTCTCCAAAGTTCTTAGAATTCAGGTTCATATGGATCCCTTCTTAGCTGTATTTGGACTCCCGGTTAACTCTGTGTTAACTGACCCTGCTGATATATTGACATTTTCTTCACTTGTGGCTAGACGGTGTATTTTACTTCTCTGGAAAGCCTCTAAAGCACCTTCAGTTTCTGTGTGGCTCCAGAATGTGATGTCATTGCTTAAATTGGAAAAGATCCAGGGGTAATTCTGAAAAATTTCATGGATTATTTTAAATCGCTACAAACTCTACCATGTGATTGACTCTGGAACCCCCCTTTTTTTTTCTTTTAACTCACTGTTTTATTGTGTTTTAAAATAACTAAAATTTAAGGGGAATACTTGTAAATTGTTTGTACATGACTGTTTGTGATACTTCCTCAATAAAAAAAAATAAAAAATAAAAAAAATCACAGCCCAGTAAGCTGTACAACATTAGCGAGAAATACAGATGGGTTCAAAACAGCACAGAAAAATACGTGACAGCAATGGACCATCCCAAAGTATGCTCCCTTAAAGACAACTTCCTCGGCAGAGTTTATCCTCATGATGGAGATGGAGTAAATCTGTGGAGAACATAAATTATGTATTTGATTATTTGGCAACTTTATCTAACCTCAAATCCTCTAAGAAAATCCATAAAACCAGACAAGATAGTGGAAAATGGTTTGATTTATCTTGTAAAACAATAAGGAAAAAATTGTGTGCTCTGTGGTTTCAGGCTCAAGGGGTGCACATGTGTATGTAATAGTGTTACCAGTGTTCAGCCTTGTCTTGTGCTTATCAGTGTAAAAAGTTTTTTTTTTTGTGTGTGTGGTATAAATACAACTTATTTTGAAGCAATGTTCTCATCCGTGTTCTATCAGCTTTTTCATTTTTAAATGCCCCAGAGGGCATTTTTTTTCTTCTTCTAATTAAATGAATGGTTTATCTTTTATTTCAAATTCTTAGATTTGTTCATTTAATTACAATCAATAAACTGATATCAAATTAAATAGTTTACACTGAAAAACTACAAAAGCATAAAATAATATTATGAGATTCTTTTTAAATATTTTTGAATATACATATAAGAAATGTTGGGGGGAAATAATACTTCTAAGCATGAAATTAAACCGCCAGTGGGTGGTGGCAAATGACCGTCTAATGAGTAAGTCATTGAGTCATTAACAAATGAGCCATTGAATCTTTGACTCAACTGATTCGTTTGAAATGCTGAATCATTGATAATGAAACACTACTGTTGTTGTGAGATATTCTATGGTTCTGATGTGATCTTTGTTTGGAACTATATTTTTGCTGCTGAAATAGAAGAAAAACAGTCAATATTGCTCCTAAAATGTAAGTGACTTAATTTTAACTACTTGATTATTGATCTGTTGTATGATATTAGTCATTCACATTTTCAATCGTGATTTCAATAACGCGGAAAACAGCACTCTTCTGTGATGTTGCTTAACTGCATCTTAATTTTTAGAATTTTGAATTTTTACCACAGTATTTTAATTAAGTTTCTTTGTGTGTTCTGCTCTCATTTGTTTCGATTTCTCCTGGAGAGGCTGCATGAGCCTCAACAGTGCAACCTCGTTACTGTGTATCAGCCGACAGTACATTGAATTTAATAAAATCAGAATAATTCTCGTGTTTTGGTGATTGCCTAGCTATTTTTTGTTATTGACATTTTAATCACACAATTTGTCCGGTCGAGCAAGTAAAATTTTCTTTCACTTGCCCCTTCAAAATATCCACTTGTCCTGACAAGCGTTAATGTTGAGCCCTTTTAAGCTATGTGCCGTGGCTCAGCCCTGGACGGCCCCGGCCCAGTTTAAACCCTGGTATTAATGTAACTTTTACTCAATCCATATTACGGTCTAATGGAACCTTTCTCAATACCAAATGCAACATATTTATAAAAAATAATATTTATTGAACAGCAGTATTTAAATTAACAACAATAGCCATTATAAATGACAGTAGGAAATAAACACAATTGTACAATTCAGTCAAACATACAAAAGCAGTGCTCTACAGCAGTTTCCCAACCACTGTGCCCGTGACAGGTTGTCAAGTGTGCCGTGGATAATTACCAAATGCCAAAAAATAAATTAATAAAATAAAATAAATGCTACATAGTTAAGAATCATCGCTATCATTTGGAAACCTCGTATATCTATATTTCCTTTTTTTTTTATTTTTTTTTAAATGCTATTGGTCACCCTTTACGCCTGTATGAGGGTTTTACAATTTAAAGAATGAAAAATGATTTTAAAGAGCTTGTGAAAAAACCTAGTATCTCCATTGGATCCTCAAACTGTCAGTCAAACCTCATAAATTCGCCCCACCTCTATCGTGAATGAAGTGCCGCACAAGTTTGGAGATCTCTGCAATACAAAGGTAAATATAGATCTGATGTTTGAAAAAAAAAAAAAAAAAAAAAATGCACAGCATTTTCTTTGCTCAAGAAACACCTATAAAGGCCAATGTTTTAAGTATTTGAAAAGCGGAGAAGAGTCTTTGTCTGATATTTCCCGTCTAGTTGTCAAGTCAAGTCACCTTTATTTATATAGCGCTTTTAAAATGCAGATTGTGTCAAAGCAGCTTTACAGTGATAACTGGTATATAATTTTGGCTGCATAGCCGCTCTTAAAGAAAATGGTGTCAGTATCCATCTTTTTCAGTATTGATTCATTCCGATGTAAGAAACGATAGTTATTAATTTAGTGAATTTATCTATATCAGCACTGGAGTAAACAGTGATGTCATCATCCAGTTCAGTTCAGTTCGCATACAATGGTGTCAATGCAGGCAGATCAAAACACTGATTTTTATCAAATGTCAAGTGTCCCTAACTAAGCAAGCCAAAGGCGACAGCGGCAAGGAACCCAAACTCCAGCATGTGTCATCAGGTGGCAAACAGGTGTTACAAATGGAGAAAAAACCTCAGGTGAATCCAGGCTTAGTCGGGGGGCCAGTTCTCCTCTGGCGAACAGTGCTTTGTTATGATTCAGGCAGCTATCATAAGTCCGATGGGATCGCAACAGTCAAAGTATTTATTCCAGTTCCATCCAGTTGAGGATCGTATTCATCACGGCAGTATGGACGGTTTGTTGAGGAACTGTGCCACTGGCTGTCGTGTCGATGAGACCTTCACAGATCTAGTTGACTCAATCTCTGCTGACACTTCAGGGCTGCGTTGTGGTCATGTCAAGGCGCAGGTCCTCGAAATCACCTGGATACGGCCCGGATCTGGCTGACTACGGTAAACCTCGGGATAAACAGAGAGACTAATATTAGCATAGATGCCATTCTTCTTCTGATGTAACGAGTACATCTAGTGTTATATGAAGTGTTCCCGGTTCCGGATGACCTAATTTATGCAGCTTAACAATCCTTTAACAAATTTGAAAATATAAATTGATAATGTGTTGTGTATGCCAGGTTAAAGAGATGCGTTTTTAGTCTAGATTTAAACTGACAGAGTGTGTCTGCTTCCTGAACAATGTTAGGAAGATTGTTCCATAGTTTAGGTGCCAAATAGGAGAAGGATCTACCACCTGTGGTTGATTTTGATATTCTAGGTATTATCAGCTGGCCTAAATTCTGAGATCGCAATAGACGTGAAGGACTATAATTGCATTAAGATCTCGCTCAGGTACTGGGAAGATAAACCATTTAGTGCTTTGTAAGTAATTAGCAAGATTTTAAAATGTATACGATGTTTAACAGGAAGCCAATGCAGTGTTGACAGAACTGGGCTAATATGGTCATACTTCCTAGTTCTAGTAAGAACTCTAGCTGCTGCATTTTGTATGAGCTGTAGTTTATTTATCAAGCTGTCACGATCACCATCTGTTCCTGTCACGTTCCTGCTCACTCCGGACTACATTCCCCATAATCCTCTCTGCCATTCACCTCCACTCATTCTACCAATCACTACACTAATCACCACACCCAGCTGCCACGCATTACCAGGACTATAAAGGACTTTCACACACACCACCTCACCGCGAAGTCTTGTTTACCCTGTGTGACATTTCCGAGCATTATATCCCGTCTGCTTGTTGTTACCGTTCTTGCCTGTACCTGTCTTTTGACCCGTTGCTGCCTGTCCTGACCCTTGCTTTGTATACCGACCTGTGAGTGATATCTGCCAGCCCTGACCTCTGCCTGTACCTGGATTACGATTCTGTCTACCCTTTGCTGTTCCTGCTTGCCCCTGTTTGACCCAGCCTGTATGACCATGCTCTCTTTTTCTGTAACGAATGGAGACTCAGACAGGGGATCCAAGTGCAGCATTTTATTAAAAGAGAGCATGGTCGTACAGGCTGGGTCGAACAGGGGCAAGCAGGAACNTTTCCGAGCATTATATCCCGTCTGCTTGTTGTTACCGTTCTTGCCTGTACCTGTCTTTTGACCCAGCCTGTATGACCATGCTCTCTTTTTCTGTAACGAATGGAGACTCAGACAGGGGATCCAAGTGCAGCATTTTATTAAAAGAGAGCATGGTCGTACAGGCTGGGTCGAACAGGGGCAAGCAGGAACAGCAAAGGGTAGACAGAATCGTAATCCAGGTACAGGCAGAGGTCAGGGCTGGCAGATATCACTCACAGTTCGGTATACAAAGCGAGGGTCAGGACAGGCAGCAACGGGTCAAAAAACAGGTACAGGCAGGAACGGTAACAACAAACAGGCAGACAGGATATAACGCTCGGAAATGTCACACAGGGTAAACAAGACTTCGCGGTGAGGTGGTGTGTGTGAAAGTCCTTTATAGTCCTGGTAATGCGTGGCAGCTGGGTTTGGTGATTAGTGTAGTGATTGGTAGAATGAGTGCAGGTGAAGGATTATGGGGAATGTAGTCCGGAGTGAGCAGGAATGTGACAGGAACAGATGGTGATCGTGACACAAGCAAGCGGAACAACCACCCAGTAGAGCGTTACAGTAATCTAGCCTTGAGGTCATGAACGAATGAACTAACTGTTCTGCATTTTTCATTGAGAGCATATGTCGTAGTTTAGATATATTTTATAGTTTAAGATGGAAGAATGCGGTTTTACAGATGCTAGAAACATGGCCTTCAAATGAAAGATTGGTATCAAAGAGCACACCCAGGTTCCTAACTGAAGACGAAGACTTAACAGAGCAGCCATCAAGTGTTAGACAGTATTCTAGGATATTACGTGAAGAAGATTTTGGTCCAAAAATTAGAATCTCTGTTTTTTCTGAATTTAGTAGAAGGAAATTACCGGTCATCCAATTTTTTATATCAGCTATGCATTCTGTTAATTTTGTGAATTGGTAAGTTTCATCAGGGCGCGAAGAAATGTAGAGCTGAGTATCATCAGCGTAACAGTGAAAACTAACGCCATGCTTCCTCTGTTACATATCCGCCGCCTGCTGGTTCCTGCTACTCCCCACCAGAGGTCGCCAGTTCACCATTTTATTGCACACACAGTCATACACCACTCTGGACTACATTTCCCATAATTCCCCATCTAGGAACCAATCACACACTCGCACCTGTTTCCCATCAGTGGACCCTTTATAAACTGCACCCAGGCACACACACAGGGCTGAGTATTGTTTAGTCGTATGTTTTCTGTGTTAATCCTTGTGCCTAGTTCCTAGGTTACTGGAACAGTTGTTGGTGAAGCAAGGGAGGTGGATTCAGAGTTGAGTACTGTTGAAGAGTCTGCTGTGGACAGTGATGGTGAATCGTCAGACTCTGTGAGCTCAGTTTCACAGAGGCGATCTGTGCGCAGCGCTTACACTTTTTACAAAATTAAAAAGTTTCTTCAGACAACGAAAGCCATGAAAAGTGTGAATGTAGAGGATTACTTTCCAGATCGTGAGTTGTTTATAAACTCAACCAGGGCTTTAATGAAAGAGGCTGGAGCTTTTACTGAACAAGAAGTCTGTAGACTAAAGAAAACTGACCAGATGCTAAAATTAAATTTATTGAATGATGAATTTGAATCAGTCTAGCTTCCTTATTTTTTGATGTGTTTGTTGCTGGTGTGCTCATATTACCTTTTATGAGTAGGATAAGATTGGGCACACTTAATTTAAATGGTGCACGAGACAGTAAGAAAAGAGCAATGCTTTATGATCTGACTAAACAAAAGAAAATTTATGTAATGCTGGTCCAGGAAACTCATAGTGATGTTCTTAATGAGAATGACTGGTTAATGGAATGGGATGGGTTAGTTACTTTAAGCCACAAAATGAGATATCATATGAGATAGAACATGTTATTGAGGGACATCTAATGAAAGTAACAGCAAAGTTTGAAAAAATGGTTTTAGTTTTTATAAATGTGTATGCTCCTGTTGTTGGTCCTGAAAGAGTTGTTCTTTTTGATAAAATAAGTAATATTCTGTCAAACTGTAAAGTAGAAGAGTTCATGTTTATTGGAGGGGATTTTAATTGTACAGCGAATGATACAATGGACAGGAATCATAAAGAGCCACATCTAGCTTCTCAACATGCTATAAGAAAGCTCATAGCAGAACATGATCTGTGTGATATATGGAGGAATTTATATAAAGAACAAAGGCAGTACACATGGGCTCAAACAAGAGAAAACTTTATTTTTTATGGCTAGGTTGGATAGGTTCTATTGTTTTAAATACCATTTTAACGTCATCAAGAAATGTGAAATCTTGCCTAGTGGTTTTTCTGATCACAGTTTAGTGATCTGTAGTGCTTTCATTACTAATATAAAGTCTAAGAGTGCTTACTGGCATTTTAATAATTCTTTGTTACAAGACAATTTTTTTTTTAAAGATGTTTTTAGTTTTTCTTTGGAAACAGTTTAGTGCTAGGAAAAAAGATTTAAGTTCCCTACAGCAATGGTGGGATCATGGAAAAAAAGAGATACAGCAACTGTGCGGTCAGTACACTCTTAACGTATCTAAGTTAAGATTTCCAATCATTGAAAACCCTAGAGATTGAAATAGTGGAACTTCAGAATTGGGTAGAGTCCACAGGAAATCGAGGACATATCGAGCTCCTCAAAGTTAAAAGAAAGACCCTAGATAACCTGTTAGGCATCAGAGCACAGGGAGCTTTGATCCGTTCATGTTTTCAGAGTGCAGTAGAAATGGATGGTCCAACTAAATTCTTATTTGGTTTGGAAAAGAAGAATGGTCAAAGCAGACTTATACATTCTTTGTACTCATTGGATGGCATAGAAATGGTAGAGCCTAAAGAAATTAGAAAAAGAGCTGTACTTTTTTATTCTGAGCTTTACAAGAGTGAACATACAGAGGCAGATGAGCTGGCCAGCTCTTTTTATATGGGTTTGCCTAAAGTATCAGATAAGACCAGTTCTTGGCTTGAGAGGCCGCTTTCAGCATCTGAGCTGCATGTTGCTCTGTGGAGCATGGATTGCGGTAAGGCCCCTGGAATACATATATAGGGTTGGGGAGTAACGGAATACATGTAACGGCGTTATGTAATCAGGATACAAAAATCCAGGAACTGTAATTCGTTACAGTTACGTCAAAAAAACGTAGTAATCAGATTACAGTTACATTTTGAAATAAAGCTGCAAGCAGCGATGAAAGGGCCCTTGCACGCGGCCTTACCGCCACCCGTTGGCCTTAGGAAAACAGTGAACAGTGGGCGACATGCATGTAATGTAAGTGAAAGCAAGAGAATTATGGCAAAGTCATTTCAAAGTGCCACACTTCCTGCTGCCGTGGCGCTTTGGCTGTAACTGAATATTGCCATATAGATGTCTTCAGACCAGGACTATTATCAAACATGTGAAGTTTGGAGCAGATCGGGCATTGTATGCCTGTGTTACAACAACTTCCTGTTTCGTGGCGTTAATTGCAAACATTAGCACTAAGCCAAGTGTTGCATGATTTAACATGTTTCTTGTATGTTTGGTACTTCGTGGCATATTGAAATGTGTATCTGGGAGTGAATTACAGTGTAAAGCATGCCATTTCCTGTTGCCAGCAGGTGGTGCTATGACTAATTGAATATTGGTATATAGATGTCTTTAAAGGGTTAGTTCACCCAAAAATGAAAATTCTGTCATTTATTACTTACCCTCATGCCGTTCCACACCCGTAAATCCTTCGTTAATCTTCGGAACACAAATAAAGATATTTTAGTTGAAATCCGATGGCTCCGTGAGGCCTGCATAGGGAGCAATGACATTTCCTCTTTCAAGATCCATAAAGGTACTAAAAACACTTCTAAATCAGTTCATGTGAGTACAGTGGTTCAATATTAATATTATAAAGCGACAAGAATATTTTTGGTGCGCCAAAAAAAAAACAAAATAACGACTTATATAGTGATGGCCGATTTCAAAACACTGTTTCAGGAAGCATCGGAGCATTATGAATCAGTGTGTCGAATCAGCTGTTCGGAGCACCAAAGTCACGTGATTTCAGCAGTTTGCCAGTTTGAAAAGCGATCCGAATCATGATTCGATACGCTGATTCATACTGCTCCGAAGCTTCCTGAAACAGTGTTTTGAAATTGGCCATCACTATATGTCGTTTTGTTGTTTTTTGGTGCACCAAAAATATTCTCGTCACTTTATAATATTAATATTGAACCACTGTACACACATGAACTGATTTAGATGTGTTTTTAGTACCTTTATGGATCTTAAGAGAGGAAATATCATTGCTACCTATGCAGGCCTCACAGAGCCATCGGATTTCAACTCAAATATCTTTATTTGTGTTCCAAAGATTAACGAAGGTCTTACGGATGTGGAACGGCATGAGGGTTAGTAATAAATGACAGAATTTTCATTTTTGGGTGAACTAACCCTTTAAATCAGGACTCTTGTGTTGCACTTTAAGAAATTTAACTTTGAAATATCTGCTTTATTTTTGTTGATACATATTCTCAGGTAAAATGAGAAGTTCATAATTACTTTTCTCATTTGTAAAAATTTATATTATTTGTTACGTGATGATGTCACTGCCTGTTTAGTCACTTCCTGTGAGTCCTTCCTGGTTCTACATGAAAACAATGAGACAGTCCTGGTGTGCTCTTACTAACAATCCATTGCATCCACTATAATCCATCATAGAGGTAATGCCGTAAATTCATCTATGTGTCATTTGGCATGTTAAAGATTATATATTTGTAAGGATTTTGTTAAAAAGATGTTGTTTGATAAGAACAACTGTGATTGTTACAGACATTTATCATTGTATGATTAATCAAGACATAGACATTGAATATTGTTGTATTGTTTTATTACAGTTTTCACCGCAACATATTAATGGCAAAGAGTGACAGTAAATGATCAACCTTACTACGACTCTGTCTTCATTGGCTACGGTTTAACTGGGTGTTTAGTCAGAGTTTCAACACACTGCACGAGAACACTACAACTCTTATCACACATGTGAAGTTTGGGGCAGTTTGGACACTGTATGCCTGAGTTACAACAGCTTCCTCTTTCATGGCGAAACATCAGACTTTGTCAGGCCGCCACAGACACGCCCTCCAACGAAAACTCAAGATCTTTGATATTTATCATCACTAAGGTCTTAAGATTAGACTGTCAACATATGATGTTGATCTGGTTAAATCTCTACAAGGAGTTAATCACAGTGTAAAAGGTGTAAAGTTTGGTGGAGGGGGGATTATGGTGTGGGGTTGTTTTTCAGGGGTTGGGCTTGGCCCCTTAGTTCCAGTGAAAGGAACCCTTAATGCTTCAGTATACCAAGACATTTTGGAATTTCATGCTCCCAACTTTGTGGGAACAGTTTGGGGATGGCCCCTTCCTGTTCCAACATGACAGCGCACCAGTGCACAAAGCAAGGTCCATAAAGACATGGATGAGCGAGTTTGGTGTGTAGGAACTTGACTGGCCTGCACAGAGTCCTGACCTCAACCTGATAGAACACCTTTGGGATGAATTAGAGCGGAGACTTCGAGCCAGGCCTTCTCGTCCAACATTATGACCACTGACAGGTGAAGTGAATAACACTGATTATCTCTTTATCACAGCACCTGTTAGTGGGTGGGATATATTAGGCAGCAAGTGAACATTTTGTCCTCAAAGTTGATGTTAGAAAAGCAGGAAAAATGGGCAAGCGTGAGGATTTGAGCGAGTTTGAAAAGGGCCAAAAGGGTTCAAGAATGGTTTGAGGAGCACAACAACGAGTTTGAGGTGTTGACTTGTCCACCAAATTCCCCAGATCTCAATCCAATCGAACATCTGTGGGATGTGTTGAACAAACAAGTCTGATCTATGGAGGCCCCACCTCGCAACTTACACAAGGTTTCCGCGGGGCATTAAAAAGCATTAAAAGTCATTAAATGGATTTTGCAAAAATTAAGGCCTTAAATGGCATTAAACATCATTCCTACAAGCATTACATTTCTTAGATAGGCTTTATAATTAATAACTGATTTGCTGTCGCAAAATATTTACACTCGTGTTATACACACGCAGAACCAGTTTTGTAATTGTCTCCGGCCGGTGCAAAATGCCATAACGCCGTTTTGGACAGCAGCGGGCTGGGACCTGGATGAGTAAAATTGGGTGCTTCTCAGGCGGAAGGGACAACTTATTGACTTTTTTCCAAGAAAGCGCATTGTGACAAATCTAGCGACTTGTTGAAACCTTATCTAGCTTCCGAGACAGCGAGATCTTGCTTTCTTGCTGCCACCGCACCTCTCTCTGCATCTGTTCTGTTCAGTGAGCGGCTAAGAGGCAAAGGGCATTCAGTTGAGGCTGTGCGCTCTGTTGGCGAACAAATAAAATGGATACTATTGAGTGATCATTTTATCGAAAAATGGGCTGCTTTCTCATAGACTGGAGTGAGATCATAGAAGTCACGTCTCTGTCGCGATCTTTCCTGGTGTTCGCAAGCCTCAGTTCAAGCAGAGCACACGAACCGATCATCTCTTCCACTTTACTAGTTACAACAACCTTTGAAGGTATGTTGAAAGATACAGTACAACTTAACGAAATCCGTATCATGTCTCATGTAATCGCTCAATGAGTGTTTGAACTGCGGAAAGATGTCAATAAAACAGATTGTAAAAAATTTGCCATTCGATTTACCTCAGAAAAGCCATTCAGTGTCCAAAAACTTGTTAGTTAGCTACAAAAATTTACTTAGAGAGAAGCTTTTGCTACATATATGCACTATAGGCTATTGCATATCCCTTGTAATTGTAGGCCTACTTAACATGTGCTTCAATATTGAGTGCATGTTTGAATAAATCCGTTTTATGACAGCATTTAAATGTTTATATAGCCAAAAAAATGAGTAGAAACATAATTATGGCATAAAAATGTATTATAGCATTATTATAACTTCTTTATGGGTAATTTATATGTAAGTAGCATACAAATCGATTAATTTTAACCTTTAATATTATAATGATGTACCAGCTGTTGCTCCGTATAGTTTACAGCATTATTTGAGAGAGATTTTTTTCTTTGAGGAAATTTGCCATGTACTTTACCTTATAGGCCCCAAATTAATAATCAAATTAAAATCAAGTCGCAAGCTCCTGAATCGAAATCTAATCCAATTGTGAAATTTGTGTCAATGCCCAGTCCTATTTTTTTTTTTTTTCTTTACTTGAAGCAAATGTTGTTTTTCCATTTATTTTCTTGTCAGAGTGCACCAAAATGCTTCGTTTACACATTAAAATCACAAAAAAAATATCATTGGGGAGGATGCCCCCACACCCCCCTAAAACTATTTAGTTCGTCACCTTTTTCACCTCTTGTGAGTTTGCAGGACTGATATAATGTTAGCCAAAATCACAGCAAATGTCTTTATCTTATGTGTATAATGATTTTGCCAGACAATGTTTTGATTATAAATCAGGATTATAGCGCTGCTTTAACATGTCAGGGCTCAACATTAACACCTGTCCATTAGTCCGGGATAAGTGGATTTTTTGAAGGGGCAAGTGAAAGAGAATTTTACTTGCCTGGCCGGACAATGAGCCTGATTAAAACATCAACTACAAAAAAAAAAAAACCTTGGGAATCACCAAAACGCGAGAGTGACTGATTTTATTACATTTAGTGTAAATGGTGATCGATAGTGGATAATAATAGGCTGTATAAGTCACTTACATTTTAGAAGGAACATTGACTGTTTTTGTTTAATTTTAGCAGTGAAAATATTTTTAAACAAAGATCACAGTAGAACCATAGCCCAGAGGTCTTCAACCCTGTTCCTGGGGACCCACTGTCCTGCAAAGTTTATTTCCAACCTGCTTCAGCTCTCCTGCTTTAGTATTTTCAAACATGCTGAAGAGCTTGATTAGCTACTTCAGGTGTGTTTGATTAGTGTTGGAGCTAAACTCTGCAGGACAGTGGGTCCCCAGGATACAGGGTTGAAGACCTTTATGCTAAAATCATGTGAACACAAAGAGTAGCACCAGGGAAGCAAACAAATGTAAAGTGCTGACACTTGGCATAATGCGAATGCAACAATGACATGATGAAAATTCTAATTGCCATATCATGTCATCTATCTACATTTAGCGACATATATATGGCATTAAAAATTTAAAAATTGGCATTAAAAAGCATTAAATGCTTTGGCAGCAAAAGGGGAAGCTACACAATATTAGGAAGGTGGTCATAACTTTATGCCTGCTCGGTGTGTGTATATATATATATGTATATATATATATATATATATATCGAGTCTCAGGTCCGGCAGGGATTGTCGGTGAGGGGAGTGAATGTCCAGCGCTCTCCCCACCCTCAATACCACGACTGAGGTGAGACCCTTGAGCAAGGCACCGTACCCCCAACTGCTCCCCGGGCGCCGCAGCAATGGCTGCCCACTGCTCCGGGTGTGTGTTCACGGTGTGTGTGTGTTCACTGCTGTGTGTGTGCACTTGGATGGGTTAAATGCAGAGCACAAATTCCGAGTATGGGTCACCATACTTGGCCACATGTCACTTCACTTCATATACAGGTCCTTCTCAAAAAATTAGCATATTGTGATAAAAGTTCATTATTTTCCATAATGTAATGATAAAATTAAACTTTCATATATTTTAGATTCATTGCACACAAACTGAACTATTTCAGGTCTTTTATTGTTTTAATACTGATGATTTTGGCATACAGCTCATGAAAACCCAAAATTCCTATCTCAAAAAATTAGCATATCATGAAAAGGTTCTCTAAACGAGCTATTAACCTAATCATCTGAATCAACTAATGAACTCTAAACACCTGCAAAAGATTCCTGAGGCTTTTAAAAACTCCCAGCCTGGTTCATTACTCAACCGCAATCATGGGTAAGACTGCTGACCTGACTGCTGTCCAGAAGGCCATCATTGACACCCTCAAGCGAGAGGGTAAGACACAGAAAGAAATTTCTGAACGAATAGGCTGTTCCCAGAGTGCTGTATCAAGGCACCTCAGTGGGAAGTCTGTGAGAAGGAAAAAAGTGTGGCAAAAAACGCTGCACAACGAGAAGAGGTGACCGGACCCTGAGGAAGATTGTGGAGAAGGACCGATTCCAGACCTTGGGGGACCTGCGGAAGCAGTGGACTGAGTCTGGAGTAGAAACATC
>RJVU01042595.1:182457-270427 GCA_003731715.1 Anabarilius grahami
GGCCACGTCTGTACCATGGCATCCAGACCCAATGGTGCTGAATGAGATAGGGAGAACCACAGTGGACACTGGGTTGATTCCCCTGAAGCAAATAGGTCGATGTCAGCTCGACCGAAGTTTTCCAAATTGAGCTCCACACCTCAGTGTGGAGACTCCATTCCCCGGGCCTCGCCCCCTGCCTCGACAGGGCGTCTGCTCCGACATTTTAATGCCCTCAGGTCTGGGAGGAAGTATTTTACTGCAAGAAATACCGCCATCATTTCCAGCTGATTTATGTGCCAGGAACTGATGGTCCTCCCAGAGACCCTGAGCTGAGCGACCACTCATGATCGCCCCCCAGCCCGTGAGGGAAGCATCCGTCGTAAGCATTACGCGACGACGAGAAGTCCACAACACGGGTTCTGGGACAGGAACCAAGGCTTTTTCCACATGACCAGAGCACGAAGGCATCGCCGCGTGACTTTGATCATGCGAAAAGGATTTCACCTCGGAGAAAACCCCTTGGTCCTGAGCCACCACTGTAAGAGTCTCATGTGCAGAAGGCCAAAAGTTATCACGTTGGACGCAGCTGCCATAAGACCCAACAGTCTCTGAAACTGTTTTACAGCGAGTGACTGGCCTATCTTCACCCCTTTCACGGCCCCGAGAATGGAACTCACACGAACAGGGGATAAATATGCCTGTATCGTGGTGGAGTCCCAAACTACCCCTAAGTAGTTGGTAGTTTGACTCGGAACCAGCACACTTTCCTTGGCATTGAGCCTCAGCCCAAGCTTCTTCATGTGCGACAGAACAACATCTCAATGTTGAACTGCCAACTGTTCTGTTTGAGCTAGTATCAACCAGTCGTCGATATAGTTCAGTACGCGGATGCCCTGGAGTCTCAACGGAGCCAGAGCTGCATCCACGCACTTCGTGAACCATGCGGGTTGATAGAGATAGGCCGAAGGGAAGAACCCTGTACAGGTAAGTTTTCCCCCCGAAAGCAGACCTGAGGAACTTCCTGTGTTGAGGACAGATGGATACATGAAAGTAAGCATCTTTCAGGTCTATCACAACAAACCAGTCCTCGGACCTGATCTGTGGGATAACCCTCCATCCTTCTTTGGAACAATGAAGTATAGGTTGTAAAACCCTGACAGCTTGCTGGGAGGAGAACCCCATCTATAGCTCCTTTTTGCAAGAGCGTCATAACCTCCTGTTCCATTACCAGAGACTGCTCGGGGGCCACCACTGTGGGAAGGACCCCATTAAACTGGGGCGGGCGAGACACGAATTTGTAACTCTTTTCTGTTGTGAGCAGCACCCATTTTGAAATATTTGGGAGAAGTTTCCATTCTGCCTTATTTACAAGGGGAACCAGTCTCTCGAGACTGGCCTCTGGTGTTTTTTGAGCACTTGACTCGGCGCCCTGAAGTGGCGAACCGGCAAGGAACAGCCGAATCAAGTGATGACCGGCCCTCCTCGGAGGGTCGGTGGAGACCGCTGCGCCCTGAAGCACACTGGGTGGCAGAGTTAGTAGAACGGCCCCCTGAGGGCGCCAAAGAGGGATGGGTACCAAGTATTTTAATACCCAACCTTCTCTGGAGGGGCTGCCCTCCAATGTCCCGCGCCACTGGCATCAGGACCTCTTCGAAGCCTTCTTGGTGATAATTACAGTCCGCAGATCCAACTCGCTTTGTAGTGTAGCCCAGGGGAAAATTCAAACTGCTGTTCACGATTGATTTGTTATAAACGTGTGATTTTGAAACACGATATGTGTGTGACTGTGAGGTGGCGATCCTCAGATCGATATCACAATATCCACCTCCTCAGAGCTGGACATGTGAGTATCGGTGCCTCAACCCGGGGGAAGAAACCGCAGAGCGTGCTTCCACCTGGGAGACGGCACTGAACCTGGCTGGTGAGGGCAGAGAAAAGGCGGCGCCCGTCTCTAATCCCTCTGTCAGATCCATTTGTGAACCCCACGAATGGAGCCTCCGCCCTGCCTCAGCAGAAGTGGGACCCGATCCACGGGGAACACTGGAACAGTGTCCTGAGAGTGAGTTTTTACAGTGCACACAGACGGCTCCCTCGAGAGCTGCCTGGGCTCACTCCCAATTTCACTGCTGTCTTTTTTATATATAAATATATGGATTGGTGTGAGATACTCTTGTCCTCAGACGAAGAGATCGTGACTTGTTTATATGTAATAAGACAAACAACACCAAATAAGACACAAGATACAGAGAGCGCTTGCTGAAGACAACAGAAGCTAGCGTTCTTTGTTCTGGGTATGCTTTATAGTTTCCTGGTCCGTGACGTCACCCGCCTCTGACGTCACGTTTCCTCATTGGTTGGATATTGAGGTGCTTCACGAACACAAAATGCAGAGGGTTCCCATCACGTCATTCGACGTTGCGTCGATAGTTCCCACGAAAGGGAACTGAATGTTTTGGATGGCTACCACTCAGTTTAGTATACTTTGAAAATCAACGATTACACATTTAAAGGGGAATCCAGTTTTAATGCAAAAGGAAGCTGATGTGCATTCTAAAAAGCAGAATAATTTGGATAATAATGTAAATATAATAATATTCACTCATCCCTTTTCTTAAACAATGGTTAAAAGGGTTGAAATGTGATGTTTATCATTTTATAAAACTTTTTGTTTTGAGGATGTTACCATAGACATGGAGTTTAAAAAAAAAAAAATTGCTACCTGAACATGCAGTTTTATTCTAATATTCGCTGAAATAATTTCAACTGCTGATTTTTACTCAATAAGCTGCAAGATTCAGGAAATTGAGAATCACATTTTTTTAAAATAGTGTTCACAATTCTCCCATGATTCTGAATAGACAACTAAAAAAAAAAAGAAAGTAATTTACTGATTCTGACGTCATGTTAGTTGCTGCAGTCTATTTACAAAAAACATTAATTATTTTGAATGAATTATTTTTTATAAAAATCGGTTTGAATAAATGATTCAATGACTCAATTATAAAGATGTCACTTGTTTCATACGTTTTTGAACAATTCTTTGTAATGAATGAATCAATGACAAATACATTTTTAACAATCATTTGTCGCCACCTACTGGTGTAATAATATAATTGGTGCAATCTTTATTTGAAGTATCAAGTTACTTTCAAAGGCTGATTTACTCTATTTTGTTCACTTCCATTTGGGATGCGGGACTGGTTGTCTTCCTTGGTTGCGAGGAGTTTGGGTTTGCTCTCTTGTGAGGTTTACTTATTTGTTTGTTGCTTTTTTTTTGCAAAATGGTCCACACATGCAAAGTTGGTTGATAACACAACTGCAATAAAGTAACAGCCTATAGTTAACAAATACTTGTTTACAAAGTGCCATGGGAAGTCAAACTATCTACTTAAAATGTTCTTATACTGAACATGTTAATTCTTGGAATACAGCCAGGTTTTTCCTAATGGGCATATCTGTCATATTAGCAGACCACATTTTACACATGAGGAAAACTAATGTTTAATCAATAGTTCAAGAAGATGATTCTAGCTTGTACTTGGCCTTATGAAAAAGTAGTTCTTGTAATTGTTTAACCATAGCATTTGTTACAATAAGGATATAATTAAAGCTAGACCATTGATGGCTACTCATTGCATGCTTAGGGCAATGTTAACTTTTTTCTCTCTTTTTTAAATCTATTGCCTTAATAGATTATATATTAGTATATATAAGTTAGTTAAAATGTACCACAATAAATACAATAGAACGTGATAAATTCTAGGAAAGGTGTCATGAGAATTTTAAAAAGCTTGCAAGATCATCATCATGTTTTCCCCTCTTTTCATCAGTCTTTTTACTGGCTGTTTTTAGATCATGATGACTTTCTCCAAAAATTTTTTTACTACATTCTGAATAGAATTCAAATGAAACCCATTTGAATTCTATTGAGAACTTTCTATGTTATCATAGGAACGGTTCGCGCAAATCTTACCACACTTTTGGAGCGCGCTGGTGAACGCGCCTGCGGTGATTCGCGCGTGGTGCACCACTCATGCTTATAAAAGCTCCGAACATGCGATTTATAAAATTAATTAACAGTTTGATTCTATGTTTCGGTGTGGTGGTTAGATCGAGTACCGGCAACATGGGAGAAGTGCCGGTATGCAAGACAAAGCTTGGGTATGCTACAGATTAAAATAGAGAAGTGCCGGTGCGTACCGGCCCACTTCGAGCACTGAGTAAGATCGCGTGGGTGTTTGAATTCAGATTGCGATCTTTTTATGATTACTCATGCAATTTTATTGTGCTATGTTTTTTGCGCTGAATCAGTTTCGTTTTCGTAGGCTATTGATTGAATAAATACAGAAATCCCTTCATTTCTATAAAAAAATCGAACCAATTTGAACTGGAACGCCGTCCCCCCTTGAAATTCACCCCCCATTTCCACCCCTGAAAAAAAAAAAATGTTTTGGTATTTTTTTTTTTTTGTGTGTAGTTGGCAAGCTNAAAAATTTTTGGTATTTTTTTTTTTGTGTGTGTAGTTGGCAAGCTCAGTCTGTAAAGATAATCAACTGAAGCAGGAGCGAACAGATTTGACCACTGAGACACTCGACGCTCAGAAAACGGTCAGTGACATTTTCCCCTCATTTATACTGCTTTATAATGTGTTCGCCGAGAAGCCTAGCTCAATAATTGTGTTGTCCTCTCATTAACAATTAAATTACGTTCAGTGTCACTAATCTCATGGTTTATTACACCATCTGCATGGATGGTAAGTCACAGTATCACTCCACGGATGGTAAGTTGCAGTATCACTTCACTGTTAATTTTTTATTTTTGTGTGTGTGTATACAAACTTTCTCATTCACTCAGTCAATTAGTCACACAATAACACCCGTCATTACTAGGGATGAAACGATTACTGGTTTCACGATAAACCATGATAAAATGTCCTGACAGTTAGTATTATCGTTTAAAATTTAATTATCATTAAAACCGTGTTTGATTATTGCGATTTTGAAAACTTGCATTAAATCCTTTCCAGGCAGCATCAGTCTGATGCATTGTTTTTTTGTACGAGAAGACATGGCGAAAAGCAGTGACTAGTGCTCGGGAGATTCATCCCCCAAAAATCATCCCCACCATGACTGCAGCTTCACAGTGACGTCCGATATTGTGCGTACTATTCTTTGTTGTTAAGCCCCACTAAAGATATAAAAAACATTGTAGAGCACCATAAAGATTTCGTGCACTATATTCCGAGACTTCTGAAGCCACTCGATAGCTTAATGTGAGGTACAAATGAATATTTAAGTCATCAAGTTAAAGTTAATGGAAACTCATCTCTATTCCGCATTCTCCATTCAGCATTCAAACAGCGTGTCGCGTTTGGTTACGACAGTAACACGATAAAACTCATTCAAGATGCTACAAGCTTGGCACACCTATTTTGGGGCAGTTTCTCTTATTCTTCTTTGCAAGACCTCTCAAGCTCCAACAGGTTGAATGGGGAGCGTCAGTTCACAGACATTTTCAGATCTCTCCAGAGATGTTCAATCGGGTTCAAGTCTGGGCTCTGGCTGGGCCACTCAAGGACATTCACAGAGTTGTCCTGTAGCCACTCCTTTGTTATTTTGGCTGTGTGCTTAGGGTCGTTGTCCTGTTGGAAGATGAACCTTCACCCCAATCTGAGGTCCAGAGCACTCTGGAGCAGGTTTTCATCAAGGATGTCTCTGTACATTGCTGCATTCATCTTTCCCTCGATCCTGACTAGTCTTCCAGTTCCTGCCACTGAAAAACATCCCCTCAGCATGCTTCACTGTAGGGGGATGGTATTGGCCAGGTGATGAGTGGTGCCTGGTTTCCTCCAGACTTGACGCTTGCTATTCAGGCCAAAGAGTTCAATCTTTGTTTCATTAGACCAGAGAATTTTGTTTCTCATGGTCTGAGAGTCCTTCAGGTACCTTTTGGCAAACTCCTGTCATGTGTCTTTTACTGTGGAGTGGCTTCTGTCTGGCCACTCTACCATACAGGCCTGATTGGTGGAGTGCTGCAGAGATGGTTGTTCTTCTGGAAGGTTCTCCTCTCTCCACAGAGAAATACTGGAGCTTTGTCAGAGTGACCATCGGTTTCTTGGTCACCTCCCTGACTAAGGCCCTTCCCCCCCGATCGTTCAGTTTGGCTGGGTGGCCCTGCTCTAGGAGTCCTGGTGGTATGATGGAGGCCACTGTGCTCATTGGGACGTTCAATGCTGCAGAAATGTTTCTTTACCCTTTTCTAGATCTGTGCCTTGATACAATCCTGTCTCGGAGATCTACAGACAATTCCTTGGACATCATGGCTTGGAGAAAAGAACCTTGGAAGAAACCAGGCTCAGTCGGGAGGCCAATTTTCCTCTGGCCAGCGAACAAACATTGATTGAGGTTGCATCACAAGTCAGAATTCAGATCGGGATCAGTAGCATTCAGTAGCATTCAAATATTCATCCAGTTGCTTTCACTGGTATGGAGCCAAAGCTTTGCAGACCTGTCTGGGTCTTGTGGTCTTTGCTGAGGATCTGTTCCGATGGCTGTCGTGTCGACGAGGCCTTCACAAGAGACTATCTCTTGTTGACAATCTCTGCTAAAATTCAGGGCTGTGTTGTAGTCATGTCTAGGTGCAGGTCCACCATCTGATGTTGATATGGACCAGATCTGGCTGACTACGGTAACCTTGGGATAGACAGAGAGAATATGATTAGCGTAGATGTCATTTTTCTTATGATGTAACAAGTACATCGGGTGTTATGGGATGTGTTCCTGGTTCTGTTTGACCTAATTTATGTGGCCTGACAATGCTTTAATGGATGTGAATTATAGAAATGTGATGGTGTTATGTGTATGCCAGGTAAAAGAGATGTGTTTTTAGTCTAGATTTAAACTGATAGTCAGTTTAATTTACGTTTAGTTTCGTGTCTGCTTCCCGAACAAGGCTAGGAAGTTTCAGAGTTTGGGTGCTAAATAAGAAAAGGATCTACTGCCTGCAATTGATTTTCATAATCTAAGTCCGTGGTATTCAATTGGTGGACATAACTGTGCCATTTTACCGTTTCCACAGTTTAAAGTGAGCAGTGCGTCAAAACAATGGAGCGGTACAAGCCACAAAATTACACCACCAGATTACGCGGTTATAACATGGTGAACAGCAAAATACATACTTTTGCTAAAATGTTGCAGAAAATGATATGCAGCAAATATAATAAAATTTTATAAAACATCTGATCTAACCTTTTGTGGGTCAGTGACGTGACAGGTAATTTTTTTTCCCAAAGGCCTTAATAATAATAAAAAACAAAGATATTACATCCAAAGTAAGTAAGGTAGTACAACTAGATCTCTTTTATTGAATCCAAGAGGTTTTAATTATATTTTGCTACAGGTATTTTAAAGATTTACTCGTTCTTACTAGAACCAGTAAGTATGACCATATTAGCCCGGTTCTGTCAACACTGCATTGGCTCCCTATTAAACATTGCATACATTTTAAAACATTGCTTACATTTTAAAACCTTGCATTTTGGATCAGCTGAAGTTTGTTTATTAAGCTTGCTGGGCAACTTCCCAGTAGAGCATTACAATAATCTAGCCTTGAGGTCATGAATGCATGAACTAACCTTTCTGCATTTGTCTTTGAGAGCATATGTTGTAATTTAGATATATTTTTAAGATGGAAAAATGCAGTTTTACAGATGTTAGAAATGTGGCTTTCAAATGAAAGATTGGTATCAAAGAGCACACCCAGGTTTCTAACTGACAACAAAGACTTGACAGAACAGCCATCAAGTGTTAGACAATATTCCAGGTTATTATGTGCGGAAGTTTATGGTCCAAATAATTAAAAGGATTTTTTTTTTTTTTTAGAATTAAGTAGTAGGAAATTACTAGTCTTCCGAACTATGCATTCTGTTAATTTTGTGAATTGGTATGTTTCGTCAGGGCGCAAAGAAATATAGAGCTGAGTATCATCAGAGTAACAGTGAAAACGAACACCATGCTGCTTAATGATATCTCCCAAGGGTATTATGTACAGAGTGAAAAGCAACGGCCTTAGTACTGAACCTTGCGGTACTCCATACTGAAGTTGTGATCGATATGACACCTCTTCATTTACTACTACAGATTGATAATGTCGGATAAGTATGATTTGAACCATGCCAATGCAATTCCACTACGCTGGTTCCAAAAACGCATCCGGGAGTACATTCAGCAAACCCAGAGTATATTCACGATTAACACAAAAGACATTCTTTAAAGAGTGTTGAATCGACGAGTCACCATAGAAACGGATGCTAAGAAAAAGCATGCCATACTACTACTTTATTCTTCTTTTGTTTAAAGGTGCAATAGGTGATTCTCTACAGAAACATTTTTTTTGTCATACTGGTTGAAAGTCTCCTCATATCCTGATAGCAATCACTATGTTAAACATTCTAAATGTATCATCTGTGGGAGGCATAGGACTATGAAATGTTTGGTCCAAATGAAAAAATACAATGTCCTACCTGCTTGTATGTTTTTACATACCCTCACTGTTTGTGCAGACATCATACGTCATCAGCGCGTTTTATGAGTTCATGTACACAGACGTCAGTCACCGAGCACTGCAAACAAACAGCAGACACCTTTTACAGTTCCTACCAAATCAAAACAACGAGCTTATGCTGAGTTTATGCCATGACTGCTGTAATTAAGAGATGGCAACCCTTGAAGTTCTAACCAGAGCTGTTCACGTCCTTAGACTCGGAATTATGTTTCCATGTCAACAGTTTCAACACCGAAAAGAATCTGCAGCAGTCAGGTACAAGATCTCTAAGTAGTTTATTTTCATTATTATTGTAATGTGCTTTGAGACATGAGGTAGTTTTACGCTGTCTTTTGTGACACTTTGCCAAGAGCAGCTGTTTGTGTGTGTGCGTTCTTGTGTTTTTGAAGAGGCGTGGCTTTGGACGGCGATTTGCAGGGAGGGTGGGATCGGATGCTTTCAATGCTAGCAGGCTGACGTAAGCATTTCCCAGATCACCTACTGCACCTTTAAAGGCTATTTACATACTTAGTGCATATCGCTACCTATTTGGTGGTTGTGCAATCATTTTTCAATTGTTTCTTTAATAATCTTTAATAACTGTGAATAAGAACTATATTGTTTGTTTGATGTTAATAAATATAATAAACAAAATATAATAAAAAATAAAGACTGATTAAACTAAATAAGTCTGTGATTGCAAAGATAACATTATATAAGTTGTTTATTTTTGTTCAGTTATTTTCCTTCCACATGGCTTGAAAGGTAAGATGTATCATGTATGTTTATTTATTATAGAAATACATTATAGCATAGAAAACAGTCTGTTGCAAAAATAAAAATGTCTGAATGCAGATCAACAATGTGAGATGAGAATTATATATAGTTCTATATAATTAAAATAAACATATTATAAATAAAATAAAAATTACCTTTTTTTAATAGCCCTTTATATATCAATATAACAATATATTTAATATTGTGTGCAATCTGTCATGCCCACTGGAGCCTCATCGATTGGGCATGCATGTGCTGAACACCTCTGAAGTAAACTAACCCTGTAACAGAACTTGCTCCAGAATAGGTTATGTTTAGAGAGTAAGTTGCTATGAGTACTTACATACCCTGAAAGTTACCTTTGTTTTTGGAACCGAAAGTTGAGGTTATCCACTTACTTAGCTTGAAACATACCTGGGTATGTCACATAACCTGCTTTCTGGAATACCCCCCTAGTTTTATGATTTGTGATTATATCATTTACAAAAAGTGCTTTTGTAGAAAGGGATCTAATATTCAGCAAACCAAGCTTTATCATTTGTTCATCTGTATTATATCTGTTTTTATTTGTTGAACATTAATTAAATATCTACCCTTAAGTGTGTTTGGGAATTTTTTTAATTTCCTAGTTTGGGGAAGGTCAGGCCTGCCCCAAACCCATTTCAAATTGACTATGAACCCTATGTTATTCTGCGGACATCACTTTGACAGCCGGCCATTAAGTGACGACAGTCTGCTTTGTATCTCGTCACCCTGGCAAACAGTGAGGGGGACCAGAGCACATTATAGTGTCTAACATCATACTTGCAAGTTCACACACCTCTTCATGTTATTTTTAGTGATCTCTGACTGCCGAAGTCGGACATCGTTAGTGCCAACATGCATAACAATCTTGGAGTATTTATGATTAGCATTATCCAGCACTAGGACAACCATAAAGTTTTTTTTTTTTCTTTTTTTTTTCTGTCAATTATTTGCTACAGACAGCATTAAACCATCAAAATTAAACGATTATTTATTGCTTCTGAATTTGCAAGATTGTCTATCAAGTGTTTTCAGACTTTTTAATGGTAAGGAGCCCTAAACAGGCACAGACCCTCAACAAAACCGCTTCCATACCGGCTTGATGAATCCAATCTTCAACCATATGGAACTGGATTCAATATTTTGACTGTTCCGATCACAATCTGACTTATGACCCGCAACTCTGCCTGAATCATAATCATGCACTGTTCGTTGTTGGCCAGAGGAGAACTGGCTCTCCAACTGAGCCTGGTTTCTCCCAAGGTTTTTTTTTTTCCCCTCCATTTTTGTCACCATTTTTGATGTCTCTGGCTTGCTTAGCTGGGGACACTTGATATTCAACAGTGTTTCTGATCTGCCTGCATTGACACCATTGTATGTGAACTGAACTGAGCTGGATGATGACATCACTGTTTTCTCCAGAGCTGCTGTATAGATAAATGAACTAAATGAATGAAACTAATGATTTTTTACAACAGAATGAATCATTACTGAACTTCCCTAAGCTGGACAATGACATCATTTTCTCCTAGAGCTGTGGTGCTTTGACACAATCTGCATTGTAAAAAGCACTAGATAAATAAAGGTGACTTAACTTGACTAAACAATCCCCTTATGAGATCAATCCTTAATTATGTTATATTATATTATATTATGTTATATAAAAAAATTAATTATTTAAACTGATATAATTTTAGACTAATATATGGTAAAAATAAATAATAAAACGATAATAAACAATAAAATTATACAGGGGGCACATACAAATGCCAGGCTCTATTTTCAATAAAATTAATTAATTTTGTGTACTAAGTAAACTTTCCTCAGTGCCAGGGCAGTTTAGTAGCTTAATAGCCACAGACACAAATCAGTCTTTAGTTCTTTTTGCCCTGGTTACATGTACTCTAAAACGATGGCCTGAAGGCAACACCTGAAACTCGGATCATAATGGGTCTGTGTACAAAGAATGACCTGAGCCTTATAATTATAAAAAATTTCAGTAGAACCAGTCTGATCTACACCAATAATTTTTCCTGCCACCTTCATAAGGCTATTTAACCTATTTTTATTAGTCAAACTTAAAATGCCATTCCATACCACAATACAGAATGAGAGGGCAGATTCAAAAAGTTTTTTGTAATCTGTTTTTTGTAAAATCATCATAGTAAGACAAACTCTAAATTATTTTAATTTCCTCAGAAAGAACAATCTTTGTTGAACCCTTTTACAAACTGCCAAAACATTGGATTGAAAACTCAACTTATTATTTAGGAGTATCAACAATTTCAATGTCCAAACCTTTCATTGTTGTCATCAAAGGACTAGGTGGAGACCTCCTAAAGCAGGTATAGGGGCCTCAGTGATCCTCCGGGGATCCTCCATTTTAACTTAAAATAGAGGGGAGATCCTCCATTTTAACTTAAAATTAATTTAAATATATTAATATAATTAATAAATTTTATTAATACATTAAATTAAAAATGAACAAAGCATCACCTCTCTCATATGTATTCTGTGATTGTTGCAGAGCAGCCCAAGCCATTTCTTATCGCACTGTGTGAAATACAGACTGATCGGCAGTTCATAAATATTTGAAGCACTGCTACTGTAGTGGGCTGCAGGCAAGATGTCAACCCCTTCCCTATGCTGTGTGTGAAAAGTTTATTTTTAATGGTATCAGATTCCTGTGAATAACAAACAGATGATTTTTGGATTGTTTTAAAATAACAATACCTCTTGAGGAGAACAGGGGGGGTAACGTTAACATACAGTAACCCTATGCAGGAACTGCTTTGTTCTCTCTCACCCTTACCATTTGTGCAAGAATGATGACATTAGCATGTCATTGAGCAGACTAATCTTATCACCATTTTCCCCATTGTCCCTCAGCCCTGAGAGCTGAGGTGTGAACGACCACTGACTCCACTCTCCTAACAGGTTTTGAAGTCACAAAGGACACAAAATAGACACAATGAACAAAATGGAGCAAATGTTCTCCATTTCTATTAACATAACTGCATATACTTAATGAGTGCTGTTTGTGTACATGTAAAATATACAAACTTACCTATTAAGGTATACATGAATGTATAGGTAAAATTTCAACATAAGCCAATGATGTTTGGACTTTGTTTTCAGCACAATGCCTAGCTTAAAGGATTAGTTTACTTTTAAATAAACTTTTCCTGATAATTTACTCACCCCCATGTCATCCAAGATGTTCATGTCTTTCTTTCTTCAGTCGAAAAGAAATTAAAGTTTTTGATGAAAACATTCCAGGATTTTTCTCCTTATAGTGGACTTCAATGGGCACCAAACAGTTGAAAGTCAAAATTAGTTTCACTGCAGCTTCAAATTGTTCTACACGATCCCAGATGAGAAATAAGGGTCTTATGTAGTGAAACCATCGCTCATTTTCTGAAAAAAATTGAAAATTATATAAGTTTAAACCAGAAATGCTCATCTTGAACTAGCTCTCTTCTTCTTCTTCTTCTTCTCTATTTGAATTCCAGCAGTGTAGACACTGCTAAGCGTAATACTGCCCTCCACAGGCCAAAGTTTGAACAAATTTTTATATGCAATATGCTAGTTCAATAGTATATAACAATTAGTTCAAACTTTGACCTGTGGAGGGCAGTATTACACTTAGCAGTTTCTACACTGCTGGAATTCTAATAGAGGAGAGGAAGAAGAGAGCTAGTTCAAGATGAGCATTTAAGGTTAAAACATATAATTTTCTTTTTTTTTCAGAAAATGAGCGATGGTTTCACTAGATAAGACCCTTATTTCTCATCTGGGATCGTGTTGAACAATTTGAAGCTGCAGTGAAACTAATTTTGACCTTCAACTGTTCGGTGCCCATTCAAGTCCACTATAAGGAGAAAAATCCTGGAATGTTTTCATCAAAAACTTTAATTTCTTTTCGACTGAAGAAAGAAAGACATGGACATCTTGGATGACATGGGGGTGAGTAAATTATCAGGAAAAGTTTATTTAAAAGTGGACTAATCCTTTAATCTGAAATTGGTTTGGAAAGTGAATTATGCATAGGAAAAAACTTAGACATTCTTAAACATGAACTTTAAACTATGCAAATCAACCTCATGCAAGAGATGGGCTGTCTAATGGCCACCTCTGACAGCATCAGCCAATCAAAACACTGGATCTGAAAGGTGTCAATTTCCTTGACAGAAGTGATTAAGGGTATGTTTACATGACAACAATATGCTTAAAACACCATTGTCAAAACAATTCCCATTCATACGAATCCGTGAAAATGACTAAAAACGCTGTATTCTGCTGGCAGGCCATTAGATGGTGATGAAACACTATAGACTGAACATGTAATGCGCATGCTACGTTTTTGTTGTTTATATGGAGACAGTTTTCAAAAACTTGCACTTTGAAACCCGTTTTCGAATTTTGCGTTTTCATGCCACCATAATGCTGTTGTCATGTAAATGAATGGCCAAAATGCATAAAAAGTTTTCAGTTTTTAGTTGAAAACGGTGTCGTGTAAACGGCGCCTAAAAGGCTTGTCTCTGAGACAGAAAATGTTTCCAGTTTCTGGGTTTCTGCAGTTTCCTTTTCTGGTTCCAGGCCAACTCTACAGAGTTGTGAAGTTGCTCTCTAAAGACTGTGAAGCTCTAAAGAAACAAGGAAGTTCAGCAAGAAGTGAATTTGGCGCGTTTGAAAACTGCAACTGCAATTTAACAAATAATCTCTCAATTTATTTGTTCAATTCAGCATAATGTTTACCCTTATTTCTTCTAGAAAAACTACAGTATCTTTCCATAAGATTAACTTGTGACTGCCATAGTAACATCCAACTCATTCACTTGCATTTATCAATCTTATTCACTTTATCCATTAAGTAGTTGTTACTCTTGTCTATCCTTTTGTTAATAAAATCCTTTTATTACACTTGTGTCTTTCTTGTGTTAATAATACAGTAAGGCCACATTCACACAGCAGCCGAATACAGTTGTCATTACTGTATTTGACTCTTTAATATGGTTACGTTCACACACAGTACGGTTATTTACGGGAGTGACAACTGCATTCTATAACCGAACTCACACCCGTAAATTTTCAGGACCCACAACCGCCTTCTCGGAATATTCGCGCTGTGTGAACGGAACCACATAGGACAACTAGTTGTCTGTCACGTTATACAGTGCGAGAGAGCCGCTATGCTAAGGGGTTTCATGTGTGTGGTTTCACTTTCGGTAACTTACAGCGAGGGAGAGATGAGCTGTGTGTCACCTTATGGTTTTAGATCCAGTCACTGTTCCCCACCCGAGCCGCTCTTATCAGTTTTGATCAGTTTCAAACAGACAGTATTCGAGATGCTGCTGTAAGTTGCTGTGTGAATGAGACATTTCGAGACTCACACCTACAGGGCTCAACGCTAAGGATTTTTTTGTACCGGCCCGGTCGGGCCAGTGGTTCAAATTTTTACCTGCCCCACCAAAATTTTCACTGGCCCCACAACAAAAAATTAATAAAGTAAAAGAAAAGAAAATGGGCCTATAAAATAAGCCTAGTTATTTTTTTTGATACATGTAATCTTATTAAATAGGGTTATGACACCAAAAGCTAGTAGATTAACTCACTTAAATTTTAAATATTGTTAGACAAATACACAGTAAGTAATAAAATAGTAACAAATAATCAAATTATGATAATAGCAAAAATAGCAAAAATAAATACAACAGAACAAACATAAAAATGAAATAAACGGTGCTTTTCAAGTTTTTCATGTAGGTTTAAACAGGAGATTTTCAGGTACAGAAATTGTAGTCTAATGTAGGCTATAGATAACTATAGATTAAACTTTATTAAAGTTAATCAGTCAAGAGCAGTTACAGATGCATAATGTTTTGAAATGCTGAAAATATAAAACGTTAAATACTGTTATTTGAAATTATTTAAAAAATGAAAAGACACTTTAAATGTGAAATTAAACCCGCCAGTAGTGGCAGCGAATGTCATCGAGATTCAACCGATTCATTCATTCAAACGGCTGATTCATTCAGGAAGTGTTGCTTAGAGACGCAAAACAATTCTGTGGAGTTTGGAACTATTTTCGTTGGCGAAATAGAGCGAAACAGACGATTTGGTGTCTTAAATGTAAGTCACTTGATATTAGGTTCTTGTTTATTAAACTGTACGCTGTATAAAATCAGTATCACATTTGTAATCATGCTGATATTTGGACAAAAATGGCGCTCTTTGTTTAATATTGGTTAACTATATTAAACTATATAAATATGAAAGATACAGGGTCATTTTTGTCCCTTATCTTGAATTCTGGGGGCATTCTAAAGGCATTTTAGTAGACTAAACCACGCAGTGAAAGCGTACACTCTAAATATGCATGCACACATGCATATTTAAATATATCTATTAAATATATCTATTTAATATATTTAAATATATCTAAATAGTCTAACCTACTAGACTGCGTCACGTAGTTCATGCGTGCACTCAATGGGTGTGTTTTTGTTTGTTTTTTGTAAAGTTAGGGACATGTTCGATAATTTCAGATCGTTAAATCAACAATTACGACATCATAGACGATATATATCGCACACCCTACAGCACTGGCCCGATCGGGCAAGTGACCATTCCGTCTACTGTCCCGAGCGTCGTTCACACTGGCCCCGGGTCATCGGGCAGTCCTTTGTTGTCGAGCCCTGACCTGTAAGTAAATGCGGTTTTCAATCCCAAAAACTGACAGTGTGAACGTGGCCTAAGAGGCTCCACAAGTTAATGATATCTCACAAATCCTTCAGATTGGTCAGATGATGAACTTCCTCCAATTTATATAATTGTAATTCAGTCAACAGTCTTCCATGATTGTTCTTTACTGTCAAGGTGAAATTCCTTGGCTGGTGCCCTGGAATATAGGAAGGAATCATCTGACACGTAATATTAATATTAATACTAAATATTAATATTTAAAGGGTTAGGTCACCCAAAAATGAAAATTCTGTCATTTATTACTTACCCTCATGCCGTTCCACACCCGTAAGACCTTCGTTAATCTTCAGAACACAAATTAAGGTATTTTAGTTGAAATCCGATGGCTCCGTGAGGCCTCCATAGGGAGCAATGTACACTTCCTCTCTCAAGATCCATAAAGGTACTAAAAACATATTTACATCGGTTCATGTGAGTACAGTGGTACAGTGACAGAATTTTCATTTTTGGGTGAACTAACCCTTTAAGGCCATAAATCACTACATGTGTGGTGCCCTCGTGTGAGGCTAATCCAAAATCACTACACCACTCACATTATTGTTTCTATGAAACCTATAAACCACATTCACCGGTTCTAATTAGATAGTAACACTAACTCTATAGCGGTTGACCAGAAGACTGCAATTATTTCTTATTTACTAGATTACAATCAAATTAATTTCCCCAAAAATTTTGCATCTGTCCTTTGTGCACCATTTTATTTTTTCTGCACGACCACACGCTCGCTCAGCCTAGAGGAAACATTGCTTACATGTACTAACTATAGTAAAAACAGTAAATCCTGCATAATTGCAAGCAACTAAACCAAACCCTAATCCTACAGTAAGTTGTTAATTAACATTACTCAGTACTTAATTGTATAATTATACTGTAACAATGGCACCTTAAAATAAAGTGTAACCTTGTTTTTCTTTAGACAGCATTAACTGCGTTTATGAAATCTAATACAAACTAAAGACTTTATACGAAGATCGTCAACATTCAAAGTGCAATGTACAATATGGCGGAATAAGTTCTGCCTTCTAAATAAAACAGCCAATAGGTAAGTCATTGCATCACTGCAGCTGCCTTTAGAAACTCTGGTTGCTATAGAAACTTAGGACTGTACATGTGCATTGGCTGGTCCTGCCTGAATTTATTTTTTATTTTTTTCATGATTTGAGTGTTTAGAAACAAAAATGTATGAGATGGTTGTTGTCAGATTTCATTGGTGAATTCAAATATGAAATTCAGTCGTAAGCTTGTTGAAGAGCTTTGGAGAATTTAATGTTTCCCCATACAAAGAGATAGGAGCTGTACTTGCATGACTGAATTAGCTGCCAGAGAGGTATTTCAAAGATAGCCGCAGAGTGAAATGACTTGCCTGAAAGGGACTTTGATATAAACACAAATTTGAGCACAACTTAAAGGGGGGTATCACACACAGTTTCTGCCAATCTCATGTTAATCTTGAGTACATATAGAGTAACAATGCATCCTTCATATCTCCGAAAAGTCTTTTGTTTTGTCATATTTATAAAAGATAGATGTGCTAAACCGAGTCTTTCCGAAAAAAGCCGAGATCCCGGAGGCGTGTCTGTCGTCAGTGCTGTGGGCGGAGCTAAAGAGTCACGAGCGCGTGCAGCTTCTGCATAGAGATCGCATGCTAGCTGCGACATCATTATAAATAAAAAGGGAACAAAAACGTTTGTGTTGTTTACATTATATGCACTTGCACGCCGATTGCCAACAAAACACAGACATCTGATGCAGCTTTACTCACCGCCCCCAATCTGCAAATCCAGCGCCGAACTGGGACTTGTTTACAAAGTATTCATCACCGAATTCCCCAGAACAAACAAACATACATGCACAACTCCGTTGCTGCCTCGGAAAAACAAACTTAATTCTCTGTTCCCTTAACGCTTGGTTCTTTGGGAAGCTGAAAAAGGTAATCTTTCCCTCACAAACAAAAACACTCTCCTTTGTTTACTGGAGCTGCGTCTCATTGAATTGGGACACAGCCATTGTTGAAAAATCTCTCGGCTTCCGTATCCCTAACGAAACGCGTTGATGGGCGTGCTCTTGCTCTGGGTGATGTGTGTGCACGCTTATCAGGAAGAAGTGCCTTTAAAAGGAATTCCGCTCTCTTTTGAGCTCATACAGGACACACTCGAAAAAAAAACTCTCTGAATCCTGCACCGGAATTGGCACAGAAATACTCCGTCAGACGTCCAACTCGTGTTTTGAAACTTTAGCCATGTTTAGCATGAGAATGCAACTCTTTAACAGTGTAAATAAGTCAGTGCATGAAATAGAATTACATCCCCCCTTTAATTATTAGACTTTCACCTTTTTGTTTGAATTTCCCCTATCAAAAGAATACTGAAAATGAATTGTGTTCATGGAAGCACACAAAGAAGGAAACCACCGCTTTTTTAAAATAAATAAATAAAAACTTGCCCAAGACCACCTGTGGTGCTCCTAGATTTACTGCCACCATTAGGTTGTGGCTTCTAAAAGAGGACCTATAAGTTACTAAATTACTGTTTTCACTTACTTTTTCTTGCCTGCACTATGAATGATTATTTAGTCTCTTCAATTACAATTTGAGTAAAATTATTAGTAAATTATTAATTTAATCAGATTGTGTTTTTATCACACATTTTATGAGAAATCAGTGGAGAAATCCAGGTAATTCCAAAGGGTTCACAAATGTTTTTCTAACAGATGTCATTGGGATATTTGCACACTGAACTGTGATTTGATTTTCTTTCTTGCATCTCTTTGCATACTGTTATTTTTATTTAACCATTTATTGCCATGGTTAAAATACAGCCTATGTGGTGTTGTGCTGTTTGTTGATTCTCATATGCAGGTGAGTGCTAAGTGTTATGATGACAATAGCTGTCTTTGAATTTTGATCCTTCTTGATCTCAGTGTCAATCATTCTCTATTAATCACCTGTTTAGAAACTGGTTTAAGTCCTACCTCTTCGATCTTAAGCAGTTTGTTACTATGGGTGGATGCAGGTCTAAGGTTGGTTTGGTGCAATCTGTTATTCCTCAGGAAAAACTTTTATACAGATGACACCCAGATTTACATATATTCAAAACCTGATGATAATGTGGCTGTGATAATGTGTACCTTTCTTCTTAAGGTATTTCTGAGAAAAAATGGATGTCTCCATTTTCTTTGTCTTAACAGTGACAAGCCTGAAGTTATGCTCATTGACTCACCCCACCAGCTACGTAAAGCTGGATATTTGACCTTAAATGTGGATGGCTCTATTCTGGAGTTTCAAGCAAAACTAAACTGTTCTGCCATTGAAACTGTATCACCTTTGCGTGATTTCTCTTCATTTTCTCCAAAACTATGGAACTCTCTGCCCTCTGTGATTAGACATGCGGAATCTCTTGGTGTTTTAAAATCATCAATTAAAACTCACTTTTTTTGGGTAGCTTTTATTTGATTACTTTGTAATTGTTTTTATTCTATACTGTTTTCTTCTTGAGTTGTTTTGAGAGCATGCTTTTTCATTTTAATTGTGTATCAGAATGCATTTCTTATTTATAAATGCATTTTTCTTATATGAATGTATTTCTCTTTTATTCTTGTAAAGCGCTGTGAGATGCAACTTTTAATGGTGCTATAGAAAATAAAGTTTATTATTATTTGTGTTAAATCTTCTCTCTTATTTACACAAAACATTAAACCAAAAACCTTAAGATCACCTTTATATGTACAAATCTAGTTATCACTGTTTTTTTGTTTGTTTGGTTTTTTTTGTGTGTGTGTGTGTGTGTGTGTAGGAGCTTGAATACTACCAGGCAGTGTGTAGAGAAGCTCCTTCTGTTCCCAGATCCTGTATCAAGTCATCTTGCTCTCGATCTTCCCGAACCAGACTCCAACAGACAGCCAGAAGAGAGACACATTCCTGTAAGACAGCAACCACTGAGCGAGCAAACACGCACAGACACACACACAAGCTGGCATGTACTGTATAGTTTACGGGGACTCTTCATAGGCACAATTGTTTTATTCTGAGTGATCTTTTTTTTTTATCCCCGAAAATTTTCACACTTCAAAAAAGTTACATGGAGGAGNATAAAAATAAATAAATATATATATATATATACCATATACAGGTGCTGGTCATATAATTAGAATATCAGAATCAGAATCAGAAAGAGCTTTATTGCCAGGTATGTTGTTTACACATACTAGGAATTTGTTTTAGTGTCAGAAGCTCCACAGTGCAACAGAGTGACAGCGACAAGACAAGACACATAATAAAAGGAATAAAATAATAATATACAAATTTACAAGATAGACAAAGTGCAAAAAAAGCAAAAAACAATATATAATATAGACAATTGTATGTGCAGTTATGTGTGCAAATTTTAAGTATAAGTAAGTGTTTTAAGTAAATGATGTGTAATAGTGTAATAGTGTTGTGTGTTCCATGTTTGTCAAGTGTTCATGAGATGGATTGCCTGAGGGAAGAAACTGTTCCTGTGTCTGGTCGTTCTGGTGCTCAGGGCTCTGTAGCGTCGACCAGATGGCAACAGTTCAAAGAGGGAGTGTGCTGGATGTGAGGGGTCCAGAGTGATCTTCTTTGCCCTTTTTCTCACTCTGGATAAGTACAGTTCTTGGAGAGTGGGGAGGGTTGTGCCAATGATTCGCTCAGCAGACCGGACTACCCTCTGTAGTCTTCTGAGGTCAGATTTGGTAGCTGAGCTGAACCAGACGGTAATTGAAGTGCAGAGGATGGATTCAATGATGGCAGAGTAGAACTGTTTCAGCAGCTCCTGTGGCAGGTTGAACTTCCTCAGCTGGCGAAGGAAGTACAACCTCTGCTGGGCCTTTTTCACAGTGGAGTCAATGTGAATGTCCCACTTCAGGTCCTGTGAGATGGTGGTGCCCAGGAACCTGAATGACTCCACTGCAGTCACAGTGCTGTTCATGATGGTGAGTGGGGGGAGAGCAGGGGGGTTTCTCCTGAAGTCCACGATCATCTCCACTGTCTTGAGCGTGTTGAGCTCCAGGTTGTTAAGACTGCACCAGACAGCCAGCTGTTCAACCTCCAGTCTGTAAGCAGACTCGTCTCCGTCCCGGATGAGGCCGATGACTGTGGTGTCGTCCGCAAACTTCAGGAGCTTGACAGAGGGGTCTTTAGAGGTGCAGTCGTTGGTGTAGAGGGAGAAGAGCAGTGGGGAGAGGACACAGCCCTGAGGGGCGCCGGTGCTGATGGTGCGGGTGCTGGATGAGAATTTTCCCAGCCTCACTAGCTGCTGCCTGTCTGTCAGGAAGCTGGTGATCCACTGACAGACAGAGGTGGGCACGGAGAGCTGAGTTAGTTTGGGCTGGAGGAGTGATGGGATGATGGTGTTAAAAGCAGAGCTGAAGTCCACAAACAGGATCCTCACATAAGTCCCTGGTCTGTCCAGATGCTGGAGAACATAATGCAGTCCCATATTGACTGCATCATCCACAGACCTGTTTGCTCGGTAAGCAAACTGCAGGGGGTCCAGTAAGGGTCCAGTGATGTCCTTCAGATAAGCCAGAACCAGTCTTTCAAATGACTTCATGGCCACAGACGTTAGAGCCACAGGTCTGTAGTCATTAAGACCAGTAATTTTGGGTTTCTTTGGGACGGGGATGATGGTGGAGCGTTTGAAGCATGAGGGGACTTCGCACAGCTCCAGTGACCTGTTGAAGATCTGTGTGAAGATGGGGGCCAGCTGGTCAGCGCAGGTTTTCAGACAGGCTGGTGAAACGCTGTCTGGGCCTGGTGCCTTTCTTCTCTTGTTCTTTCTGAAGACCTGGCGCACATCATCTTCACTGAACTGAATTGTAGGTGTGGGGGAGAGGGGGGTTGTTGGAGGTGTGAATGGTGATGATGATGATGATGATGATGATGATGATGATGATGATGATGATGATGATGATGATGATGATGATGATGATGATGATGATGATGATGATGATGATGATGATGATGATGATGATGATGATGATGATGATGATGATGATGATGATGATGATGATGATGATGATGATGATGATGATGATGATGATGATGATGATGATGATGATGATGATGATGATGATGATGATGATGATGATGATGATGATGATGATGATGATGATGATGATGATGATGATGATGATGATGATGATGATGATGATGATGATGATGATGATGATGATGATGATGATGATGATGATGATGATGATGATGATGATGATGATGATGATGATGATGATGATGATGATGATGATGATGATGATGATGATGATGATGATGATGATGATGATGATGATGATGATGATGATGATGATGATGATGATGATGATGATGATGATGATGATGATGATGATGATGATGATGATGATGATGATGATGATGATGATGATGATGGTGATGATGATTTCTCAAACCTGCAATAAAACTCGTTCAGATCGTCTGCCAGGTGTTGATTTGCCACAGAGCTGGGGGATGGTGTCTTGTAATTGGTGATGTCTTTTAGACCTTTCCACACTGAAGCTGTGTCATTAGAAGAGAACTGATTCCGAAGTTTATCAGAATAATTCCTCTTTGCCACTCTAATCTCCTTTTCCAGTGTGTATTTGGCCTGTTTGTACAAGACTCTGTCCCCTTTTCTGCGAGCATCTTCTTTGGCCTGACGGAGCTGGCTGAGTTTTGCAGTGAACCAGGGTTTGTCATTGTTGTAAGTGAAATGAGTCTTTGTAGGAATGCACAAATCCTCACAGAAACTGATATATGATGTAACAGTCTCTGTGAGCTCGTCCAGATCGCTGGCAGCAGCTTCAAAAACACTCCAATCAGTCCATTCGAAACAGGATTGTAAAGCCTGCTCTGTTTCGGTGGTCCATCTCTTTACAGTCTTTGCTACAGGTTTAGCTGATTTTAGTTTCTGTCTGTAGGTCGGTATGAGATGAACTAGACAGTGATCAGAGAGCCCCAAAGCTGCCCGTGGGACAGAGTGATATGCATCCCTTATTGCTGTGTAACAGTGATCCAGTGTATTACTGTCTCTGGTGGGACAAGTAACATGCTGTCTGTATTTTGGAAGTTCACGTGAGAGAACGGCTTTATTAAAGTCCCCGAGAATGATTAGAACAGTCCCCGAGAATGATTAGAACAGAGTATCATCAAAAAGTTGATTTATTTCACTAATTCCATTCAAAAAGTGAAACTTGTATATTATATTCATTAATTACACACAGACTGATATATTTCAAATGTTTATTTCTTTTAATTTTGATGATTATAACTGACAACTACGGAAAATCCCAAATTCAGTATCTCAGAAAATTAGAATGTTGTGAAAAGGTTCAATATTGAAGACTCCTGGTGCCACACTCTAATCAGCTAATTAACTCAAAACACCTGCAAAGGCCTTTAAATGGTCTCTCAGTCTAGTTTTGTAGGCTACACAATCATGGGGAAGACTGCTGACTTGACAGTTGTCCAAAAGACGACCATTGACACCTTGCACAAGGAGTGCAAGACACAAAAGGTAATTGCTAAAGAGGCTGGCTGTTCACAGAGCTCTGTGTCCAAGCACATTAATAGAGAGGCGAAGGGAAGGAAAAGATGTGGTAGAAAAAAGTGTACAAGCAATAGGGATAACCGAGAGGATTGTGAAACAAAACCCATTCAAAAATGTGGGGGAGATTCACAAAGAGTGGACTGCAGCTGGAGTCAGTGCTTCAAGAACCACTACGCACATACGTATGCAAGACATGGGTTTCAGCTGTCGCATTCCTTGTGTCAAGCCACTCTTGGAACAACAGACAGTGTCAGAAGCGTCTCGCCTGGGCTAAAGACAAAAAGGACTGGACTGCTGCTGAGTGGTCCAAAGTTATGTTCTCTGATGAAAGTAAATTTTGCATTTCCTTTGGAAATCAGGGTCCCAGAGTCTGGAGGAAGAGAGGAGAGGCACACAATCCACGTTGCTTGAGGTCCAGTGTAAAGTTTCCACAGTCAGTGATGGTTTGGGGTGCCATGTCATCTGCTGGTGTTGGTCCACTGTGTTTTCTGAGGTCCAAGGTCAACGCAGCCGTATACCAGGAAGTTTTAGAGCACTTCATGCTTCCTGCTGCTGACCAACTTTATGGAGATGCAGATTTCATTTTCCAACAGGACTTGGCACCTGCACACAGTGCCAAAGCTACCAGTACCTGGTTTAAGGACCATGGTATCCCTGTTCTTAATTGGCCAGCAAACTCGCCTGACCTTAACCCCATAGAAAATCTATGGGGTATTGTGAAGAGGAAGATGCGATATGCCAGACCCAACAATGCAGAAGAGCTGAAGGCCACTATCAGAGCAACCTGGGCTCTCATAACACCTGAGTAGTGCCACAGACTGATCGACTCAATGCCACGCCGCATTGCTGCAGTAATTCAGGCAAAAGGAGCCCCAACTAAGTATTGAGTGCTGTACATGCTCATACTTTTCATGTTCATACTTTTCATTAGGCCAAGATTTCTAAAAATCCTTTCTTTGTATTGGTCTTAAGTAGGAATGTGTCACGATTTTCGAATATTCGATTAGTTGATTTAATTATAGAATATCGAATATGTAGTGCGATTGTCGTCAAAAAAAAATACACGTTTTCGGTGCTGATGCGGTTAATGTAACCAGCGGGTGGCGCGCGCTGCCAATAACGCACGTAAAATATGTCCATCAACGCTCAACAGAACAACAGAAGAACACATTGTCTCACGTGCACACGTCTCACATGCACTGCTTACAGAAATTTGGGACGATGTCGAGTAAGAGTTCTGTGTGGAGTTCTTATAATAAAATTAATGAAAAAGAAGTGCAGTGCAAACTTATCATAGGTCAACCACTGCAATGCACAGTCATCTGAGGGCGAAGCACCCAGCAGGTCCATCCACAGGTCAGCAGCAATCAGTGGCTAGTTTCATGATCAGATCAACCAAGTTGGATGCTAGACCAGCAGAGCAAACAACGGCCCTCATCACTAAGATGATCGCTAAAGATATGCTTCCGATCAGCTTTGTAGAAGGAGAGGGTTTTAGAAATCTTATGGAGTTTGTAGACCCCGAGTTTACCGTCCCGTCTAGAAAAACGATCACTGCCAGACTCGAGAAACTTTTTGATGACAATGTAAGGGAGCTGCGCAGTCAGTTAACGAGTGTTGAAAAAATGGCACCGACGACAGATTCATGGACAGCGCTCACAACCGAATCATACATCACGGTCACCTGTCATTATATAGTTGATTGGGAAATTCGCAGTGCTGTTCTACAGACCAAAGCCATGCCAGAGCGCCATACTGCCAAAAATTTGGCAAATATGCTTTCCACTGCTATGGACCACTGGGGACTAAGCGGAAAAATAACTGCATGCGTGCACGACAATGCAAGTAACATGGTGCTTGCAAACACTGAATGGTTAGAGTGGGACTCTCAGCCATGTTTTGCACACACACTCCAGCTCGCTACAAATGACGGTTTCAAGGTTCAACACATAAACCATGTCGTTGCATCTGTCAGTCGTCTTGTTTCTCATTTCCATCACAGCACAACTGCAACACAAGCGCTGAAACAAAAGCAGCAACTGCAGAACTTGCATGAGCACAAATTAGTTCAGTACTGCCGTACTAGGTGGAATTCTATTCATGACATGTTTGAGCTCTTACTAGAGTAAAGATGGGCAATATCTGCTGTCTTATCAGACAGAGCTTTCACTAAACTATCAGATGCACGATCCCTTGAACTGACTGATGATTGCTGGGAAGTTATGGAGGAACTCTTACCAGTGCTTCACTCACTTAAATGTGCCACCACTGCCTTGTGTGGAGAATCCGGAGTATCCATCTCCATGGTTTACCCAGTGACAGCAACTCTTCTGTCGAAACACCTCAAAGAAATCCCTGGAGAGTCTCCTAAAGTCTCTCAGTTCAAGCAAACAGTGTCTATGTCACTGGAGCGGCGACTTGCACCTGCAAATGTCAGCAGCGCTTGCAAGGTTGCATACATCGCATCCTTCCTGGATCCTAGACACAAACACCTAAGGTTCGCAAGTGAGGAAGTTAAGCGCGCTGTGCAGGCCAAGGTGTGTGATCTCATCTCGAACAGCTCAGAGAGCGAGGAAGAGATAGGCCTAACAGAATCCAATGAAACACAGCCGTTGGCCAAAAAGCCACGAAGTGATTCGCCGTCTGCATCTGCGATCGCAGTCCTGTTTGGTGAGGACTATAACGTACAAATCTCAGACACAACCGAACTAAATCAGTACTGCCAGGACATGTGCCCACCCATCCACATTGACCCCATGAACTGGTGGACAACCAACGCCCACAAATACCCCCGAATAGCCAAATTAGCAAAGGCTTATTTGTGTGTGCCCGCGACATCTGTGCCATCAGAGAGGGTATTCTCTGCGGCCGGACTAATCATGAACAGATTGCGCTCCCGTCTTCATTCCGAACATGTGGACATGCTCATTTTTTTAAATAAAAATATGAGATGGGTTAGGCTATTGTTATGACAGAAGTTAAATTAATGTTCACATTAGTGCTGTTAGTGTTTAGCCTACATTCAAGCTGTTCACAATATGTTTTAACGTGTTAAAGCCTAGACTAAAATAAATGGCTTGAGGTGATCGCCTATTCATGGATGAATTAATCAATATATGATGTTCATGCTCATTTTTTAAATGGAAATACATACAATGTAGCCTATGAAATGTAGGCCTATAGTGTAAATGCTATAGCCTTATGAGCAGTTGAAAATCGTCGGACTGTTATGTTAATAAGTGCCGTAATTCGGTTGTTTATTATATTAATATTTTTCAGCATGTTACAATCATTAAATGGATTGAGTTAAGATAGCCTATTCCATAATGAATACATTTTTTTTTTTATCATACAGATTGAAAGCGCAAATGGTTTCTCTCCCCACTCTCTCTCTCTGTCTGTCTATGTACGCGTGCGTGCATGCAGGGGAGGGGTGCGATTTTCGAATAATAATCGAATATTCCGCAGCGATTTTCGAATATTATTTTTGCTTGAAATGCCCATCCCTAGTCTTAAGTAATATTCTAATTTTCTGAGATACTGAATTTGGGATTTTCCTTAGTTGTCAGTTATAATCATCAAAATTAAAAGAAATAAACATTTAGAATATATCAGTCTGTGTGTAATGAATGAATATAATATACAAGTTTCACTTTTTGAATGGAATTAGTGAAATAAATCAACTTTTTGATGATATTCTAATTATATGACCAGCACCTGTGTGTGTGTGTGTGTGTGTATATATATATATATATATATATATATATTTATTTATTAGGGCTGCGCGATTAATCGTATTTTAATTGCGATAACGATATCTGCTTCTCTCGATTGATTACAAATAATCGTCACGATATTGGCCCGCTCGTTATTTATCCTGAAAACATGTTTTTTTTCTGTGGGATATGCTTGTGGTTGCCAGATGCAAAGAGCTTAAATCCCCCAAATAGAGCTTTTCCCTTTAAAGGATATACTTTCTTGCCTGTGTTTTACATAGTCTGTGCAATCTGGCAACTCTGTGCACGCGCTCCTCTAAATGTGGAAGAAGCGCTGATGATCTGAAAACAAACATGTGCTGGAGTTTAGCGATCTCCACAGCGAAATTCTGCTTCAGTGAAAGTGTCGTACAGCCTGTCTTTGTTTCGTCGCAAGCCACTTGTACTATTTGTGTGACTAAATCTGCCATGATCAAACCTTCAGTGATGAATTTCAACAAATGCAACACGGATCTCCACTTTACTGTTTTCAGAATGCACTTTTGCAACCTATGTGAAAATTCAATCGGGAAAATGAACATAATTTGGAATTATTGGAAATAATATTAGGAGTTTTGCCATTTTATCTTTTGAAGTTCCTAAAGATTTTACCAGTTTTCATAATGTTAATCAGTTGATCTGATCATATATTGCCACTGGGACATTCTAAAACGCTTAACATGAAAACGCTTAACGTGAAAAAGCTTAACGTGGCTTAATTTACTAAGACAGTGTTATTAACAAACCAAACTTAGTGAACGCCATACTAATAAAGCATACTATGTACAGAAAAGCAGACGAGCCCAGAATATGAACGCAACATTTTTAATGAAGCATTTTCCTCTCATAAAGAAAATGCTTAACGTGGCTTAATGTACTAAGACAGTGACATTAAAAGACCAAACTTAGTAAACACTATACTAATAAAGCATACTATACAGAAAAATACTTAAAGGAGCTGTATGTAGGATTGTGGCCTAAACTGGTACTGCAATCATTATAAAAATACTGTAGAGCGATGTATCCCCTCCCCCTACCCCCTGACTCGAGGTTGCCAGATGAGCTGCAGGATTCAGCAGAAACATAAGTAGGCTAACAAATAACCAAAACATTTGCCACAGCAATTATAACGCGGGACAAATTCAATATCACCAATGGCTATCACAGTGTTGTTTTCAGTTCCATCAGAAAATATTGTTAGAGTAACTAAATTACATTAGCAATGGTCATACAGGTCAACTTGCAGCATGTGTAACTTAGTCCACGATATACGTGAAGAACAAATGACGAATCATTTTTACTGAGGTAACATAAGGCTACTGTCTCAATTACGTTTCAAATTGCCATAATGGGCGTGCTAATGTTGTTTTCCTCAGCGTCTCAGCATAATGACAGAGCATACGTCCATGTGAGCTAACGTTATGTTACTTTGCACAAACATGCATAACTTTGTTCGACTGTCATGAATATATGAAATGTCCATTGACATCAAGTACAAGTTAGCCAAGCATAGATGAATCTTACCTGTCCAGGAGAAAATTAGCAACGTTGGCGTCTGTGTTCAAATTCTTCTCCGTTTTCAGCCGTCTCCATCTTTCAAAAGCATCTCCAATACAAATTCTGGTTTTATTTCGGACTTTGTCATGACGAATTTCTGAATTATAACGAGGTCTTTTTGATTTAGTAACATTAGACATTTTTATCCTACTGGACTTAGGGTAGGTTACAGCAAAGCTGGCAACACGGATCCCGAAACACTACTGACTTCGTGATTGGTAGATAGGTGGAGGGAGGCGCGTCAGGCCAAAACACAAAATGACAACATCAACATCAGTTGAGGGCTGCAAGTCCACTTTTTAAATGACAATATCCTGGCCGGACTACTTTTGTCAGTGATATAAGTATTTGAAATGAACATGATTTCTTAATGTCTAGTGACACATCAGGGCCATTTTATGATTAATTGAAATAGATTTCTTACATACAGCTCCTTTAAGTAAAAACTCAGTACATTAAGCCACGTTAAGCGTTTTTCACGTAAAGCATTTTAGAATGTCCCTAAATATATAGGCTATATCAAAAAGCATCGTTCTTTGCTTTACAAATTTGCAGGGCAATCTGAATCTGTGGTTTGTCTCATTTGCAAACGAATTGTGTTGCTTTAAAATCTAATGTAAATACAGATTACAAAGCGCTCACCAAAACCATGTGTTTTGTATTGATTTACCATCTAATGAAGTTATCATAGTTGGTTAAATGAAGTCGGTGTGCCACCTACAGGCCTTTTGGGTGAAGTTTAGGTTGGTAAAGAATGTGCAAAATAGCCATAACTCTTTACCCTTTTTGATGGAATAATCGTGATAAATAATCGTGATTATGATTTTGAGCAAAAATAATGGTAATTATCAGTTTAACCGTTATCGTGCAGCCCTAATATATATGTATATATATATATATATATATATATATATATATATATAAAACAGATTTTTTATTTTTATTTAAAAGTCTTTTTATCCCCAAAAAGTGAAAACTTTCACTAATTCACAAGATGGCTTCACCCCCCAGCTCTTAATGCATTGTGTTGCCTTCTTGATTAGTGAATGTTTTCATCTTTTGAAATAGCTTTGAATGAGTTCCTCAGTTATCCTCAGTGTGAAAAGTTGGAACTCAAAATCAGTCACTGAGTCACTGTTGGAAAGGGTTCAAAAATGCAGAAGAAGGTAGAAAACCAATAATGTGCAGGACCTAGGGGTGTGACGGTGCACTTATTCTTACCGGGAATTTTCGGTACGTGTCTTTCGGTTCGGTACACGTCTACCGACGAATACAGAGTTGTAGCCCATTAACCACTTTTAACCACCAATAATCGCAATAAGCTCTGTGTTTTGTTACATTTGATAAGAAACAAAGTCTCATCCCTCAAATTCTCAAATTCTATTAAAACCAATAAATAAAACCCCCCCCAAAAATAAAACCAATAAAACAGCTTGTAAACAATGTCATGTACCATTTACCTCATAAAAGCCATTCAGTGTCCACATCTTGTTAGTTCGCTATAGAAATGAACTACATGCACTATATTAGCCTATATATTCATTCTATTTTATTTAACCTGTCTTGATTATTTAATGTATATATTTAATGTATGTTTAAATAAATCTGTCATGAAAACAAGTTATGATGGCCACTTTGTAAATGAATATATTTTAACAACGAATTGGAGTCGAAACATAATTTTATAATTAGATTTAGAAGTTAATGCAAAAACTGCCTTATATTAAATTTACATGTTTGCAAACTATTTTTATGTGAGTGTTGATTATTATATCATTATAAACCATTATAATCCATCATTTTTGTGTACCGTTACACCCATAGAAGGACCTGTTATCACACTTGTTTGTCATCCAGGTAACTTCACACAGTATTAAGATTTAAGGGTATGTAAACTTTTGAAATGGTTTATTTGTGTAAATTATTTCAGTTATTATTTTGTGTTATACATAACAGCTTATTCAGAACAGTAAATAAAAAATAATTAAATTATTAAAATAATAGTAATTTTTATGATCCCTTATTTTGTTAAAATTATTAATATTAGAGCTGTGTACAAAATCGCCTTCTATACCCTCATTCACTAGTCCCTAAATGACTCCACTAATATAGTCCACTTGAAGGAGTGAATTCGAAGGAAGAACTTCAACGCATTGAAGACTGCCAACATCTCCAGGCAATTTATGTGCCACGTGAGCTGATGACTCTTCCACAGACCCTGAGCTGAGCGGCCTTTCATTACCGCTCCCAAGCCTGTGAGAGAAGCATCCGTCGTCAGAGTGACACGACGACATCGAGCTCCTAACACAGGGCCCTGGGACAGGAACCAATTTTTCTTCCATATGATCAAGGCATGGAGACAGCGCCACGTGATCTTGATCATACGAAGTGGGTTGCCCCTTGGGGAGAACCCTTTGGTCCTGAGCCACCACTGTAAGGGTCTCATGTACAGCAGGCCAAAAGGTATCACGTTGGACTCTGCTGCCATCAGACCCAACAGTGTCTGAAACTGTTTTAGAGTACGTGACTGGCCTAGCTTCAATTCTTTCATGGCTGATAGAATAGCAGTGATGCGAACTGGTGAGAGACATGCTCGCATTGTCACTGAATTCCAAACCACACCAAGAAAAGTGGTCCTTTGTCGTGGAGTAAGCACGCTTTTCTTGGCATTCAGTCTCAACCCCAATTTCTGAATATGGGCGAGAACGACATCTCGATGCCGAACCGCCATCTCCTCTGACTGTGCTAATATTAACCAGTCGTCGATATGATTCAGGATGCGTATGCCCTGCAGCCTGAGCGGGGCCAGCGCTGCATCTACGCATTTCGTGAATGTGCGGGGTGAAAGAGCTAGGCCAAACGGAAGAACCCATAATTGGTACGCTTCGCCCCTGAAAGCGAACCTCATGAACTTCCTGTGCTGTGGAAGGATGGAGACATGGAAGTATGCGTCCTTGAGATCTATTGTGAACAACCAATCCTCGGATTTGATTTGAGTCACGATTTGACTTATCGTCAGCATCTTGAATTTTAGCTTTCGTACTGCTCGATTCAGATGACGTAGATCTAAAATAGGGCACAACCCCCCCATCCTTTCTTGGAACCAAGAAATACCGGCTGTAAAAGATAGCCATCGTGTGCAAGCACGCACCTGCCTGACCTGCTGCCGTATACGCTTTCCCCACTAGCCCTGATGTAGCTTTAAGTGGCTTTGTGGGAAGCGTGGGGGCCTTCAGGGACGATGCTGAGCCTGGGGACAAATAGCTCGCAAGCGTCTGTTCAACCCGGGGTATCGCCCCATAACCATATTCTTTTAGCTCTCTTATATCAGAGTAGTGTTTCACATGAGGGCTGAACAAACGTGATGAATATTGTTTCCTCCATGATCTCGCTAGCTCATCGTGGAGATCATGGAAGAATGGCAGGCCCCTTGGTGGAGGTGCTTTATTTGATGACAAAAAGCGCTCGTCCAGCTTTTGGACGAGCGCCCTGTTTCTCGGCTGGCCATTCGATGTGTAACTCAGACACAGCGCGAGATAACACCTCCACCAGCTCCTCATACTCTGGGGAAAGAGATGACGAATCATCTTCTCCCATATCGATGCTCAACACATCTACCTCCTCAGAAATAGAGTGTTAAAGCGACGAGCCCTCTCCCTGGCGGATCTGCCAGGTGAAGGCTGAGAAAGAGCACTCATGCCCATCTCAAGCCCCGCTGACAGATCCATCTGCGAACCCCATGACATCTTTCTCCGCACTGCCTCGGCAGCCGTGGGTCCAGAGCCGTGGGGAACGCTTGCCTGCGCACTTTCCTTGAAAAGTGGGAGGCGGGAGCAGTGCGTCCTCAGAGGAAGCTTCTCACAATGCTCGCATTCAGCCCCCTCGAAGGTTGAAAGAGCATGCTCCGCTCCCAAACACATCACGCACAAATCGTGTGTATCCCCACCCGTAAGGAAACGAGGGCAGTGAGGAGCACACGATTTAAATGCCTGAGTCGCCATAATAACTGTATATTGAGCTGTACTATTTTGGGACAGACAACAATAAATAGACAAGACAGTTTTACACAGAGCGCTTTGCTGAGGCAGAAAAGCTCAAGCCGGTCTCGCCGGATGTGTATTTATCCTTTCCTGGTCGTGACGTCACCTGCCCGTGACGTTCACTCTCGCCATTGGACTAGTTGACAGACGTGCATGAGACGCTATCACGCTGGGGGCGTTCCCAAAGCGATCCTATTGGACGCAGCGTGAGTTCCCTCGAAAGGGAAGTCTGGAGTTTTCTGGAGTCTGGATATTGAGTTTGACATTTTGTTACAGTTGTAGTGATTTTGGATTAGCCTCACACGAGGGCACCACAAATGTAGTGATTTATGTTAATATTTAGTATTAATATTAATATTGAGTTTTTGGTCACACATCACCTAAGGTGAGTGTAAGAGTGTCAGATGATTCCTATCTATATTTCGGGGCACCATCAAGGAATTTCACCTTGACAATAAAGAACAATCATGGAATATTGTTGGTTGAATTAGAATTATTAGAATAAATTAGAGGAAGTTTATCATCTGACCAATCTGAAGGATTTAGTGAGACTGGTATCCTTCTGTTTGCAGTGGGAGAAACTGGATTGCTTTCCAACAGTTGCAGAGCTACACTGAGTGCTGGGGGTCTTTGTGTAATCCAGAGAATTGTAGCTCAGATGATGGTTGATCCGCCTGCTCTTCTGTAGGTTGGAGGTACTTAAGTTATGGAGATAAAGGAGATAATTTCCTCTGCAGAAGCAGTTGGGCTGCTTGAAAGTCCATGCGATGAAAGATTTACTCGCAAGAGTATAACCTTGGTCGTGCTGTTGTTCTTCCCTCATCAGGTCAGAAAGCTTTTATTCCTTCCCGTTGGGGAGGGGATTACAAATCCCCTCCTTTCCTGCTGTGGTGATTTGATTGGGTCATAGCATTCCAGGTCTCCGCCCATCACGTCCCACCTTTCCATCATGTGGAACTCGTTGCAATTTCCCAAAATACAGAGTTAAATAAAACAGTGCCTTTAGAGCTTTATTTCTTTTCCAAACCTTTCTCAAAGTCTGTTTGGCAGTGTTCTGAACTCATAAAGTCCAAACTTGATGTAAATTGGTTGATGTGTCACCTAGATATCCATTTCGATGTCAGTGGGTGAGATTACATTGGCTGTTCCAGGTGCAGTTTCCACTGTGTGTGCACAGTTTCCTGGATGAGTAAAAAGACGTATAAGGACATGTTCCTTACAGTATTCCTGTCCATTTTTGGTGGTTTCAAGCTAATGTGTTTAGAGATTGTCTTTCTCTTGAGGCCTTTCTTTGTTTTTGCTGTGCTCTAGCCAGAACTGGTTTAGTGGCCCTGGGAGTCCATGATCGCTCACACTTTGGTCTCAGGCATGGAGGGCTGAGGTGAACAAATGCAACTCGTGATGAGATTAGCCTGTGATCAATGGGCCGTTGATGTCGTCTTTCCTGCCCTCTACCTTTGACAGTCCCGATTACAGTAGTTGTCACACCCTTTTGCCAGCATGTCTGCTGTTCACTACAGTTATACTGTAAAATGAAACATACACAGAATGTGTCCTTGTAAACATGTATGCCAGATCACACACACAAACATAAACAGCACTGCAGAACAGCATCCACTAATTCTCACTTGTTCTTATCAGATTTTCTTTATTATATGAATACATTTTAACAATTTGCTTCATATGTTTTTACATTTTACCTAGTGAGAGTGAAGGAGAACAATCTTCTTCCCATTCTGCTGGATGAGTTTCCGCAGGTGCAGCTCTCTCCTCACACTCTGTCCCGCATGTGGAAACAACAGCTCAGACAGATTGACCAGCTCAATTCCTCCAAAAACCAGAGCAGACACACACTGCCCAAACATTTAAACCAGGTGAGAAATCTAACACACACAAACACACTGTTTTTATGGCCCATTAGGCTGTTAAATTTAAATGAAGTAGTTTTATTTCCCCTTTTACATTTATTATTATCAGAATACTGTCAGCATGCCAATTAAAGCACTGCCTCTATATGCCAATCAGGCATAACATTGTAGTGATTTTGGATTGGCCTCACACTAGGGCACCACAAATGTAGTTATTTAAGGTCTTAAATGTTAATATTAATATTTTATATTAATATTAATATAAAAGCTTGTAGAGCTTGTAGAGCCTCTGATTATCAACACAAGAATGACACAGTTTGCAATAAAAAAAAATGTATTAACAAAAAGATATACAAGAGTAAAATATCACACTCACTAAACACTACGAAGGAAAATGACTAAACTACAAAAAAAAATGAATCAATAATCAAACAGAAACTACAAACTACAACACAAATGGATGTTAACAAAATTGAATGCTAAGTAGATGAGCAACCGATTGGACAAAGCAATGAATGGGTAATTAGCAGTCTATTGGGGAGTCAAATGTGGTCTTTCTGGATGCTGGTATGAAATAGTAAATAAGCATTTACAATGAATACAGATAACGTGTCTAATGTATCTTTGTACGCTGACTCTAGATAAACAGTCTCTACACAAATTGCAAATTCATATAGCAACAACCTAATGCCAATGCCTTTGGGAAAAGGTTTGGTTAGCTTATATTTACATTTTACTTGGTCAGGTGATCAGTCTGGGAATGGGAAAGTCGTCCACTGGTATCCTTCCGTGTGCAGTGTGAGACTGGATTGCTTTCCAACAGTTGCTGAGCTGCACTGAGTGCTGGAGGTCCTTGTGTAATCCAGAGAACTGTAGGTCAGATGGTGGTCGGTCCCCAGGATCTTCTGGAGGTTGGAGGTACTTGAGTTATGCAGGTCAGGAGCCAAAGTCCTCTGCAGAAGCCGTTGGGCTGCTTGAAGGTCCGTACGGTGAAAGGTTTACTCGCAAACGTATCACCTTGGTCGTGCTGTTGTTCTTCCCTCGTCAGGTCAGAAACTCAGAACAAGGGTTTGTTCACTTGGGAAAGCTATTATTCCTTCCCTTTAGGGAGGGGATTACTAATCCCCACCTTTCCTGATGTGGTGATGTGATTGGGTCACAGTATTCCTGGTGTCCACCCATCACACCCACCTTTCATCTTGTTGAACTTGTTACATTGTCCCAAAATACACAGTTAAATAAAACAATGTCTTTAGGACCTTGGAAATGCTTTATTTCTTTTTCAAACCTTTCTCAAAGTCCTTGTGGCAGTGTTCTGAACCCGTAGAGTCCAAACTTGATGTGAATTGGTTGAGATATCACATTTCTGTCTCAGTGGGTGCAATTGCATTGGCTTTTATTCAATGTGCAGTTTCCACTGTGTGCAGTTTCCTGGATGAGTAAAAAGACGTATAGGACATGTTCCTTAGAGTATTCCTGTCCATTTTTGGTGATTTCAAGCCAATATGTTTAGAAATTGTCTTTCTTTGGGAGCATTTCTTTGTTCTTGCTGTGCTCTTGCCAGAACAAGTTTGGTAGTCCTAGGAGTCCATGGCCATTCACACCTTGGACTCAGGCATGGAGAGTTGAGGTGAACAAAGGCAACTCGTGATGAGATTAGCCTTTGATCAATGGGCCGTTGATGTCATCTTTCCTGTCCTCCACCTTTGGCAGTCCTGATTACAATAGTCATTTAGTTGTACCTGAGGGACCTATCTTACACTTTTGTATTAATCAAAGTGGGACAAAAGGATGTTGTGAAGCTCTGGTGCCATCATATCTGCTGTTCACTACAACATTATGACCACTGACAGGTGAAGTGAATAACACTGATTATCTCTCAATCATGGCACCTGTTAGTGGGTTGGATTTACATTTATGCATTTGGCAGACGCTTTTATCCAAAGCGACTTACATTGCATTATACTATACATTTGTATTGGAGTATGTGCAATCCCTGGGATCGAACCCATGACCTTGGCATTGCTAGTGCCATGCTCTAACCACTGAGCTACAGGAAAGCTTTGGCCCTTGGATATATTAGGCAGCAAGTGAACATTTTGTCCTTAAAGTTGATGTGTTAGAAGCAGGAAAAATGGGCAAGCGTAAGGATTTAAGTGAGTTTGACAAGGGCCAATTTGTGATGGCTAGATGAATGGGTCAGAGCATCTCCAAAACTGCAGCTTTTGTGGGGTGTTCCTGGTCTGCAGTAGTCAGTATCTATCAAAATTGGCACAAGGAAGGAACAGTGGTGAACCGGCGACAGGGTCATGGGCGGCCAAGGCTCACTGATGCATGTGGGGAGCGAAGGCTGGCCCGTGTGGTCTGATCCAACAAAAGAGCTACTGTTGCTCAAGAAGTTAATGCTGGTTCTGATAGAAAGGTGTCAGAATACACAGTGCATTGCAGTTTGTTGCGTATGGGGCTGCATAGCTGCAGACCAGTCAGGGTGCCGATGCTGAACCCTGTCCACCGCCAAAAGCGCCAACAGTGGGCAGGTGAGCATCGGAACTGGACCACGGAGCAATGGAAGAAGGTGGCCTGGTCTGATAAATCACATTTTCTTTTACATCACGTGGATGGCCGGGTGCGTGTATGTCGCTTACCTGGAGAACACATGGCACCAGGATGCACTATGGGAAGAAGGCAAGCCGGCAGAGGCAGTGTGATGCTTTGGGCAATATTCTGCTGGGACACCTTGGGTACTGCCATGTGGATGTCATAATGTTATGCCTGATTGGTGTAATATCAAAATAAAAAATGTCTAAATGTAAAAAAATAAATAAATAAATCATTCATCTTTACTGTTTTGTTGTTGGACAACCAATGTTTTTAAAATGATAGTTCATGAAAAATGAAATTGAATGAATTCTGTCATTTACTCCCCTATGTTTTTTCAAAACTGACTTTTTCTTCAGTTCAGTTTTAGTAGCAATATCTAAAAGGAGTACTCTCTTTCATATGGTGAAAGAATACTAAGGTTGTCAAGGAAAAGCAATATAAAAGTAGTTCATATGACACTATATTTCAAGCCTTCTGAAGCCTTACAATGGCATAATGTTGTGGCGAAAGATAACGTATTAACCTATGTTAATTTTAAACTGATATGTCTCAGCTGACCACTTCTGATCAGTGTGCCCAGGTCCACAGGTTTCAGCACTGAATGCAGTGGGTTTACTTTATTTGTATTTGTAGCTGGACGAAGCTCAGAAAAGACATGACATGCTGGTGCAGATCATCCGCAAAGAACAGCAACACAACCGTCGCCTGGTAAGAGCAAACTCATAATAAAGACATATAAAGACAAAATCACACAAAATTAAAAGTTCTCAATGAATCTGAATCTTATGTTTCAGAGAGAGTTCAGGGAGAGGATCCAACAGCAGAAGTTTGCTCAGAATAAGCTACGAGAACAGCGGCAACAGTTTGCTCGTGCTAAAAAATACTACACCATTTATCATGTCCAGCTACGTGCCAGACTGATGCGAGCAAAGACACAAGAAGAGCGAGTAAGTGCCAAATCCACACGCACTAATACGAATGCTAGCTAAAACACACCGGTGCGCCCAGCTACGACTCAGGAGGCTGCTCAGAATCCTGCAGTACTGCTCATGTTAATATTATTTATATTATCAGGGTTTCCACGGATCCTTAAATTTTAAAAATCTAATTTAAGACTTTTTAAGATTAAGGCCATAAAAAGTCTTAAAAGTCTTATTTTTACTTATGAGAGGTCTTAAATTTTAGATGACAATTTGACAGACATATCTAAATCATTTACTAAATTAAGACTATCTAATTAGCGTACATATTATTTTTATTTTCTTTTTCTTTTTGGATTTGCTTGTTCACATGACAATTGGCAGGCCTCACGGCATTTACGACAGCTTATAATGTACTGCCTCCTGCACGCGAAAGGAAGAGAGCAGAAGAAAATGAGTAAATGTCAGTTCAGTACCCGTTGTAAGTTCATTCCTTATGTGCATATGTGTGATAAGTATCGTCTGTGATGATATCGTAAATATATTTTTTAACGATGTGCGAGCTGACGTTGAGTTTGTCACTCACGCTTTCACTGCATGATGTATGGCAGTTATATGCCCTCAAAATTCAAGATACATGGGCATTTTTGCCCCGATGAGTTTTTGACTTAATTATATCATATGAAATGATGTAGTTATACAATATCACACGAGCAAGAGTGCTGTTTTCCCCAAATCAGAACGATTGCAAATGTGATATTTATTTTATTCAACAGTTAAATGAACAATAAGTTAACATTGTGAGTTACATTTTAGACACAATATTGTCAATATTGTTTGTTTTTTCTTCATTTTGCCAACGAAAATTTTAAAATGAAGAACAGCAGAACAGTCTCTGTGCAACAGACAGAAATGTTTCTTTTACTGACTGAAGCTGCATTTTGAACGAATCAGTTTTATTAATGATTCAATGACCCATCCAATAAAGACGATCACTTGCTTCATTCCTGAATGAATCAGTTGTTTGAACATATCGGTTGAATGAATGACTCACTCATTGAGATGGTGACTTGCTGCCCCCTACTGGCAGTTTCATATTTACAGTACATTTTAATTAAAAAGTTAAAATTAGAAACAATTTCATATTTAAATATTGAATAAAATTTATGTAGACAAATTGTAAATGCTGTGTAAATATTTTAATGCCACTTCTCATGCCGCTTCTGTGTCACCTCTGCATTGCAAAGATGGATTTTGTTTGAAATGATTTCATTTGATTGGTAATAATAGCCCTATACTGTGCTATTTTTCTAATAGAATTTAATTTGAATGTTAGAATTTGACCTAAAAGGTTATGCATACATCTAATAAGTTTAGAAAAATCCCAGATAGCAAAACACACTCTGCCCAGTTCCGGTTAGATTCTCACCTGCCGGAGACTTACCACTCGGCCCGCTTCTGTCTGCTGCGATCGAATTAATCGGGCCAGATGCGGTAGCCGTTACCTTGCCGACACTGCCGCAATCAACCCGGTATCTATGGCGTTATTTAACTGTCAAATGTCGAGAGCGCATTATTGTGACGCGATACTGGACGAAAAACTGGACGCGCATTCTCAAATATACAGTGCTCTCTTATGAACTGCCTGTCCTCTCGCTCAGATATTGCGTGTGCGCGCTCAAACTGTTTCCTGCGCGCTCAAACTGCACCCTGTGCGCTCGCGAATCTCTCTGTGCTCTTGCACTAGAAATTAATTTGCATCTGGATTAAACGCTGCCAAAATCAACCAATCAGAAGAGACGACTGATCCATGAAAATGCTACGTGGAATCTTATTTGCTGAGAGTGAACTGCACATGGAATTCTTTCGACAAAAATGGATATGTAATTTCTTTACAATCTAATTAATATTTTATAATATTAATCAAAATATAGGCCATATCTTAGAAATGGCTCGGAATGGGGTGCTTGGATGGTTTCCATATTAATAAGCTTTATTACAGGTCAAACCCCACTGAACGATTTATCCAAAACCATCATATTATCCAATATCATGGACCAAAATATTAAATTAAACTATTTAAAACAGAAGATTAAACAACTAATTTAATGTTATTAATTAGTCTATTCAGAAATGTGCAATATGTTATAAATTAGCCTATTAAAAAATATATTAATTTAAATTAATTCATTACAAAATAGTTTGAAATTAATGAAGACTTGTTTCGTCCAGTGTTTTTAAACGAATCTCTTGAATTAATGATTCTGATACATCAAATACATTTTAAGTCACTGGTCACCACCTATTGGCAGAACAGTGTAATAACATTAGTTTCAAAGGTCGTGTACTCGTTTTAATTGCTGAAATCAGTGTATATTCGGACTATAAATTGTTATTGCAATACTTGCGTTATTATTTAATGTTTGCAACACAGAAGTAGCAATAGTGTGTTGTTGAAAACACTTTGTGAAACTGTTTAAAACATATAGCTTACATGACCACTGCTTTCAGCGGCAATGCAAAAGCAGGTTTAAATATTCCGGTATGATCGTAATTTCAAAGGTTTAATAGACATAACCGAATTGTTGTCATTTAGGAATAAGATTGCGTTCTTTTGATTTAATCGTGCATACATAAGAGCTTATAGCTAAAGTATTTTTGTATGTCATTTTTTACCAGACCTCAAAAGAAATTCACTATGGTGGTATATTTGATCTTCACATTTTATGTATTTAGGGAATGATGATCTGACCCTGATCTAAATCTGTCTTAAATCAGAAGATATTTTTTTGGTAATACTTTACAATAAGGTTTCATTAACATTATTTAACTGCATTAGTTAACATTAACTAATAATGAACTGCACTTCTACAGCATTTATTAATCTTTGTTAATGTAATTTCAACATTTACTAATACATTATTAAAATCAAAAGTTGTATTTGTTAACATTAGTAAATGCACTGTGAAGTAAACAACCAACAAATAGCTGTATTTTAACGTTAACAAAAGATTAATAATTACAGTATTGCACATTGTTAGTTCATGTTAGATAATACATTAACTATTGTTAACAAATAAAAACCTTATTTTAAAATTTCAAAAAGTAGGCTACACAAAATGTACGACCACAATAAACTTTTTTTGTTTGTTTGTTTAGATAAATCGGGGTTTGACCTGTAATGTGATGCAGTTAGACTAGGTTACATTTGATTAATATTATTAAATTGTAAAGAAATTAAATATGCATCTTTGTCGAAAGAATTCCAGGTGCAGTTCACTCTCAGCCAATAAGATGCCATGTAGCATTTTCATGGATCAGTCGTCTCTTCTGATTGGTTCATAATTTTTACAGCGTTTAATCCAGTGCAAGAGCACGAAGAGAATCGCGAGCGCACAGGACACAGTTTGAGCGTGCAGGAAACAGTTTGAGATATTGCGTGAGGACAGGCAGTTCATAACAGAGCACTGTATATTTGAGAGCGCGTGTCCAGTTTTGTGCGAGAGCAAAGGAAATCCGCGCGTGAGCGGATAGATTTGCGCTCGAGCATTACATTGATGTGCTCTCGCGTCACAATAATGCGCTCTCGACATTTGACAGTAAAATAACGCCATAGGTATCGCACAGCGCGCCAGACACGGCCCAGCCCCGTTTATATATCTACCATACTGTTCTTACATTTTTCATTTAAATTTGATACCCAGCCAAAACGTTTACTTACATTTTAATTACATAAATTATATTACATAAATAACATTACTTAAATCTACACTGCATTCTAAATTATTATGCAAGTGACATATCAGTACGATTTCAGTACAATAAACATTCAGATTTTAGTTTTTCTAAGAAAATGTTTTTTTGTTTGTTAAGATTTGTGAGTGATTTAGAGCACAGCAGAACTCGGTCAGAGAAAGGCTTCTTAATGAAAGTTCCTGTCAAAAAAATGAATTGTATTAAAAGGGCAGCTATAAAAAAAGCCAGTGTTGAGCAGAAAACAGGTATTTGAAGCTTTTGGTGTCTCTGTAGTCTCAAGAAGCTCTCCATGCAGGCTGGCAGTTGTGCGTAAAGATGCATTTCAGCCACCATTAACCAAACCTCACAAAGAGAAACATTTACAGTGGGTGTAGAAACAATTACAAAACTATATTACATCAAATAACAGCAGTTGTTATACAATTATTGTAAATAAAATATTTACCACATTTTGAAAAGTTATACACAAATATTTACTTATCACAGACTGTAAAATGTAATAAGTATAGACAAACTTTAAAAAATGTTTTAAACACATTAGCAAATGGAAAAAGTTTTGCTGTTAAACACATTTTGTACTTAACAAAATAATTAGCTCAATAACTTAGCTGAACTCTGCAGGCAGGTAGATCTCCAGGAACAGGATCAGGCACCTCTGCAGTACTTCATTACATAAAAATACTAACTCAAAAAACAAACAACAACAACAACAAAACCTAAAAAACTAAAATAAAATAAACCTTCAGCTGTACAATTGAAGATTTTTTTGAAGATCAGTCTTTTATTTTTAAAACCCTGTGACTGTGTTAACAAGTGCTTCTGAATCTGAACATGCTAAAACTGAAGATCATCTTCTATAACAACTGCAGTGCTTAATGGACTTGTTCTTTTGTTGACCAAAATGACAAAATCAGTGATGTCTGGCTCTTCCGACGCTTCCTGAAATAAGCATAGAGGGCCCAACTGTAAGTTTCACTTAGTAGACTAAAAGTAGACAAGTTACATTCACTGATACTAGCAATTCTGTTAATGCATTGAATACTTACATTTCAAGTCTTGAAGAATTGTGGGTCCTCCTACACTGAGGAGCATGGAAGGCTGCAGTGCATTTCATGTTGACATCATGCACACCCTTCAAAGTCAAGCAAACATTAACATGTTAAACAAGCAAGCCAACTTTATTTTATATACAGTGAACACAGTGATGGAGGTAGTTAGTGTTGACAAATTTCAACTCACCTGAAGATCATAAACATTTAAAAGGTCACGCAGAGTCTCTGAAATCTTGTTGATATGTGCTGTTTTCAGTGATATGGTGTAACTTTGTACAAACCTAGAAAACCAAAAACACACAAGTGTATAACCAACAGTGGATAAAGAAATAGAAAGTCTGTGTCCAGTTATCTTAGGAGACATCACACAACTTGCATTTCAACTCAATTGAAGTTACCTTAAGTGTTGAAGCTCACTTTTCAGTTAGCATCCAGTTCAGCCTGCAAGTAAAGAAAGATTGTAAAGGTTTACTAATCGTAGATAAAGCTACTGCTAGTTTATTCACATGAATGTAGGAATAAAATCACATTTCTCAGATCAGTGCGCTTAACAAAAAGCAGCAACACACTTATAAAATGTACGACTGCGATGACAGGAAAAAAAAAGGTAGCTAACTTTAACATTGTTGCCATATATTTTCTTCATTAAGATATCCTTACAAAAGCAAATCAGAAATGTTTTGCTTTACTTACATAAGTTCGCTCCAGACGCTTGTGAATATCTGCCACGCTGAAAGGATTCTTCTGGTAACGTCAGTTAGGGCAATGATGTGATGTGGATGACAGCAGCTTACATTGCTCAGTAAGCTTAGAAATAATCATTAAAGTAGCTGTGTTTACTCAGGTTTACATTCCACCTGTGAAGAGCAAATAGTATACAAATATCTATTAATAAAGGTAACATGGTCTAACTGAATGTGCCAAACTTTACTTGAACTTACCAGCTTTCTTATTGGCTCCAATAGCTCCTTGCTAGTTCAGTCAAAGAAGTATAATAAAGATGGTGTCTATGGTCTTATTTCTTCAGGGCTTGCACTGCTCTGTGTCTGGGGATTAAAATCTGCCATTTCTCCAGCGATGATAACACTTATTACTACAAAGCAGAGAAATATTAAAAGCAATTTATGTTTCGAGAAATAATCACATATTCCTGTGCGTCTTAACATGCTGAGTGAAGAAGCAGCTAGTAGCAACAAAAGCTGTGATGCTGTGTTTGTGTTGTCCATGTTTTAGCAGTCATGAGCATGTAAAATCTGCTTACATTTAGCAACTGAAGATGATCTCAGACATACTAATGCATAGGATTACAGTACATTCTCATCATAACAAAAATGAAGTTTTCAGTGAAACTAGCTTATGTAACTAGCTTATGTATTTAGTTAATTGAGGTTATTTGAAAACGATCTTCTATGACAATATAAACAAATCCTCTTCACTCACCTTCTTGAAGAAACATGAAATAAAACAACTTTTGCTTATTACAATTGCATTTATAAAAATATATGAGCGTGGAAACTAAAAACAAACAAACAAACCTGCTCCTTCTCCTCGTGTATGCAGGACCGTCATCATCCTCTTCCTCAGCTCTTTGTTTGCGGATCGGAGTGTTGCTCGTCAAAGTTTAGTGCAGCGTAAACAATCGAGATCCACATAACAATGCTTAGATCAAAGATGAAAATGATTTCGTCCATTTATTAGCTGGAGGTGGCATACCGAAAGTTTTCAGGAAAGGCAAGAAAGCCACGTTCACGGCAGTCACGTGAAGTTAACTTTTAGCAAGTTCCTTTATAAGTGTCTGCTAAGTAAAAATACTACAAACGTAAATGTGCGTTGATGCTCACCAGAACTATTTTGTCGAAATGACCCCATACATTAATATCTCTTGGTAAATAATCCATTGTTTTGCTCGCGTCCGATCCAATTCGCACAAACATGGCGGATATCACCCACTACCACAGGTATGAGACCCCTCCCCCTCCCACTGCCGCGCACGTTTAAAATACATGAAAGCGTGTAAAAGAATGAATTTCTACATTACCTATAAATAGATTTGATATTATACATATTAGAGAATGTTCTCTCTGCATGGCACTTTTATTAAGCTATATTAGGTTTTACCGCAGATATGTTGTTTTTGACAAATTCGCTACATTAAACGTGTAACGTTAGTTAATTCATATCAGATACTACCAGGAAACGAAGTCAATTCTATTCAGTAACTTCTAAACTTGTATCTGACTGGTCCCACGCTTTTTATCACGGCCTCTGGCGTCGCTCCCTTCTCAAGGAGCTATCCCGGAGTTTGTTTGCAACAATGTGGATCAGCCGACTTCTCATGTGGATTATACTTTATTTCATCTACCATCCGGTGACATCGATACTTCAATATACCGCGCCGGAACTTTTCTCATTGCGATTTTGTGTCACCCAACTACAGCTGACCCTTCAATCTCAATCCTCGGCAGAAGTACATCCATCGCAGGTCACGACGGAATTATATCTATGATGACGCAGGTCCAATACGATCGTTTTGGTCATCCACCTCACATCCATCAAAGAAATCAAGACGGACTGTTGACCACAGTGTGTTAGCCAACATAGCCAGGACAACTAGTACCAAATCCGGTATAAACAATCTAACTTTTGGTTTATTCAACATTCGCTCGTTAACAAACAAAGGACCTCTTATTTATGATCTCCTGATAATAAGTTTGATTTCCTCTGTTTGACTGAAACATTGCAACAACTTCATGATTTCTCGCAGCTTAATCAAACGGTTCCTCCTGGCTTTGTTTACACCTGTCAACCCCGTGCCTCTGGCCGAGGAGGAGGGCTTGCGATACTTTATAATGAGAAGTGGAAAGTCTCTCTCATAACTGTGCCTCTGTATGAATCATTTGAGTCCACTGTTTTACAAATTAACGGGCCTGTTCCTACTGTTGTAGCTACTGTTTATCGTCCACCTAGGAGCAATACAAATTTGTAAAAAGATTTTTCTGTATTTTTAACTTTACTGTGTGCCGCATCTCACAACGTTATTATATTGGCCGATTTTACTATACACATGGATAATGTCAATAACATTCTCACCAGAGATTTTATATCATGTCTTGATAGTTTTGGAATACAACAATTTGTTGATTTTCCAACCCACTGTAAAGGTCACATTCTTGACCTTATTTGCTGCTCTGGTGTAACCCTTTCTAACTTTCTTGCATTGGACTTATCAGATCACAAGTTAATATCATTCAGTGTTAACTTAATGGTAAAAAAAAATCAACATAGGTTGTTCCATCTCATTTCGGAATGTTAAGAACATTGATCTATCTGCTCTTTCTGATGAACTTGATAATTTCTTCATGAGAGATGTCCTTTCTACTTCAGATGACCTGGTTTCCTATTATAATGAGGGACTGCATAGTGTGTTTGATACGCTTGCACCTCTAAAAACTCGGACTGTATATTTTTCTCATTCTGCACCTTGGTTTACACCTGAACTGAGGCAACTTAAAACTAAGGGACGTCGCTTGGAACGTCTATGCATTAAAACTGGACTTACTGTTCATAAAGTACATATGCAGATCACATGCTCTCTTACAAGAATGCTCTTTTGACCGCTAAATCTGATTACTATTCTACTATAATCAGGTCAGATGAAGGGAACACTACATCTTTGTTTACCACAGTAAATAACATCTTATGGCCTCCTGAAACCCTTCCTTCCCACCTATACTCTAGTGATTTGTGTAACAAATTTATGACCTTTTTTATTACTAAAATTGACAATATCCATCAACAATTGACTCCTCAAAATAAGATGGCATGTGATCTGTCGTTTCTGCTTTACCATGACTCACTTTTTTTTTCATTTTATAGTTTTGAACATCCGACCGTTGATGAAATATAATGTCTTATCCGACAATCTAAGTCTTCCACCTGTCAGTTAGATCCACTCCCTACTCACTTGGTTAAAGCCTGCTTATCCACCTTATCTGGTATAGCAACTGATATTATATATTCTTCTCTAACTTCTGGGGTTGTTCCTTCATCTTTTAAAGTTGCTGTTATAACTCCAAGACTCAAGAAACCGGGTGCTGATCCTAATAACTTTTCCAACTTTCGTCCAATTTCCAATCTACCTTTTCTTTCAAAAATCTTGGAAAAGGTTGTTGCATCTCAGGTTCATGCTCACCTCTTAATAAATAGCTTGTTTGAAAAATTCCAGTCTGGTTTTCGGCCATTGCATAGTACAGAGACTGCCATGGTAAAAGTCGTTAATGATCTGCTGATGGCAGCTGATTCTGGACTCTTAACCATACTTATCTTACTTGATTTAAGTGCGGCCTTTGATACTATTTCCCATCAAGTTATTTTAGATAGATTACTTTCTATAGGTTTCACTGGTGTTCCTCTCACCTGGTTCAGATCTTATCTTTCCGGATGCACTCAATTTGTCCAGCTTAAAAATTTCAGGTCATACTCTTCATCTGTTACCACTGGTGTTCCTCAAGGCTCTGTTCTGGGCCCTCTTTTATTTATCATTTTACTTATACCCCTTGGTTATATTTTCAGGAAATATGGTATTAGTTTTCATTGCTATGCAGACGACACCCAGCTCTACTTATCATCCAAGCCAAATTCTACTCTTTTGTCTTCCTCTCTCTCGGATTGTTTAGAAGAAATTAAATCCTGGTTTCGCACAATTTTCTCAAGTTGAATACTGATAAAACAGAGGTTCTTCTTGTTGGCACTAAATGCAATTTGTCAAAATCCAATAGCTTTTTACTTTCCATTGATAATTCTATAATCTCTCCATCTTCCCAGGTTAAAAGTCTGGGTGTCGTCCTTGTTAGTACTTTGTCTTTTGAAATGCATGTGAACAATATTACTCAGTCTGCATATATCCATCTACGGAACATCAGCCGTCTCCGTCCATTTCTCTCATCCAATTCCACAGCCATTCTTGTACACGCTCTAGTCACTTCACGCATTGATTATTGTAATTCTCTTCCATTTGGGTTACCTCACAAACTCCTTCATAAACTTCAGTTGGTCCAGAACTCAGCTGCCCGTATAATCACTAGAACCTCTTCCATCTCCTGTCCTCTATCATCTACATTGGCTTCCTGTTAAATATCGGGTAGAATACAAGATTCTGCTTCTCACTTTTAAAGCTCTTCACAATCTCGCACCCTCATATCTCTCCGAATTGCTTCATATCTACACCCCGAAGCGTACACTTCGATCTTCTTCATCTGTTTCTCTTGTTGTACCCTCTGTTCGTTTAGTCACTATGGGGTCCAGGGTGTTCAGCTGTGCTGCTCCACGTCTATGGAATTCTCTTCCACAATCTTTACAAGAAAGTGATTGTCTGGCTACTTTTAAATCACGTCTTAAAAGTTACCTATTTAAATTAACTTTCTCTGATCAATTTTAAATATTGTATGTTAAATAGCTGTTGTTTTGTTGTATTGTGTCTTGATTTGTTTTATGACTATCATTCTACTGTACGGTGTCCTTGAGTGTTTTGAAAGGCGCCTTTAATCTATAGTTACTGTTACTGTCCAGTTACTGTGAACAGGAATCGTCCCAGTGCTTTACAGCCGTAACAAATATACATGTGCCAGAGCGAGCTATGGGCCACAATCGGCCCGGTTAACATGTGCCGATGCAGAGTCTGAGCCGCAGGGGCCACGGGGCAGCCGAGCTCGGGCCGATTGCTACATGCTATCTGGGATGGCCTTATGTAGGTAAAAATGCCCCTGGAAATCAATTTAAGGTGGCAAATATTGCTTTTGAAACAACTTTAAAAGTTACATCCAGTACATGAAAAAATACTATAGTAATTTATATTGTAAATACCATAGTGTTTTTGAACCCTACTATAGTAAATTGTAGTGAACTGTATATATTATAGTATTTACAACACTTTAATGAATGCTACACCATACTGTAGTATTAACTATAGTGAACTGATAAACTGTAATAAATACTGTAGTATACTTTAGTTTTTTACTACAGTAAACTGTATTGCATTGTAGAATAATATACCCTAGTTGTAGAAAACTTAGTACAGTATTGGGTAAAGTAATTTGTTTATATTACTATAGTTGTTATATTAACACAGCAACTATAGAATTACCACAACAAATTAATTAAAGTACTTTATTATAGTATGGTTCAAAAACACTATAGTATTTACTATAAATTACTATAGTATTTCGTCATGTTCATAAATAGCATATCTGCTTATCAATCTGTCATCCCTGAACATACAATATGCAATGCAATAAATACAAAAGGCGGAGAAAAATCATTCTTTTTCATTTACCAGTCAAATTTGTAATTGAGACAAGATGATTTCCCTTAATGACAAAAAAGCAGAATTACCTAAAAGCTGGGGTGAGCGGAAGCATGCATTTTATTTCTTCATGTTGTATTTGTAGCTTGTTGCAATCCTTGTGAGGCATGCAAGATGTTCATTGGTGAGGTGGTTTCTCTGTTTCTTCTTTATAGTGTTCATGGTTGAGATTTTTTCGGATTTTCTAGACTATTTTCAGTCATAAAATGAGCAGGATATGTTAAATGTAGTGCGTGGATTCGGCAGGCATGTATTTATAATACCAAGTGGGCAGCTAATCTCTCGGATGGTGTGTGAAGCCCTCCCTAGCTCTACTGCGCCCCACAAATTTCCAACGTAAATCTGTGGTGAAAAATGGAACTGCAGCACGCTCTCATAGAGAGCCATTGGGGCAGATTTCTGGCTGCCCCACTCATTTTCACGTTAGGTCATATCACCATATTATTTACTGCCATGCGAGCCACAAATTAAAGCTTGGCGAGCCGCAGGAGGCTCTAAGTAATGGATTTCAGAAATGTACATATACAAATCACGCAGTTAGCTAACAATGTATTAATTTAAGGTAGAAACAATGAGCTCATTGAAGTTATCAACGTTGTTAACAAAAATGATTAGGATATAGAAAATTTAGCATAGGTGCATGTTGATTCAGTTTGCTTCATCTGAAGTCCTCGCAGGAGTTGGGAGTCACCTCTTCATAGGTGTTGGGGCATCTGAAGACTTCATAAGAGGCTGGATCCAAACCATAGATGACATACTCTCTAATTATCTCAGGTTGGGCATCCCAAGATAAAACAGAAAAGAAAATGGAAAATAATTAGCGTAGCTGCTGTTCATAACATTAAGCAAAGATAATTATGTGCATTTGATGTGATATAACTGAAGTACAAGGTTATGAGATGTGAGTCTGAGCCCAGAATATCATCGGGAAGGCTATTCCAGAGTTTAGGAGCCTAATGCGAAAACACTCTCCCTCCTTTAGATATCCTAGGTAATACCAGAAGCCCAGAGTTTTGAGACCTTAAAGAGCATGATGGATTGCAGAGCGATAGAACATTGGTTAAATACACAGGTGCTAAACCATTTAGGGCCTTATAGGTCAGTAGCAATACTTTGTAATTGATAAAGAACTTAATAGGTAACTAGTGTAGAAATTATAAAATTGGTGTTGTATGATCATATTCTCTTGACCTTGTAAGAACTCGAGCTACAGTTAGTCAAAAATGTTGCTGCTAGTTTGAGGAAGCAGGGCAACCAGCTAGTAATGCATTACAGTAATCTACTCTAGAGGTCATGAATGCATGAACTTTTCTGCATCAGAAACAGATAGCATGTTCCATAGCTTAGTGATGTGTCTGAGATGGAAGAAGGCTGTTTTTGTAACATATGAAATATGATTTTTGAAAGACATGTTGCTGTCTAATATAACACCCAGGTCTTTTACTGTAGAGGATGAAGTAACAGTACATCCTTCTAAATTAAGGATATCTCTGTACTTTGCTCCATTCAGACCAGTTACCCAGTCCCTGCTGCTGAAAAGCACCCCCACAGAATGATACTGCCATCACCATGCTTCACTGTTGGGATGGTGTTTTGCAGGTGATAAGCGGTGCCTGGTTTCCTCCAGACATAACGTTTAGAATTAAGGCTAAACAGTTTGAACTTGGTTTCATCAGACCAGAGAATCTTGTTCCTCACAATCTGAAAATCCTTCAGGTGCTTTTTTGCAAACTCCAAGCGAGCTTTCACTTCTGTCTAGCCACTCTGCCATAAAGCCCAGATCGGTGGAGGGCTACAGTGATGGTTGTCCTGCTGGAACTTTGTCTCATCTCCACACAGGATCTCTGGAGCTCAGTCAGAGTGACCATCGGGTTCTTGGTCACCTCTCTTACTAAGGCCCTTCTCCCCTGATTGCTCAGTCTGGCCAGGGGCAAGCTCTTGGAAGAGTCTTGGTTGCATTTGAGAATTATGGAGGCCACTGAGCTCTTGGGAACCTTCAGTGCAGCAGAATTTTTGTAGCCTTCCCCAGATCTGTGCCTTGCAACAAATCCTGTCTCTGAGCTCTGCAAGTTCCTTTGACCTCATAGCTTATTTTTTGCTCTCATATGCATTGTTAGCTAAAAGGTCTTTTTAGAGAGAGGGGTGTGCCTTTCCAATCATGTCCAATCAATTTAATTTACCACAGGTGAACTCCATTCAAGGTGTAGAATCATCTCAGCAATTAGGGATGCACCGATACCATTTTTTAAGGACCGAGTACGAGTACCGATACTTTTTTTTCTAGAACTCGCTGATACCGATACCTATACATTTATTAATTTCTCTATCTTTTTTTTTTTTTTTTTTGGTGATGTTACAGTTCCCTTTCGAAAGGGAACTCCACTCTGCGCTGAATCGCGCTATGGGGGGAACATCACGTGACCCGGTGTTTCGAAACCTTACTACCAAAAAACTCCAATCCTATTGGCCAGCGACAGTCACATGGCGCGACCCGGAAGTATAAAGGCGCGCCTACGGAAGCAGTCAGTATGCATCGTCTTTTCGGGACTGTTGTATCGACCTACTGCTGTGTATTCTTTATTAAGAATTCCTTCCAATCCTACAATGTCTGAGAAAGGTAAGAACTAGGAAGTGTGCTGATCCATGTCTGAGATTCCTGACACCGGAATACACGCACACCCTATGTGTTCGTATGCCTGACAAACGTTCTAGAGAGTGTGTGTATCTGTGTCCCTGTGTTTGACACTTGATACACAAATTTTTCTGGGCGTGTTCTGTCTGGAGAAGAGCGCGCATAGACAGTGTTTGAGGACGCTGTCTGTGTTGTTTACTGTGAAAAAGCGTCACCCTGTGGGCGCTCCGTTCCTGTTTGACACTCTTCTCGAGGGAAGGGGTGTCTACATCTGTGCCTGATGGTTTTTTGGCCGGGTTATGCCGAGGCAGAACCGTGTCTAAATAATCATAGGGCTTGCAGATGAGCTCGTTGGGAGTTGTGAGAGAACTGTATTCTCTCTATCACTTCCTCGGAGTTGGCAGGGACGAGTGAATGACGATGACGTTCGTTTTTGATGTCATCGCGTCTGATGAGCGCTCCTCTGACTGGGGCATGCGAGCCGCTGTGTGCTTGGGACGCGCCTCTCGGCGGGCTGCAGCTGCCGTGAGAGCGCGTTAAGAAAGGGGCCGCGCGCGCGGACGGCTCGACGAGCGGTTCCTTTCTGTCCATATATGCGGCGGCTTCCATGACTTTTCATTCCCTTCTGAACCCCGCGAAGTTCGGGGAGGCATGGGAAATCCCCTAGTCATTTCAGATTAGGTCTGAACCCAGACAGACGGGAGGGGGAAGAATGAGAGTGAGATGGGCGATCGATTATAAACAACGCTGCGTTTGTAATCGATTCCCCAGCTACAAAATTAGGGCGATTTTTATCTACCCTCTCTCCCTCTTCTTCCACCCTCCTATATGTATGTTTATATGTATATATGTGTATATGTGTATATATGTATATATGTATATATGTGTATAAATGTATCATGCTCAGATGCTGCTTATGGTCAGACTAATAGCTGAGCCCATATTTTGTGTCAGGCCCACTGGTTTGTTTGATAATAAGAATATCTTTTAGGCTTAAAAGAACAGTAGATTCCACCCTTTCATGAGAGCGTTAGGAGTCTTTGGTCATTGAGCCGCAGGGAGGGGTCTTTATTTTATGTTTTAAATAAGACCTTGTTTCCTGTATAGTTCTCTGAGCATGTAGTAATAAATTAGGGGTTTTTCTGGGCAAAACTGAAGTTGTTAGGTGGCTAGTATATGTTGTGCAGGCCACAAAATGGCCACCTCTTAGCCACCTGCTTAGTAGCATCTCATCTGCTGTTTTCTAGAGTAGTTTTGAGTTGGCACTCGTCACTTCAGTTTATACAATGTCGGCGGCTTTGATCGGCCGCCTGACATTTCTTGCTGGGTATGTTGCTTAACTCTATTTTATAGGGATTAAAAGCGATTAATTAAAACAGGCTTGTCGCTGTTTTCTTTGCCCACAAGCTTAGCGGCTAGGCTAGAGCTAGGAGGGTTATTTGCGAATAACTTTGTATATTATCCTCTTTGGATACATATTCCTAGTTTTTGGCCTCCTCCCGAGGGAGTTGTTAGGGGATAGTGGGCATGCGGCCTATTTAGGTGGGTGCATGAGTTGAGTTGACAGCTAGGTTGTAAACTATTGTGGACTTCCTGTTCTGTTATCTCAGGTGGATTAGGCCCTTATCTTGTTGAGGCAGATAAGTTATGCAGGTTTTTGCTAGGCCCCACGTTCTAGAACGCTATGTCAATAAAGAAAATGTTTTCTCTTCTAGGCCACTTGTTGTATGCTACAATCAAGTTGAGTAGACATTACTATCATTTAGTTTTTGTCCTCTATGGCTTAGCACAGATTTGAGAATCTGTGTGGAAGAACGATTTCCTTTTTGAAATGACATATATTAAAGTTGCTCTGTGCTTGCTTTAAGTTCTAGATCCTTGCCCCACATATTTGTATGTGAGCTAGTATGCTGCCACAGGTTGGCACCTGTCACAAGCTGGCTTGTTTGTAAAAAAAAAAAAAAAAAACGCTATTGTAGACATTGGTGACCTTATATTCCCCATGATAGGTTTATTGGTGTTACTGAGTGCATCACCTGTTGGATTGCATACTCAGGGTAGCCTTTACCACTTTGAGGAAAGTTGGTGATTTTTAAGTTTCCTGTTTCTGATCATCCTTCGGATTAATCTTTCTAGCTTAGAATGTAGGCCTGTTTGTTACATAGCCTCTTTCTAGGTAGCATTGGTTAAGTCACCATGCTTTGGTTTGATCATTTTATGCTCACATTACTAGCACTACCACAGGTTGTGCCACGTGTGGTTTGAAGCGTAGGCCCTATGGGCCTCCTTTGACCATGTTGGCTGTGTTGGTTCCCTTTAGCCAATTGTACTTCATTGCCTGTTGGAATGTGTATTAGCGGTTAGAATCTGACCACTTCAGGGGCACGCTTGACCTGAGCGAACAGGCCACTTCAGGCCCGTTTGCGTCAGGAAGCAGCGTTTGTGCATCCCTTCTGAGGAAGTTTTGATGCACTGCCCTTTGGTGGTCTAGATTTGCCAATCGGGCTGCTGCCTCTTGTCTCTGATTTAGTCATAGCTCTGAGGAGCTTCTTTATCAGTTCACCGGTTGGCACCGTTTGGTATACCTTACAGCTGCTTAGCCACCTGTTACTATGATCGTTGGCCCTCTTTAGGCCTTCCTGTTTAGTTAACTGGTTGGTTCAGCCTGCGAGTGTATATTCACAATGGCAAACGCCACTTGTCATTAGGATGATAGGCCCTAGGGGCCTCCTTCTTGGCTGACTTGTTGTGCGGGATGCCTTGTATCTAACCACTTCAGGAGCACGCTCTGAGCAAATAGGCCACGTGGCCTGTTTTGCATCAGAAAACGGTATTTGTGTATCCCTTCTGAGGAAGTCTTGATACACTGCTCTTCAGTGGTTTAGATAACTGCCAGTCTGGCTTCGGCCTCTTGTTCCTGATTTGGTTGGTTCCGAGGGACCCTCCCTTTCAGTTGACTGGTTGGTACAGTCTGGTATTGACTACAGAAAGCCGTAAAGCCATCTGTTGCTAAGATCGTTGGCCCTTCTCAGGCCTTCCTTTCTAGCCGGCTGGTAGTTGCGACCATTTTTAGAGCACTCATGACCTGAGCAAACAGCCCACTTTAGGTCTGTTTTGTAGTAGGGAGTTGTATATTTCCTTCGAGGAGGATTTATACACTGCTCTTTGGTGGTCCGAATATGGCAGCCACTTGCTGATGCCAGATGTATACTAAGGTAGGCCTCCTTCTCGGCCTCTGATGTAACATTTGGAGTTCAGCTAGACTACTCTTCTCGCTGAGGAGATAGGGTGTTTGCAAAATACTCTGAGTGGCTAGCCCCTCAGTAGACTGTAGTAAACCTTACTGAGGTTTGGTTTCTTACTATATTGTCTCACTGAGCCTAGGAAGAGATACTAGTTGAGCTACAGCCACCTGGATGTCTAAGGTGGATCTTTTTATGCTCCTAGTAAAGGCCAATGGACTTATGCCATATGTTAAAGGTTCCTAGGCCTTATAGGCCGCCTTTTCTCAACATATGGTGTATGTTGATGTGTTTGCTGATCCGAGGATCTCTTCACACGCCGTTGGCCACGGGTCCGGATGGTACTTAACCTCCTTCGTGTCGGTTAGTATCCTTTCTGGTACCTAAGAACACTGCCATGAGCTGATGCCATGCATTTGTCAAGGTGACAGGCCTCTCTAGGCCTTCTTTGACGAAGTATTGGCGTATGTGGTACTCCTCTAGTTGATAGAGTAAAAGGTGCTTTTACCGAGTACACTGCTCGTTGGCTCGTGTTGGGTAGTATGTGCAAACGGGCAAAGTGTTCTGTCTGCTTCAGAACAGAGCAAATGTTTGGGGTGGCTCCTCTGGGCCACCTTCTGAATATTCTGCTAGTTCATATCCATTTGTCATGCTGTAGGCCCCTCTTTGGCCTCCATGAGTATTTGCCCATTGCCTGGTCTACCTGTTAGGTGAGCTTTGTACTTCCCTTTGGGTTGCGTACATAATAGTGCTTAGCTCCCTAAGCTGATTATGGTGGTTGGCCTTTTCCAGGCCTCCCACTGGGTTTCAGCCTATAGGCTGGTTTGTGCTTCCCTGAAGGATCAGGTTTTAGCGCACAGCCTCCTTAGTGCGTTAATCAGGCACTAAGTAGATCCTAGACGAGCGGAATACACTCCCCTCGATATGAGGGTTCATAGCACTCAAGCTGAGTTCTGCTCTCCGGGATGCCCGTCTCTACGCACGAGTTTGGGTGCTCCTGCCTTTCTGCAGTCACTCTTACCAGCTCCCTTCAGTGGAGGCTGCGTCTTGGAGATTCTGTGTTCAGACAGGGATGGCTTCACACCTGGCACGTCTTATGATAAGACCAGGTCAGCTTCCCTGGTGGCATTGAGGGTGACGCTGTCCCCTCAAGTGGCTGGGCGGGGTCCCTTTCTTTGGCTCCCTGCCCTCATTCCCTAGAAGAGACCACTCTGTCTCCGGAAGTGTGGATCTCAAAAGCTCTTAGCGGCCTTATTAGGTCTAGCTTGAGCTAGATGGCCTTAGGGAATGCTGTCACTGACAGTCAGGTGTGGCCCGAAGGGGGAGTTGCTACAGTTCTTGTAGACTGTTTTGAGCCTTGTCTCAGCCATTTTTGGATTGGCATGCACTCCCCTAAGCATGGCGGCGTGGGTATATCGTTCCCCATAGCGCGATTCAGCGCAGAGTGGAGTTCCCTTTCGAAAGGGAACGTCTCAGGTTACGTATGTAACCATAGTTCCCTGAGAACAGGGAACGAGACTCTGCGCTTCCCTGCCATGCTTTGGGGTGCCTGCGGGACAGTCCCTCAAAGACGATAAATACTGACTGCTTCCGTAGGTGCGCCTTTATACTTCCGGGTCGCGCCATGTGACTGTCGCTGGCCAATAGGATTGGAGTTTTTTGGTAGTAAGGTTTCGAAACACCGGGTCACGTGATGTTCCCCCCATAGCGCGATTCAGCGCAGAGTCTCGTTCCCTGTTCTCAGGGAACTATGGTTACATACGTAACCTGAGACGTTTTTCAAGCACAACACAGTGAGACTAATGAATGTAGGACAGCTTCTTTAATATTACTCTAATGAACAAGTAATAATTTTTATGTGCTTGTCACAAACTTAAAGAACAAACATTTAACAGTGTCCAATAACCTTCAAAGGGCATAATTACCAAGATATATAATTGTTGTTATATAAAAAATAAATTTACAAACAATACAACAAATACTATAGAGATAAAAATTAAATAAACTTGTTTTTCAGATACAGTAGGTTTATTTACCATGTATACATTTATTTAACATCTTTTGTTGTTTTATTAACATTAATGACAAATTTTGGCTGTGGTCCCTTTAAGACCGAATCCATGGATACTGACAAATATCCTGTTTTCACCCAAATGTTATGCCCACTTAACCCATAACCGACTGTATTTACATGAGATACTCCACACGATATACGTTTTGACAACTATGTGTGCATGACCATTCAGGCACGAGGAGAAATGATCGCACGCTGTCTGAGAACTGGGATCGGGCGCAAGAGAGAGAGAGTGCTTCTGGTCTGTGTCATTCAGCGCGATTCCGCTTATCCCGCCTTCACTAATCGATAACGAAAGCATGTAGTTCGCAATTTGTGTGTTGTCATCACTAATTTTGAAGTATTTCCACACCTCTTGGCTTAATGTAGCACCATCTTGTATATGTTACATATTACCACGCTTGCTTGTACAGCTTATTTTTAACCACTTATCTTTTTTCTGTGCTTCTAATATGTAAAGCTGCTTTGAAACAATTACCAATTGTAAAAAGCGCTATATAAATAAATTTGACTTGACTTGACTTGACCTCTGAGGCTGACATTGTTTCTGCTGCTGCCACCGCCGGTCGTCTCTGTGCACGGAAAATTCTGTCAGTTACGTCACGTGAGGTATCGGTCTTTGGTATCGGGGTACATGAGCTTACAAGTACAAGTACACATAACCATCACTCATTTTCTGAAAAAAATTGAAAATTATATACGTTTTAACCAGAAATGCTCATCTTGAACTAGCTCTCTTCTTCTTCTCCTCTATTAGAATTCCAGCAGTGTAGACGCTGCTAAGCGTATTACTGCCCTCCACAGGTCAAAGTTTGAACTAATTTTCCTATGCAATATGCTAGTTCAATAGTATATAACAATTAGTTCAAACTTTGGCCTGTGGAGGGCAGTATTACGCTTAGCAGTGTCTACACTGCTGGAATTCTAATAGAGGAGAAGAAGAAGAGAGCTAGTTCAAGATGAGCATTTAAGGTTAAAACTTATATAATTTTGAAAAATTTTCAGAAAATGAGCGATGGTTTCACTAGATAAGACCCTTATTTCTCATCTGGGATCGTGTTGAACAATTTGAAGCTGCAGTGAAACTAATTATGACCTTCAACTGTTTGGTGCCCATTGAAGTCTACTATAAGGAGAAAAATCCTGGAATGTTTTCATCAAAAACTTTAATTTCTTTTCGACTTATCTTGGATGACATGGGGGTGAGTAAATCATCAGGAAAAGTTTATTTAAAAGTGGACTAATCCTTTAATAATATTGAGACGAGGCTCTTCTGCTACAAGTAGCAGCTCTTTCAGTAGTTCAGTGGGTATTGGATCTAATAAAGATGTTGTTGGTTTAGTTGTAATGATACGTTTATTTAGCTATATTTATTTCCTATAGTTGTAAAGCACTGCAATTTTTTCTTGAGGGGCAATAATTGAGACTGAATCATAAAATACTGTCAAAGGTTGTACATTTACAGTAGTATTTCTGATGCTTTCAGTTTTCTAAGTGAAGAAATTCATAAAGTCATTACTACTAAACTGTAATGGAATATTCAGTTCTGGTGACGTCTGTTTATTTGTTAATCTAGCCACTGTACTAAACAAAAACCTTGGATAGTTTTGGTTATTTTCTGTGAGTTTGCGAAGATGCTCAGCCCTGGATGTTTTAGAGCCTTTTTATAGCGAGAAGTGCTGTCTTTCCATGTGATTCTAAAGACGTCTAAATGAGTTTGTCTCCATTTGCTCTATAGATTGCGTGTTTCTCTCTTGATAGCGTAATACTGGTGTACCATGGTGCAGTACTTTTCTTTCTAAACCTTTTTTAAATCTGATCGGTGCAACAGTTTCTAATGTACTAGAGAAAATTACATTTCTCTAGTCATTTCCTCAAATTTATTTGTGTGTTTGTACACTGTGATTTATAAATATATATTTTTTCAATAACAAATTCATTTTGACAGTTTGAAAGAAAGCATACAAGAAAATTGCATACAGTCGTGGCCAAAAGTATTGACAATGACATAATTTTGTGTTTCGCAAAGTTTGCTGCTTCAATATTTGTAGATTATTTTTTTCATGCGTTTCTGTGGTATGTTGGAAAACAATGACAAGCATTTTTTGGCAAAAACATTCAATATAGGCAAAGAGTCAATATTTACAGTGTTGACCATTGACCCTTCTTCTTCAAAACCTCTGGATATCAGCTTCTGGGCCAAATCCTGACTGATGGTGATTCATTCTGGCCTTATTAGTGCTCTGAGTTGATCACAATTTGTGGACTTCTGCTTGTCCACTCGCCATTTGAGGACTGACCTCAGGTTTTTTATAGGGTCTTTCGCACCATGAAGTGCGGAACTCAGGGCAGTCTCCCAATAACAAAATTTTCCCCTTAGGGCTATATTTCTTGTTGGATTCAGTAGGAACTCTGAAGTGACCTAAGCCAGCTGATAGTGACATCATTTAAGTGCAGCATTCAATGTCAACGACTGGAGGATGGTGACGCATTGATCGGAGCTGTGTTTTTGTTGTGTGTCGTGGGTTTCGTGATATTGGAGATGGAATGGAGGTGGAAAAGACTTATAAGTTAGGCAATTGAAATAACAAAAATGTGGGCTAAGAGACTAAACAGTCCCTCCAGGATTTCGCGATATTTTTTGTGATTTTTGCGATCAAAATGACTGATTTTGTGGTGGTAATTTCCAGAAATTTGCGAAAAATTTGCAATGTTTTTTATTTTAATTAGAATACTACATTTACCATGTATTATGTTAGATGAACAATAGTCATACATGGCAATAGAACAAACAAAATGCACAAATCTTGTTGTGGTGTCTTGCCAAAAAAGGCTATTCCAGTGGTGTACTAGGCTATCTAGATTTAATAACATGATCACTTACGGTGGGAAATGTGACACAAATCTTACAGGTAAGCCACAGCAATAAGCAAATGCCTAATAATAATATAAGTAAAAAGTTCTCAAGTAATTAAGTAATCAAGTAAACAGTCAGCAATAAAATAAGAATAGCATAAACAAATTACAATAGGACAAATAAATACAAGTTCGGGAGCGAGTTCAACTTCCTGACAGCCTGATGGATGAAGCTGTCCTTCAATCTGCTGGTCCTGGCCTGGAGACACCGCAGTCTCCTCCCTGATGGCAGCAGACTGAAGAAGCTGTGTGACGGGTGGGTGGGATCACTTGCGATGCAGAAGGCTTTGCGAGTGAGACGGGTTCCGTAAGTTTCTTGGAGGGAGGGGAGAGAGACACCAATGATCTTCTCAGCTGCTCTCACTATGCGTTGCAGAGTCTTCCGGCAGGACGCATTGCAGGCGCCATACCACACAGTGATGCAGCTCGTCAGAATGCTCTCGATGGTGCCTCTGTAGAAGGTGCACATGATGGGGGGTGGGGCTCTGGCTCTCCTCAGTTTGCGGAGGAAGTAGAGACGTTGTTGAGATTTCTTGGCCAGTGCTGTGGTGTTGTCGGTCCAGGAGAGGTCCTCTGTGATGTGCACACCCAGGAACTTGGTGCTGCTCACTCTCTCCACAGTCGCACCGTTGATGGTCAGAGGAACATGCTGAGTGTGCGCTCTCCTGAAGTCAACAACAATCTCCTTCATCTTCTCCACGTTCAGAGAGAGATTGTTGTTACTGCACCACCCAGCCAAGCGGCTCACCTCGCTCCTGTAGTTTGTCTCATCTCTGTTGCTAAAGAGACCCACCACAGTCGTGTCATCCGCAAACTTAATAAAGAGGTTGGAGTTGTGTGACGGTATGCAGTCGTGGGTCAGCAGAGTGAAGAGGAGGGGGCTCAGCACACATCCTTGGGGGGCCCCAGTGTTCAGTGTGGTGGTGCTGGATGTGTTGCTGCCGACCCGTACTGCTTGAGGTCTTCAGTTGCACAGCGAAGTGTTGAGCTGTTGAGGGATGATTGTGTTGAATGCTGAACTGAAGTCTATGAACAGCATTCTGACGTATGAGTCTTTTTTCTCTAGATGTGTGAGTGCTGAGTGGAGGGTAGTTGAGATGGCATCATCGGTCGACCGGTATGCAAACTGGAATGGGTCCAGGGAGGGGGGGAGGGCAGACTTGATGTGGTGCATGACTAGCCGTTCAAAGCACTTCATGAGGATGGGAGTAAGTGCAACAGGACGGTAGTCATTGAAGCAGGATGGAGATGGCTTCTTCGGGACTGGAATGATGGTGGTGGTTTTGAAACATGTGGGAACAACAGCCTGACTAAGTGAGATGTTGAAGATGTCTGTGAAGACATCAGTGAGTTCTGCTGCACAGTCTCTCAGTACACGCCCAGGAATGTTGTCAGGACCCGGAGCTTTGCGTGCATTGATCCTGCTGAAGGATCTCCTCACGCTGTCCGGAGTCAGCGTCATCACCTGGTCACCGGGAGGGGGTGGAGTTTTCTGTGCAGTGGTGCCGGTTTGTTCCTCAAAGCGAGCGAAGAAGGTGTTCAGCTCATTCAGCAGAGAGATGTTGCTATCACAGGTCCGTGGTGGGGGCTTGTAGTCCGTAATGGTCTGTATCCCCTGCCACAGGCTACGAGTGTCTCTGCTGTCACTGAAACGATGGGCTATCCTCCTGGAGTACTGTCTCTTAGCCTCACTGATGCCGCGGGATAGGTTGGCCCTTGTAAGCTCCTCTCTGTGTGGAGTAGACAAAGTCTAAAATGTTTTTACCTCTTGTTGGAAAATTAATGTGTTGGTGTATTTTTGGAAACACACTCTTTAAGTCAGCATGGTTGAAATCCCCAGCTATGATGAGAAAAGCATCAGGGTGTGCTGTCTGCTGCTCACTGATGTGCTGGTGCAGTTCATTTAGTGCCTCACTCCTGTTGCTGTTGTTGTTGTTCAGGGGAATGTAAACCGAAACGAGCAGTATGGCAGTATATTCCCTCGGCAGATAGAATGGCCGGCACTTAATAATCATAAACTCCACCAGGGGTGAGCAGTGTTTGCAGATCACAACAGCATCGCGGCACCACGCATCATTGATGTAAACACAAAGCCCGCCGCCGCGGGTTTTTCCTCCCGCGACGAGAGCTCTGTCCGCTCGATAGCACATCAGCTGGTCGAGCTGAATAGCGCAGTCCGGAATGCTGTTGCTAAGCCACGTTTCCGTAAACACAAAAACACAACAGTCTCTTACCGTCCTTTGAGTTGAACGTAGTAATCGGATGTAGTCCAGTTTATTGTCCAAAGAGCGTACGTTAGCCAGTACGATGGTGGGGATAGATGGCTTGTGTGGGTTAACCGTTAGCCTAGCCAGGATACCTCCGCGCTTACCCCTCTTCTGCTTCCTCTCACACCGCTTGCGGCGCCTCCGCTGTGGGCGAGGTGCAGCAGTGGGGGTCGGTGACGATGTAGGCCTCCGGAGCAGTCCGAGATCTCGCAGTTGTTCCATGTGCGCGGAGTTTAACTCTTGAAATGCGGTTCTGCCGACATCCAGCAGAAACTCACGACTGTATGCGCGCTTAAAGACAGGTAGACGCGATGACGACGTACAAAAACACTGCGACTCACAAGACAAAAAACACGAAAACACTGTTTTCACCGTATATGTGTGTGTGTGCGCGCATTTTTGTGACATATCAGGACACAAATTTGTATAATGACCTGGGTATGACATGGGTATTACAAGGAGAGGGTGACTTTTGAGGACATTACCCCATGTCCCCTTTTCAAAAGGCTTATAAATCATACAGAATGAGTTTTTTTGAGAAAGTAAAAATGTGCACAGTTTCCTGTGATTGGTAGGTTTAGGGGTAGGGGTAGTGTAGGGGGATAGAAAATGCGGTTTGTACAGTATAAAATCCATTACGGCTATGTGTGGAGTGTGTTGGTGTGTATGTGTCTATTACAATCTTGATTTGTGGTCTTTAACCCTTTTACTGATTACCCATTTATTGGTGAACTTATAAAAATTTTGAACTGCAAATGATAACCTCACAAGCATTTGAAATTGAGCCATGATACTATCCACCTGTTTCCGGGAGGCGCTACTGTAAAAAAGAACGTGGGTACAACTTCCGGTGAGGCGGCGGAAGTAGCATACCAATTGTATTTTCTGTGTTAATTAGCGAAGAGGCTAAGTGTTTTTCGGATCATTGTTTACTTTGTAAAGTTGGAAACCTTTATGAGAGATGTCGTTACGGCGCTCAGGGACATTATAGTTTAGTACAATTATTAGTTCATTGATAATAACACAATACAATAAACAATTTCAGTGCCTTTAATTGTCCTTACTTTACTGACCTTCCACAAAAGTGCTGCTGCATGACTACAAGAGCATCCTTTCCATGCAATACATGAACAACCCGCTGTCTGTATTTCACCTGTCACTGATGCTAGCACTAAAGCCTTATGATGTGATATTTACTCCTACTGGTGTTGTCGCGTTTCCACTGTCATATATGCGATGCTAAAGGCTACTTATGCTAAACCATTGCAATAATAAATACACGCGTTTATGGGAAGTACCAGAGACTCCTTGAGGAACATAGAAAAGTAATGTATGATTATAATCGTGTATATATTTGGTTTAATGTTTTATCTGTCTCTTCCCTGTGCCTTTGTTGATACCGGAATAATGCATTCACATGTCACACACTCGGTTAACTCGTATAACTCATAACTCCTGTTTTCTTCTCATGAGCTCCCTCTGTTGCTCTGGCTGAAAAAATAACAGTATACTGTATTGAGATAAAACCTCGGATTGCAATCATCGCATAACTACGAGGAAAATTAATAGAAATGCTCAGAAAAGTGATGTAAACAAATTATATTTTATCAATATACCTATAAATGTTTTAAGCCTTTGTATTTAGCACTCTGAGGTCTGAGGGTATCGCCGGCGATACCACCGCGTTTTTTTTCTTACCAGTGTGAAAGAGACTCAAAATACTCCGTCAATGTTGCACATACAATTAAGAGTTATACACCATTTTAATCTGTGGAATATCTTCTTTCATTTGTGTACACTCAGAGTAAAAACAAAATGTTGTGCTTTTTGTAAAATAAAGAAAACTAACACAGTGTTTCCCACAGGATTTTGTGAGATTGTGGTGGGTTGACACCGGTCCCTCTAGGGGGGTCCCCCCGGAGGAAAATTTTGTACATTTTAAATTTAAATGCATAAATCTGGTGCATTCTGAGACCAAAATTTAAGTGATTAGATCAATGAAGAAATTTGTTATCTTGTAAACAATTTTGTGCTCTAACAGTAATTAATTTATTGGTGATGGTAGGGCACATTAGTCACGTACACAACATATAGTAGGCTAAATGATAGTTCATATGTGGTCTAACATGTAGAGTATACATTTAAACCATTAAAAAATATGTAGCAAAAGAGGTTACCTTTATTGAATTAATTTATTTCTAGAATAATTAGTGGAGGCCTGTATCTATATATCTGTATTTGTAAAACTAATGGCCACTCTTTGATTTGTTAAACACAATCCAGAATGCACTAAACACACGACTTCATTATAGAGAAAAATAACAAATGAATAAAAATATATAATCTTATGCTGACCAAAGAATAAATAAATAAATAATCTAGGTGACTATATAATTCAGCAGAAAAAAGTATGCTAGCCTAATTCTTGAAAAAAACTTTGCACAGTAATTTTATAAAATCTAAATATGTTAATAAAGTTTAAAATTACTATATGCTTTTTTATGAAATGAAAAAAAAACTATTTATATTTGATTTATATATTAATGTAAAGACATATGTTTTTATAATAATCTAAGATTAAAATACGTTTATTTTAAATATATTGAGCAGCTGTTTAATGGGGCAACAAGATATAGATACGAAAGAACAAAATAGGCTATTAATAATCTTTCAGTGTGCAAAACCATGATAATTTGAAACGCTTCAAAACAGCAGCAAAAAAACGCTAATGCGCATCCCGGGTGCAGAATGATGTGCTTGAAGCAATATGGAGTCACAGCGCGTAGTTGCGCAGCGCATTGAAAAGTTCACGGCACAAAGATAACCCCTGTGTATATCTGCAACTAACAGTTTATTGATCGTATGTTTCTTTTCACTTTTAAATACCAGTTACTGTGCTTGTGACACCAATTCATAGTCCTTGTGTCGTGTGATCTAACTGTAGCCAGTATGACATCGTTCAGAAACGGCAATAAACCCCAGCAAGATAAAGTCATTTTATGCAAATCCAAAGCCCTTTATCTACATATCAAGTATTATAATGGGAATATATCATATTGGAGAGTTTTACCGTGCTGACTGTCGTTACCGAACGCGACGCGCTGTTTGAGTGCTGAACAGAGAACGATTGACAGCTGCAGCAGAGGGAAGACGAGTTTCTTTGAACTTAAATTTAACAATGTACATATTCTTCTGTCCCTCACATGAAGCTATGGAATGGCTTCAGATGAGTTTGAATATAGTGCACGAAAACTTAATTGGTGCAAGTCTTTTGCCTTATGACTCAATCATCAATCGATTATTTAAATATCGTGACAGGCGTACTTTGAGACTGTGGCGGGACAAATTAGAGTGTGGCGGGCCGCCACAGTCTAGTCAATGTATGGGAAACACTGTAACATGATGCGTGATCTCTCGTCTCCCTCTGAACGAAGTCCAATCTGATAGTTCTCAGAAAATGAACTGTGACTTAGTGAATTCTAATGACAAAAAAATTACACTTATGTCAAAAGAAACGTTGAGATGTCAGCTTTTAAATCGTGTAAGTCAAATCGAAAACAAACATTCTGTGTTTATGTAATCTGTATGAAAAGAGAGCCATGTCAGAAGTCCGTTATTCAGCTCATTATCCGCTAATGCGGCCACGCCCACGGAGGGAGCGCTATTCAGACGCAAATTCAGTCAATACATGCAGACATAGTTTCAATCGTGTATTTATTATCTTGAAAAGTGTTTATCTGGATGTTAAAGCCATGGTTAGCGAGCTCTAGAACACATGCAGTTAGTTCCTGGTTCTTCTTCTTCTTTATATGGATTTGTGGACTAAAGGTGTACAAGAGCGCCCTCCGGCTGCAAGTATGAATTGAAAACACCATTCCTGAAATGTCCTCTTCTTCTTTAGAATAATTTGTGGACTAAAGGTGTACAGAGCGCCCTCCGGCTGCAAGTATGAATTGAAAACACTGTATCCAGCACTCATAGTGATGAGAATAAATATAGAATAAATATTACTCCTCTGTATAGAAATTTGACATAAACATATAAGAATCATCAATATTTCTCCAAATGTGAATGCTTTTAAGCTAAAAGGCTATATGAAATGCCATAGAGGTAACATAATTGTTCAGACACTTTGCGTCACAGAAATACATTATATTTTAAAGAATATAATAGAATACCATTATTTTAAATTGAGCTGAGACATGATTACATAGGGTTTTTTCACAGCCAACCTGACTGAAAGAGCTCATTAATATGCAAGTCATTTCAGCTCATTACTATGCAATTATTTTGTCTTCTCAGGTGTAAATGAGCCATTATGACTCACGCCTCCATGCATACTGTTTCTCTTGACAAAAAGTGTCTTACAAAAACTAAATCAATATATTGTTTTATATGAAGGAGTAGGCAGCATAATTTTTACATAATTCTGAAGCAAAAACTCTAGTCTACAACCTCCAATACCCAGAAGTCTTATGAACAAAGATTTAATATACTTTTTTTGGCCTTATTTCAGTAACTTAAGTTTTTTGTTTTTTCTATAACCACGCATAAACGTTATTCCTTCAAAAATACAAACATGTACATACATGTTCCTCACATATTATGGTAGCCTAGTTTGTGCTGAATACAGTGTAATGACACTTGTGTCATTTATATGTTTATGAACAACTGAAAAAAGCACAAATGTCAGGGCATGTCAAAACTTCTCCAGGGCCCCAAAAATCCTCAGACCCCAGAGGGTTAATATTTGAAAACTACTAATACAGAGGTTATGCATCTAAATATATACACAGGATATACACATATATACAAGAGCAAAAGTAAAAGCAGGAAAAAAGAGAAGACAAGTAGCAAAACTTACTAACAGTCCTTGAGAACCAGCACAGAAATCAGTTTCATTATCTAATAGAGAAACTGTAGTACTTGCATCATTTTTGTGCGTTGAATTTCGGTTCAGTGCTGCTGCAGTTCATTGGCTTCTTCCTTTTCCGCGGAGGATTTGAACTGAGGACTTGAAAGTTAGTTTCGCCAGAGATGGTGGTCCCGAAAGATGAGCGCGATGGAAGCGCGTCGCCGTGACGTCCGGGAGAGACGTGCGTGAGTGGGCGAGGGATGATTCAGGGCAATCGGGAGAACACAGAAGAAAATCCTGGTGCTCCTCTTTATGACAGACAAGCCGACACACCTCCTTGGGACGAAATAGCCAATGACATAGGTGCAAAATTGGCAGGCGAACTTTCCTTTGTCTTGTCTTGTGGCTTGATTTGCATAATTTATGGAGGCATCAGATAGTAGTGTATTTTCTTCACAGTACAACTACAATCCTAGCTAAGCTTATACAGTGGGAATAACTATATGCAATTTGACATACAACGGCGGTTACATTTAGGCATAATTATATTTTACACATACAGTCTTCAATGCATGTTTGTGTGTCTGTGTGTGTCCTTAGTGTGCGTGTATGTGTATTTGTGGTATGTGTTGGAATTTGGCTGGTCTCTCTGGGCCCACAAAGGGCGGGGTGATCCTTTTGAAGTCTCCAGAGCTAGTGACAGGGTTCTCTGGTTAGTTTCTGACAGAGTAACAAAAATGCCAAAGTGTCTGATTTTCCTAGTCCGGCCGGTGCCGATCCGTGATTTACAAACACAGTTCAGCAGGCTAAAAGCATTCTGAAAATTCCAAAGTTGATTGACCACGCCGGATCTATCCAGACGCTACACCCACTAGGAAAGGTCAAGGATTTCCATATACCGACTTAAAAAAGCACGAGGCTACGTAACCAACAAAGAAATCACAATAAGATTTGTAGTTTGTTTCTTTTGACATGAAACAAAGTCTCATATTTCAAATTCTGCCCATTTTACTACAAAAAAAAAAAAAACATAAATAATGTTTTGGTGCTCTTTAATGTGTTGTGACCACTGTAGCGCCGAATCAATTCAAGAGATGCGGCAGCGTGAAGCGCACGTGAACTGATCCTCTCCTCCGCTTTAATACCAGTTACAGTGCAAAATAAACATGAATGAACATATTAACAAGGTATGTTAAAAGATACAATATAACTTAACGAAATCTGTATCATGTCTCGTGTATTCGCGTAATCAGTGTTTCAACCGCGGAAAGACGTTAATAAAACAGCTTGTAAACAATGTCACGTAATGTCACATTTACCTCGGAACAGTGACCATAAACTTGTTAGTCAGCTAGAAAAATGAACAGTTGGAGATCCACGTGCAGGCTTTATTAATGGGATGAGCATGGTCGTACAGGCAGAGGGTCAAACACCAGCAAACAGACACAGGAAGGCAAGGCAAAAGAGTAATCCAAACACAGGCAAAGGTCAAGGCAGGCAGCAAACGATCATCAAATAAAGAAACAGTCCAGGGTCAAAAACACAGGCAAGGGACAATGAACATGGAGACAAGGTCGAAAACAAGGCTAAACAATACTCAGCAGTGTGTGTGTTTGAGTGCAGCTTATAAAGTGTCACTGATGGGAAACAGGTGTGAGTGTGTGATTATTTCCTAGGTGGGGAATTGTGGGAAATGGAGTCCATATAATCAGAATAGAGCACGGACCCAGGGCACATGTATCAGAGCCCCCCCTCAAAGGAGTGGCTTCTAGACACTCCTAAACAGTCCCGGAGGGAGGTGGAGCAGAGGCGGACCAGGGGGTGGGATGGAGGGCCAGGTCCATGGAGAGGAAGGCGACCTGGAGACTGAGGGCAGATGGCCAGGGAGACTGGCTTGAAGACCACCATGGCAGAGCAGACGGCCACCAAAGCAGTTCAGATGGGCTTGAAGACCCCCACGGTGGAGCAGACAACCACCACTGCAGGTCAGACGGGCTTGAAGACCCCCACGGTGGAACAGACGACCACCAAAGCATTTCAGATGGTCTTGAAGACCTCCACGGCGGAGCAGATGACCACCACTGCAGCTCAGATGGGCTTGAAGACCCCCACGGCGGAGCAGATGACCACAACAGCAGATCAGGTAGCACTGGGAACCAACATGGCTGAACAGGAGAAACTGAAACATGAAGCACAGAGAGGTTAGCATTGGCCACTAGGGCCATGACAGGGAGCTCAGAAAAGCCCTCCAGGGCTCTGACTGGAACGTCCTCTCTGGTCATGTAGCGGCGAGCAGAAAGTTCAGGAACAACCTCTGCGGTTGCGTCGGGACAAATGGGCAGTTCTGGTACATCCTCTGTGGTCATGTCAAGGCAGACAAAGTCCATAGCCCACGAGGCTGGGTTCTGGGACTGCGGCAATCTCTGGAGTGGACTCACGGACTGAGGTGGACTCTGGACAGGACTCATAGGTTGAAGCAGGCTCAGGAGTGAACCCATGGGCTGGATCAGGCTCTGGAGCGGGTCTCTGGAGAGGATTCATGGACTGGAGCGGGCTCTGGAGTGGATTCATGGACTGGAGTGGGCTCTGGAGTGGATTCATGGACTGGATTCAATGTGTGTGCAGCCCACGCACACCAAATGGCTGTGGCCATAATGGCCAGCGCTGCAATCTCTGAGGGCTCAGGCGTGGCAGCCATCTTGGCTGAGGGCTCAGGCGTGACAACTACAGGGCAAACTCAGCGAGTGACCCTCGAGGACCATAACTGATTAAATAATCTTGCAGTGGTTTGTTTAATCCATGACAGAAGAAATAAATGAGAGCAAAGTCAGGCAGGTCAGATAAATGTGCAATGTCCAGAAACTTTTGGATGTGGTCCTCGAGGGTACAATTACCTTGACGTAGGCGGACAAGACGTACTGCTGGATCCATGTTGTGGCTGGAAACGCTCATAAAAGCCGCTGGATCTTGGTGTGGCTGAGTATTCTGTAACGGATTGGGACGGGACAGCGGAGTTGGAGATCCACGTGCAGGCTTTATTAATGGGATGAGCGTGGTCGTACAGGCAAAGGGTCAAACACTAGCAAACAGATACAAGAAGGCAAGGCAAAAGAGTTATCCAAACACAGGCAAAGGTCAAGGCAGGCAGCAAACGATCATCAAACAAAGAAACTGTCCAGGGTCAAAAACACAGGCAAGGCAAGGAACACGGAGACAAGGTCGAAAACAAGGCTAAACAATACCAAAGAGCTTAGAACCCAATAGGCGACACTTTGATACTTTTTGGGTAACAGCCACTAGATGGCGCTCCGGTAGCGCGGGCCCCAATATGGGCTGAAAATACTAACTGGACCATAGAATCCTTCACATCTTACGCACCCAAAATCGGCGAATTTCACTGCCAAATCAGAAGCACAATAGAACAGTTTTTTTAATTAAGTCACCAGTAAATTGTATAGCTCCTACAGTAAATATTGTATTGTCTTATATGTTTTATTTTACCAGTTGTGAAATTCAACCATTCAACCATCTGAGGTAGTTAACCTACTTTATTAAATATTTCCATTTTATGCAACTTTACACTCATTTATTAATAGTAAATTAATAATTAATAAATTTAAGATCATCATGTTTAAAGCAAACAACATATTTCAGACCTAGTGGAGTAATAGTAATAATATCTAGGTCTGAATTGAAATAGGCTATATTGTACGTTTTAATGGATCACGCTACAAACATAACGATCTTATAATACATGATGCATTACTGTGTCCGTTATCGCATAATTCCCACTTTTGGACACTTTTGCTTTAACAGACATTAGACAACACTGCAAAATCAAGCTGTTATATTCATTTATTTATTGTCCAACTTTTCCAATTTTTCTGATGCATGTCCTTAATTTAATTAAGGACATTTATGTTTTTTGTAACTTTTTGTAATGTCCGATCTGCTCCAAACTTCATATGTTTGATAATAGTCCTGGCCTGAAGACATCAACATGGCAATATTCAGTTATAGTCAAAGCCCCACCTGTTGGCAGCAGGAAGTGTGGCACTTTGATCGAGCTGTCTGCCTCGCTGCTCAGAGTGGTTTGTGTCTGTAACTCCGTATAGCTTTGTTTTGAATCTCTTACTTTTATTCATTGTTGCTTATATTATCATTACCTTATATATTATATTGCCTACCACATTAATCTGACGTCGCTAGCTTTTAATCTTTGAATCTAAATCGCTATTACAACGCGTTTGCATCTCGCTAGCTTGTCAACTTGTCATCAGTCTCTCGCGAGCTCCTTTTTCAACGCGTTCATCAAACAGCTGTGGTAACTCGGATCAGTCTACTTCAGATACTGTTTTGGATGCGGCTAGCCTAGTGAACTCTGTACATTGTTCGGTTTCGGCTGTAGAGCCCGTGCAGCAGGGCACTTGGGTAACGGTGATGCGGCAAAACAGACTTAAAATACTCCGTCATTTCTAGAGACATAAGTAATATATCAATTGAAACTATAGAATGTCTTCTTTTATATGTGTACACTCAGAGTAAAAACACAATGTTGTGCTTTTTGTAAAATAAAGAAAACTAACATGATGCGTGATCTCTCGTCTCCCTCTGAACGAAGTCCAATCTGATAGTTCTCAGAAAATGAACTGTAACTTATGAATACGAATGACAAAAAAAAATGACACTTATGTCTAAAGAAACGTTGAAATGTCAGGTTTTAAATCGTGCAAGTCTAATCGAAAACAAACATTCTGTGTTTATGTAATCTGTATGAAAAGAGAGCCATGTCAGAAGTCCGTGATTCAGCTCATTATCCGCTAATGCGGCCACGCCCACGGAGCCAGCGCTATTCAGAGGCAAATTCAGAGGCAAATTCAGAGGCAACACGTATGCATTGTCTCAATCGTGTATTTATTATCTTGAAAAGTGTTTATTTGGATGTTAAAGCCATGGTTAGCGATCTCTAGAAGACATGCCGTTAGTTCCTGGTTCCTTTTCTTCTTTATATGAATTTGTGGCCTAAAGGTGTACAGAGCGCCCTCCGGCTGCAAGTATGAATTGAAAACACCAGCGCTCATAGTAATGACAATGAATATTAAATAAATATAACTCCTCTGTATAGAAAATTGACATACATATGAGAATCCAATATTTCTCCAAATGTGCATGCTTTTAAGCTAAAAGCCTATATTCAGACTCTTTGCATCACAGAAATACATTATATTTTAAAGTATATAATATATAACCATTATTTTATATTGTGATAATATTTTTCTGTATGTTTCATATACACCATGATGAGCTTGAGACATCACAGAAGGTTTTTTTCACAGCCTACCTGACTGAAAGGGCTCATTATTATGCAGTTCATTAGAGCTTCTTTATGCGATTCTTTTGTCTTCTCAGGTGTAAATGACCCATTATTCATGATGATTCATGCCTCCACGCATACTGTGTTTCTTGACAAAAAGTGTCTTACAAAAACTAAATCAATATATTGTTTTATATGAACAAGTAGGCATTATCATTTTTACAAAATTTTGAAGCAAAAACTCTAGCCTACAACCTCCAAAACAAGAAGTCTTGTGAACACAGATTTAATATATTTTTTTGGCCTTATTTCAGTGACTTAAATTTTTTGTTTTTTCAATAACCACGCATAAACGTTATTCCTTCAAAAACACAAACATGTACGTTCCTCACATATTATTGTAGCATAGTTTGTGCTGAATACAGTGTAATGACACTTTTTCCATTAATATGTTTATGAACAACTGAAAAAAGCACAAATGTCAGGGCATGTAAAACTTCTCCAGGCCCCAAATCAGCCTCAGACTCCAGAGGGTTAAAGAGGTGTGTGAACTCGCAATTACAATGTCAGGAAAATAATTTGCTCTAATCCCCTTCACTCGTCGGAGTGATGAGATAGTTAGCAGATTATCATCACTCAATGGCTGGCTGTCTAAGTGGTGTCCGCAGAATAATATAGGTTTCATAGACAATTGGAAAAGTTTTTGGGGCAGACCTGACCTGTTGAAAAGAGATGGTATTCATCCCTCCCGGGATGGTGCTGCTCTTTTCTCTAGTAATATGGCACATAGTCTTAGAGCTGAAACATGACAAACTGGGGCCCAGGTCAGGAAAAAGCAGCAGACAGACTGGCTAAACCGACAGTCTGCTAGCTGCCTCACGTTACAGAAGTCAGATAATTCCCAACACATAGAAACACTTCCACCTAGATATTATCACATAGAGACTGTGTCTGTACCCCGAATTAGTAAAAACAAAAAACTTCCAAACCCATTTAATGGTAAAAAATTAATTGATGTTCAACAAATAAAAAAATAGACATAATAATGATAAACAAATGATAAAGCTTGGGTTGTTAAATATAAGATCCCTTTCTTCAAAAGCACTTATTGTAAATGATATTATCACAGATAATAATCTAGATGTGCTGTGTTTGACAGAAACCTGGCTAAAACCGGACGATTACATTACTTTAAATGAGTCTAGCCCTCAAGGTTATGATTATCGACAGAATCCTCGTCAGAAAGGCAAAGGGGGAGGTGTTGCTGTAATTTATAGTAATATTTACAGTATTAGTCAAAAGTCTTTCAAATATAATTCCTTCGAAGTGATGATACTCTATGTAACATTATGTAAGTTGACATTTGTGCTGGGCACCATACAGACTTTATCAAAGAGTTTGCTGATTTTCTGTCAGAGTTAGTACTAGCTGGAGATAAAGTCCTTGTTGTTGGTGATTTTAATATCCATGTAGATAATGAAAAAGACACATTGGGATTGGCATTAACAGACATTCTAAACTCTATTGGTGTTAGACAACACGTGTCAGGACCCACTCATTGTCGTAATCATACTTTAGATCTAATATTGTCACATGGAATCGATATTGATGCCGTTGAAATTCTGCAGCAGAGTGACGACATCTCAGATCATTATCTAGTCTTGTGTATATTACATTTAGTCAAGGCTGCTAAACTGCCTCCCTGCCATAAATATAGTAGAACCGTCACTTCTACCACTAAAGATCGCTTTATAAATAATCTTCCTGATCAGTTTCATCGCCTTAGCATACCAGACAGCTTAGAAGACCTCGATGTTGCAACAGAAACTATTGCCTCTGTCTTTTCCAGCACATTAGATTAAGTCGCTCCTTTGCGTTTAAAAAAGATTAAGGAAATTAATCCAACGCTGTGGTACAACGAGCACACTTGGAGCCCTAAAGGTAGCAGCCAGAAAAATGGAGGGCAGCTGGAAGAAAACAAAACTAGAAGTATTTTTTCGCATTTCGTGGAGAGAGAAAATGATTGAGTACAGAAAGGCCTTAAAAACTTCTAGATCTGCCTATTTTTCAAAACTTTTAGAAGAAAATAAGCACAACCCTTGGTATTTATTTGATACAGTGGCTAAATTAAAAATAAATAAAGCTTCAATTTCTGATGTTTCCAAAGAGCACAGCAGTAATGTCTTTATGAATTTCTTTACTTGCAAGATTGACAATATTAGAGAGAAAATTATAACCATGCAACCGTCTACTACAGTATCGCGTCAGACAGTGCATTGTAGTGTAAAAATTCAATTCATTTACTGCTTTAGGAGAGGAAAAATTGTCTAAACATGTTAACCCTCTGGAGTCTGAGGCTGATTTGGGGCCTGGAGAAGTTTTGACATGCCCTGACATTTGTGCTTTTTTCAGTTGTTCATAAACATATAAATGACACAAGTGTCATTACACTGTATTCAGCACAAACTAGGCTACCATAATATGTGAGGAACATGTATGTACATGTTTGTGTTTTTGAAGGAATAACATTTATGCGTGGTTATTGAAAAAACAAAAAACTTAAGTTACTGAAATAAGGCCAAAAAAAGGATAGTAAATCTGTGTTTACAATACTTTAGGGTATTGGAGGTTGTAGACTAGAGTTTTTGCTTCAGAATTATGTAAAAATTATGCTGACTACTCTTTCATTTATAACAATATATTGATTTAGTTTTTGTAAGACACTTTTTGCCAAGGAACACCGTATGCATGGAGGCGTGAATCATCGTGAATAATGATGAATAATGGCTCATTCTCACCTAAGAAGACAAAAGAATTGAATAATAATGAGCTGAAATGACTTGCATATTAATGAGGCATTTCAGTCAGGTAGGCTGTGAAAAAAACCTTCTGTGATGTCTTAAGCTCATCATGGTATATGAAACATACAGAAAAATATTATTACAATATAAAGTAATGGTTTTATATTATACTTTAAAATATGATGTATTTCTGTGATGCAAAGAGTCTGAATATAGGCTTTTAGTTTAAAAGCATGCACATTTGTAGAAATATTGGATTCTCATATGTTTATGTCAATTTTCTATACAGAGGAGTTATATTTATTTAATATTCAATGTCATTACTATGAGCGCTGGTGTTTTCAATTCATACTTGCAGTCGGAGGGCGCTCTCTGTGCATTTTTAGTCCACAAATTCATCTAAAGAAGAAGAGGCTATTCCATGAATGGTGTTTTCAATTCATACTGCAGCCGGAGGGCGCTAAAGAAACAAAAACTCATCTAAAATTCATCTATAGAAGAAAAGTAAACAGGAGCTAACTGCATGTCTTCCAGAGATCGTTAACCGTGGCTTTTACACTCAGATAAACACTTTTCAAGATAATAAATACACGATTGAAACTATGTCTGCATGTATTGACTGAATTTGCGTCTGAATAGCGCTCGCTCCGTGGGGGTGGCCGCATTAGTGGGTAATGAGCTGAATCACGGACTTCTGACATGGCTCTCTTTTCATACAGATTACATAAACACAGAATGTTTGTTTTCGATTTGACTTACATGATTTAAAACCTGACATTTCAACGTTTTTTTAGACACAAGTGTCATTTTTTTGTGATTAGAATTCACTAAGTTACAGTTCATTTTCTGAGAACTATCAGATTGGAGTTTGTTCAGAGGGAGACGAGAGATCACGCATCATGTTAGTTTTCTTTATTTTACAAAAAGCACAACATTTTGTTTTTACTCTGAGTTTATACAAATAAAAGAAGACATTCTATAGTTTCAATTGATATATTACTTATGTCTCTATGACAAAAAATGACGGAGTATTTTAAGTCTGTTTTACTGCAATGTGAAAAAAATCCTGCAAAACGCGTATGTGCGTTTTCAGACCTCAGAGAGTTAAATCATCAAAATCAACAACATGTATGTTAGACCCTATACCAACTAAGCTATTAAAAGAGATGCGTCCAGAGGTCATAGATCCTCTTCTTAATATCGTTAATTCGTCTTTATCGCTAGGACACGTACCGAAAACTTTTAAGCTGGCTATTATTAAACCTCTTATTAAAAAAACACAACTTGATCCTAGAGAATTAGTCAATTACAAGCCGATCTCAAATCTCACTTTTCTGTCAAAAATACTAGAAAAGGCAGTATCATCACAACTATGTTCCTTTTTAGAAAGAAATAGTATCTGTGAGGATTTCCAGTCAGGATTTAGACCGTACCATAGTACTGAGACTGCTCTCATTAGAGTTACTAATGATTTTCTCTTATCATCAGATCGTGGTTGTATCTATTACTATTTCTGGATCTTAGTGCTGCATTTGACACTATCGATCACAACATTCTTTTAAATAGACTCGAAAATTATGTTGGCATTAGTGGAATTGCATTGTCATGGTTCAAATCATACTTATCTGACCGTTATCAGTTTGTAGTAGTAAACGAAGAGAGGTCGTATCGATCACAAGTTCAATATGGAGTACCGCAAGGCTCAGTACTAGGACCGTTGCTGTTCACTCTGTACATGCTACCCTTGGGAGATATCATTAGGAAGCATGGCGTTAGTTTTCACTGTTACGCTGATGATACTCAGCTCTATATTTCTTCGCGCCCTTGACGAAACATACCAATTCACAAAATTAACGGAATTCATAGCTGATATAAAAAATTGGATGACCAGTAATTTCCTACTGCTAAATTCAGAAAAAACAGAGATTCTACTTTTTGGACCAAAAACTTCTTCACGTAATAACCTAGAATACTGTCTAACACTTGATGGCTGCTCTGTTAAATCTTCGTCGTCAGTTAGGAACCTGGGTGTGCTCTTTGATACCAGTCTTTCATTTGAAGGCCATGTTTCTAGCATCTGTAAAACCGCATTCTTCCATCTTAAAAATATATCTAAACTACGACATATGCTCTCAATGAAAAGTGCAGATCAGTTAGTTCATGCGTTCATGACCTCAAGGCTAGATTACTGTAACAGTCTAGTGGGTGGTTGTTCTGCTCGCCTGATAAATAAACTACAGCTTGTACAAAATGCAGCAGCTAGAGTTCTTACTAGGACTAGGAAGTATGACCATATTAGCCCAGTTCTGTCAACACTGCATTGGCTTCCTGTTAAACATCGTATAGATTTTAAAATCTCGCTAATTACTTACTAAGCACTAAATGGTTTAGCTCCCCAGTACCTGAGCGAGCTCTTAATGCATTATAGTCCTTCACGTCTATTGCGATCTCAGAATTCAGAATTCGGGTGCGAGGGCTCTTTTATTCGCTGCTTGCAGCTTTAATTTAGTGTTGTTCCTTCGCTTGATATTCTGACAATGTTTACATTGAAGTTTTGCTGAAATTCTATCATCTTTCTGGTTATAAAGACAGTGAAGTTGTTTGTTGTTCAAAGCTGTCAAGTTAGATATGTCCAATATATCCATGTGCTGCATCTAATTCCATTTTTAAAAAGTTGTTTACATTCATTATTGTAGTGATTTGTATTGATACTCACTGCACTGTAAATTTTTCTCACCGATGAATGACACATGATGTAATCTAATAACGTTGTATCTGGTCATCTTGCTTCTGGTCTGTGCACGTTCATGTGTTTTCGAGGAGGCATGGCTTTGGACAGTGATTTTCAGGGTGGGTGGGACGAAGGGTGGTTCTAGGATTTGATTTTCAGGGGGCTTAGCCCTCAGTGAGAATCTAGTCAAGTCAAGTCAAGTCACCTTTATTTATATAGCGCTTTTTACAATGCAGATTGTGTCAAAGCAGCTTTACATTGATAACTGGTACATAATTTTGGCTGCACAGCAGCTCTTAAAGAATAGTGTCAATGCAGGCAGATCAGAAGCACTGTTAATTAAATGTCAAGAATACTGTTGAATATCAAATGTCAAGTCAAATGTCAAGTGTCCCCAACTAAGCAAGCCAAAGGCGACAGCGGCAAGGAACCCAAACTCCATCAGGTGACATCAGGTGGCAAACAGGTGGCAAATAGGTGTTAAAATGGAGAAAAAAAACCTTGGGAGAAACCAGGCTTAGTCGGGGGGCCAGTTCTCCTCTGGCGAACAGTGCTTTGTTACGAATCAGGTTGCTATCATAATACACAAAGTGTTTATTTCAGTTCCATCCAGTTCAGGATCGTATTCATCACGCCGGTATGGACGGTTTGTTGAGGAACTGTGCTACTGGCTGTCGTGTCGATGAGGCCTTCACAATGGATGATCTAGTCGACTCGATCTCTGCTGATACTTCAGGGCTGCGTTGTGGTCGTGTCATGGCTCCGGTCCTTGGTCTCAGCTGAATACGGCCCGGATCCGGTTGACTACGGTAAACCTCGGGATAAACAGAAAGACTAATATTAGGGTAGATGCCATTCTTTTTCAGATGTAACGAGTACATCTGGTGTTATAGAAAGTGTTCCTGGTTCCGGCTGACTTATTTTATGCAGCCTAATAATCCTTTAACGGATTTGAAAATATAAATTGATAATGTGTTAAGTGTATGCCAGGTTAAAGAGATACGTTTTTAGTCTAGATTTAAACTGACAGAGTGTGTCTGCATCCCGAACAATGCTAGGAAGATTGTTCCAGAGTTTAGGTGCCAAATAGGAGAAGGATCTACCGCCTGCGGTTGATTTTGATATTCTAGGTATTATCAGCTGGCCTGAATTCTGAGATCGCAATAAACGTGAAGGACTATAATGCATTAAGAGCTCGCTTAGGTACTGGGGAGCTAAACCATTTAGTGCTTTGTAAGTAATTAGCAAGATTTTAAAATCTATACGATGTTTAACAGGAAGCCAATGCAGTGATGACAGAACTGGGCTAATATTGTCATACTTACCAGTTCTAGTAAGAACTCTAGCTGCTGCATTTTGTACGAGCTGTAGTTTATTTATCAAGCGGGAGGAACAACCACCCAGTAGAGCGTTACAGTAATCTAGCCTTGAGGTCATGAACGCATGAACTAGCTGTTCTGCATTTTTCGTTGAGAGCATATGTCGTAGTTTAGATATATTTTTAAGATGGAAGAATGCGGTTTTACAGATGCTAGTAACATGGCCTTCAAATGAAAGATTGGTATCAAAGAGCACACCCAGGTTCCTAGCTGACGACGAAGACTTAACAGAGCAGCCATCAAGTGTTAGACAGTATTCTAGGTTATTGCGTGAAGAAGTTTTCGGTCCAAAAATTAGAATCTCTGTTTTTTCTGAATTTAGTAGTAGGAAATTACTGGTCATCCAGTTTTTTATATCAGCTATACATTCTGTTAATTTAGCGAATTGGTAAGTTTCGTCAGGGCGCGAAGAGATATAGAGCTGAGTATCATCAGCGTAACAATGAAAACGAACGCCATGCTTCCTAATGGTATCTCCCAAGGGTAGCATGTACAAAGTGAAAAGTAGCGGTCCTAGTACTGAGCCTTGCGGTACTCTATATTTAACTTGTGATTGATATGAATCTAGCAAGAGACCATCGTCTAAATGGTGACTCTTTAATTCAGCACCACTATATTACTGTATAGTAAGTCAAAAATAGCCTACCGGTACTTAAATTGGTACTGAAAATGTGGACTCAGGGCTAAACACTAAGAATTTTTTTTAGATTAGATATTTGCCCTGTCAAAACATTCACTGGCCTTGCCTAAATAAATAAAAAAAAGTCATTGCTTTTGTTGTTTTTGACCGTAACCTTATGATACCAACATTTTAGATACCAGTGAAATTTCACAATTCTCAAATTACAAGCAATAGCACAAATAAATATAACAGAAAAAAGATTAAACACTTAACAGTAGTTCTACTTGTGAAAACTGCTTTACTGTATTTCTTTATGTAATACAGATACTATGAAAGCTACAGAAGTTATTTAGTAGAGCAGTGAGTGTTTATTTCTTTTTCTTTTGGTGTTTGATTAACATTATGGAAACAGAAGGTATATGACGCTGCTGTCACTCTAACGCCTAATTCACAGATCCGTTATAATGACACACACAGCACACAAGTTTCCTTTCATATTGTCTTTGAAAATGATAAACACGTGAAAACGATAAACTTTCTTGAGGAAGCAGCACTAGCCCGATCATTCTCATAGGTGATTATAGTTTTAGGGGGGCTGAGATGACAGATGGGGAGGCTAAAGCCCACCTAAAAATGGCCTAGAACTGCCCCTGGTGGGACGTACACTTTCAATGCTAGCAAGCTAAGGTTACCATTTTCCCACAACACCTACTGCATCTTTAAAACTTGCATTTCAAAACTGCGGTAGGTATCCTTTCAACATAGCAGCTAAATTTTTTCTTTAAATTCGTTGTGAAGCCTCCCGTAGTCAAGGAGTATTTATAGTCAAGAGGTACAAGTTCAGAAAAGGGGCTTTGATCCCCAGAATTTAGCCATGTCTCTTTTATAAATAGGAAATCTAGGCTAAAATTATTTCAAATATCTTGTTTACCAGAGATTTCCTGTTGATCAGAGATAAGCCGGTATAGACGACAACATTGGAGGGGGATACATGCGTGGATTTCTCAATTCCAAGCCAGACAGCTCTTTGAAGGTGCATTGAACATTTTAGAAGGGTTTGGCGATCATAGATCAGAATAGTTGAGATGTTTGAAATTAAAATCAACTATACAAACAAAGAAAAAACACAAACACACTTAGACCCAGACTGCCTGCCACACACTTGCCATCTTGGATTGAGTAAAACGAGTCTTTACTGTCTGGTTGTTTTTAGCACAATATATGCACATTTTTCTTGCTTTGATAAGAGCTTGGCCTGCAAATAATTTAATAAACAGAAAAAAAAATTATTTATTCAGAAGCTCAAGCAGATCTTTGAAGAAGGATTGGAACTGCAGAAGGCTCATCTGAGAGAGCAGCGTGCACACATTAAAGAACTGCTTCAGGAGAACTACCGCAAATACCAAGATGAGATTGAGGCCGTGGAGAACTACTACAGAGGCCAGGTAAAACAGTGTGTATGGCTCCTCTCATTGCATGTATTTGTGTGTGTGTGTTCTTGTATACTTTATGAGGACGCAAATGTGTATAATGACATGGGTATTACAATGTAAACCTGCAAATGCAGGCAGTTTTCTGTGATGGGTAGGTTTAGGGATAGGGGTAGTGTGGGGGGATAGAATATACAGTTTTTACAGTATAAAAACCATTACGTCAATGGAAAGTCCCCGTAAACCACATATACAAGTGTGTGTGTGTGTGTGTGTGTGTTACTGTAACATTCAGCTTGTCTTTAAAATAACCATGAAATCAGTAGCAAAGTACAATGATCTGATCAATTCCAGAAAATCAAGTCCTGTCCTATATATTTTTCAGAAGAGAAGAAAAGACTATTGCAACTTGTGTTTTATGCCGACTTTAAAATTAGACAAGGTCACAGTTTGAAAATGGACAGTGTAATGTTTGCTTTTCAGAAGCAATCAGTGCTCAAGATCACAATAATAGTATATATCACAATGTAGACCAATTTTTGACTATTTAGTGAGTTAAATGCTTCACAATTGTAATGTACTTTTAACTTATCTGATTTATGTTCTTTTAATTTATAACTCTATGGGTGTACACAAACATTATTTAAATGAATCAGTATGGTTTATACCTGATATATAAAATAGTCAGTATATGCAAATACATCAAATACATTGACTAAAATCAATATTAATAAAGTATCAATACATTTATCTTAGCAACCAAGGGTTTGAAATTAACACCTGCCAACCTGCCAAATGTGGGTGAAAATCAACCATGACGGGTAACACTATCAACTTACTAGCCAATGTTGCAGGTTATGTTTAATAAAATACTGCACGTTCTAGCACATTGCATGCCACCCTGGTCCATGTAACGCTTTACAATTCAGTTTTCAGTCCATGCAGTGCAAATGCAAAAATTAAGAAAACGGACTGTTTTACATTTTTTTTTGTAGGCTGTACTGTTTTTTACTGCATGGAAGTTAAGTAGTTTAAAAGGCTAACACAGAGGATGACTTTTTTCACATGAAGTGCAGTCAATTTTATTGTTAATAACTGCTAAATTTAAAGCAGACTCGGACTGTCCATTGGAAGTTTTCTCACTCAAACCACCCGCTGCTGCTTTTAATTGCTTTTAGAGGGAAAAGCTGCTCATAACTGCTGGTCTCAGTTTTCTCTGAAATAATAGCATATTGGCGATTTGGCCATCAATCCAGTGCGCATCTGTGTTTGCGCTCTGGAGAGCGTCAAAGGTTTCTATTTAAAACATGTTTTTGCAGCGTTGAGCAATGTAGCCAATCACAGATATATCTGATGACAGAGGTGTTTAAGTTAGAATCCACTCAGTGCTCAAAGCCGGAGGTTTTGTCCAGTGCTAAGTACTGCACACTCGCAAATCCTCTCATTATAACAAAGTGTAGATTGTGTAAATATTATGGAAATAAGAGATTCATTGTGCTGTCAGTGTAAACACTTTCCTTGATTATAACAGAACTTTGTGTTATTGCGTCATCGCGATGAAGTAGGAGAGTGACAGCTTTTTATTGCTTATAAAGGGATCGCTCTTTGTGCACTTTCTAGACGATATATAATCAATTCAGAACTTGAATAAATCTTTTGTTTTTCATGCTCGACCAATGGTCACATATACACGCTGCAAAGTTTCGGGAGTGACATCCAGTGGCGGATTCTGGCATAGGCAATATAAGCAGCCACCTAGACGAGAAGGGTATAGCTGCAGCCTGGATATCTCCAAATGGGGTGAAAGCTCCAGAATAGGGTGTGGCCTCCCATTGACAGACAGGCACATGACACGCATGTGTGATGTGTTTTTTGTATTTATTTTTTATTCCCCAATCCAGTTCAGTGCAAACTCCAAACCAAAGTCGATTCTAAAGATTTCATTAGTCATATCAATCAGAGTGCTGATTTCCTACAATGCTATGCTACAACAAATGCTAAAGCCTAAACCTACCCTACACCCTAACCTTTACCAGTGAAATTGATTGCAAGACGGAATTTGCACTGTAAGAAAATGGCAGATAAGAAATTAATAAGATCGTGCGATAGGAGATTGCTGAGCCGGGCCGTCCGTAACTTCCTAACTGGACTTCACCGAACTTTGGAACATTTTTAGTTGCACCCAGTATGGAGTTAATATAATGCCACAGATTTTAAAAAAAATTAAAAAATATAAATAAAGTTTTGCAAAAGAAAATAAAGTACTGAACCAAAAAAAGTTGTTTTGCAAACAAAAATAATTGCAAAAGAAAAATAAAGTACTGCAAAAATAAAGATATAATTAATTGCAAAAATCAATGACAGCTGTAAAAGATGCTTAAAGGATTAGTTCACTTTGAAATGAATATTAGCCCTCTCACCCTCAAGCCATCCTAGGTGTATATGACTTGACTGATGAACATAATTGCAAAAATATTAATAAATATCCTGACGCATCCGAGCTTTATAATGGCAGTGATAGGGTTCAATGAGTATGAGCTGAACAAAGTGCTTCCATCCACATCCATCCGTCATAAATAAGTGCTCCACATGTCTCCGGAGTCTTAATAAAGGCCTTCTGAAGTGAAACGATGTGTTTGTGTAAAATAAATATCCATATTTAACAAGTTATGAAGTCAAATATTGAGCTTCAGCCAGACCGCCTTCTGTATTCAAGTTACGAAGACTTATATTTATTGTTCTTGTTGCTTTTGTCCAATATATGAATAACAATTTATTAGTTTTTAGATATTTTATGTTTAGATATTTCGATTTTGCGGGAATCCCAGCAAATCATTTTAATCTCCCGCAACCCGCACACATGAGCGTCTTAAGGCAGGAACACACCAAGCCGACTGTCGGCCGTCGTGCAGTTTTTTTTCGTCGGCCAACTAAGTTTGTTCCTTAGTGTGTTCCACACCGTCGGCTGAAGTTGGTCCTCGTCAGCTTTTTTCCGGCCGATTCGAAATGTTGAATCAGTTTCTCAGCTCGTCGGTCCGTTGGGCCATCTGATCATTCTGATTGACTGTTCAGCTACTGCCACCTGCTGGTACGGAAAGGTATTTCATCTTACGCAGGCGCAGAACGGACGTGCTACTTGGCCGTTGGCTTTTGAGCGTCGGTTTGGTGTGTCAGGGCAACTTTGGACCCAGACGCTGCCAACGTAAGCCAACCTCGCAGTCTGCTTTCGTCGCCACTAGTTCGTCGGCGTCGGCTTGGTGTGTTCCTGCCTTTACCGCCCGCGCCCATCAAATCTTGTCCCGCGCCGCACTCTGTTACGCAGGAGTGCAGGTCTCTATTTTGGGCTCCTCTCTCAGGGAGCATATTTATTTATATAGCATATTTTATAACTTTTTTTTTGTTTTAATATCAACTAAAAGCAATGTTTATGGTAATTTACAAACATTTATTTTGAAATGTAAGTCGATGACAACTGGATGAAGACGGATTTCCTTCACACTCTTACAAAACTGTACATGCTTTCAAATATTCATTGGCTCTGCTCTTGCTCAGAAATCGCATGTGTGCACTCAAACTTTGTTCTGTGCAATTGCAAATCTCTACGTCAGTGGTATACAAATGGCGGACCGCGGTCCGGTTCCGGACCTCTGCTCAGTTCCATCCGGACCGCAGGACATAAATGCCTTGTTTACTTGATCTCTTGTTTGGGGCAAGATGGCGCCAATGTTTGAGGCATGCCGTCTGGCGTCTCTGCTCTTTTTTATTATCTCTGTGTTTCTATCTGTGTCGAACTGCTACTCGCCTCTGGTTTATGATCGGCAGTTACTTCTGGATATTCGTGACACTTTTATGGCCACTTACAACTCAGAGTTAGGAAGCTCTGTGGCTGGATCGCAATCGTGCTTTCCAAACCTTGTCTTGGATATTCCAGACTATCTGCGCAGATGGCCTCATGATGTCTCCCGCAAAAAGCGTTGCAGGAGACGCGGGAAGCGCGGAGGGGCTGCCGTTAATCTGAAAATGGAGTTTAGTGCGAGCCGCTTTTCCATCTCTGTAATGCGAAATCCTGGCAGTGGCCGTTATGCCGACTGGCGCCGGCTGGATCCACCTGCTCGCTGGCTTCGGCCCATCATCCCGGATTCCCCTTATATTCTCACGGATTCTCCTTCGACGATTTCCCGCTACTCTCCTATCCGTGTTCGCCGCGGTGGAGCTACTCTTCAGATTCTTAGCTCTTTGAATAAAGCATCTACTCCCGTTATCTCTGCACCGCTTTCTAGGATGGCTCTGATTAACGCTCGGTCTCTGGTGAATAAGACGTTCATTCTAAACGACTTTTTTACTACCCACGCCTTGGACTTAATGTGTATTACAGAAACTTGGACGAAGGTTGGTGATCTGAGTCCTTTCTCTGATACCCGCTCTTCGGGTCGCGGGGGTGGTCTAGCGGTAATTTTAAAGAACAGTTTTAGTAGTTACTGCCGCTCAATCCCATCTCCTATCTACAGCAGCTTTGAGGTGTTGCTACTGCTACTGCGACTGGAATGGGATGTTCCTGTTCTATTAGCGCTGGTATATCGGCCTCCTCACTTAGTAAAAGATTTTATGAATGAATTTACTGCATTTGTGGGTGACTGTGTAACCAAGTATAACTATATTCTTCTGCTGGGTGATTTTAATATTCATGTGTGTTGTCAGTCTAAACCTCTTACTATGGAGTTTTTAATCTCATTGATTCGTTTAACATGGTTCAGTGGGTGAAAGATCCTACGCATATTCATGGACATACTTTGGACTCATGGCTTCTCCACCACGAATGTTCAGGTTTTTGACACTTTGCTCTCAGATCATATGCCTGTTTTGTTTACTATGCGTCTTCCTCAGTCAAGTTCAATCACTACTCATACTGTACAATGGTCTCGTTTCTTTTCCTCCCATTTTCAAGATGACTTCACCAGCACTTTCAAAGAGGTGTCTTTGTCTCTGTCCATAGAGTCATCCTTACCAGACTTAGATGCTGAACAACATCTTAGTCTGTTTAATACTACTTGCTTAGAGGTCTTAAATACCACTGCTCCTCTTAAACCTAAAAAGTCTAAAATCAAAACAGAACCATGGATTAATGATAACATCCGCACTCTGAGGCGAGCCTGTAGAAGTGCAGAACGTAAATGGAAAAAGGACAAATTGCAAATTTCTTATGAAATGCTTAAAAATTGTCTTGGTGTTTTTCAGAAAACTGTGAAATCTGCTAAGTCTAAGTATTTTTCTAGTTTAATTGCTAAAAAACATAATTGCTCCAAAGCTTTGTTTTCTGTGTTAAACTCTGTTTTAAATCCTCCTGTGAATGTGACTTCCAATCCCTCAGTGTCATTATGTGAAGGTTTCTCGAGGTTTTTCTCTGAGAAGATCACTGCTCTAAGATCTCAGTTGCAACCAGTGGCTGATGTTTCACCTGACTTTTGTTGTTCTCCAGCCATATGGAGTGTTTTTGACCCAGTTTCTCTTCAGTCTTTTAGAGAAATTATTGATCATTTGAAACCTACTTTTTGTCCTGATGATATTCTTCCTCCTCATTTTTTTATTTTAATGAGCTCTTTCAGACTGGTAGGCTGTGAAAAAACCCTCTGTGATCATGCTGTTAACAGGATTAATGTCCACTATGGACAAAAAAAAACATGATTTTTGTGATCTCATGCATGCACGTATTATCGCACATGATGTGAAGAAAATTTTGTATAGCCCTATGTTAGATTACAGTACCAGTCAAAAGATTGGACACACTTATTTTTTTAAAAAAGTCTCTAACCAAATAATGGTTTTCTATTTTAATATACTTTAAAATATAATGTATTTCTGTGTGGCAAAGCGTCTGAACATTCCTACCTCTATGGCATTTCATATAGGCTACTATATTTGTTATATAGCCTAAATGTTAATGTGCAGTTGACAAACTATACATCATTAAAAAGATCTAAGACTCAAGCTTCACATTTTGACTCTTAAAATCTTACATTGACCATAATATCAGAATCAGAATCAGAAAGAGCTTTATTGCCAGGTATGTTGTTTACACATACTAGGAATTTGTTTTAGTGACAGAAGCTCCACAGTGCAACAGAGTAACAGCGACAAGACAAGACACATAA